>VZSU01001308.1:253979-315587 GCA_013398715.1 Nesospiza acunhae
CTAAGCATTTGCTTACAGTGATGTTTCTGGTCCTCTGCCTAAAGTACCTGAATTTTTTTTTTTTTTTTTCTGAAAAAACTTTAATGAACATGGCTGTAACTTCATTAAGGCTAAATAGAACACAGCTTTGTCATCCTAGCTTTGTAAAATATACTGGGTGGGGTTTTATTTATTTGTTTTGTTATTGCTACAGGGCAAAGAATAGCCTGTTTGCAAGCCCATACCTAGCAGCTTCTGGGATGCTGCAACATCTGAGGCAAAGCACTGTGGCTTGCAGGACCCAAACATTGATGCAGAACAAGTAGATAAAAATGTTGGAGCCACACAGAACTTTAGGGACATTTAGGTAATTAGGCAAATGTGTATTGGTGTACTAGCAGCAATGTATGAGAACACTTTCACAAGACATGGTGAGAGGCCTCAGTGAGAACCACCCTTTCATCAAATGATAAAGCCTAGCACTAGCTATTGAACAAAGGGAAGCAGTAATATCAAATGAATCACAAATACAGCTTCCTGCCATGCTAGTGAAATAATACATTCTTGTCAGAAGCCTTTCATCCAGACATTTTAAAAGAAATGAGAATAAGCTGTTAGAAGAGAAGAGACCACTAGGAGAACAGTGGTGTTACTGTAACTTTTTTGTAGCTGTCGCACTACTCCCTCATTATGTTGGGTACACTTTTCTGGCTTCCCCTTCCAGGAGCTGCCAATGAATTTAGAGAAGTGAAATATAAACTTTTATCATTTACGTCTTAGATTCCAAAAAACCCTCAAAACCAAAGTTAAGGACAAAATCTAGTTGATCAGCAGTGTTAGTCATCTTCATAGAACATAGAAGTGTACAGCAAAAGGATTCTGATTAATGGTTTCCTAGGCTATGAAATGTAACACTTTTGCACTGGTTTATATTGATTGTTCTTGGAAACAATACAAGATATAACTTCATAATGAGGTAGACTAGCTGATGAAATCTAAGAATACAGTAAAAAAAAAGTAAAATAAAAATATTTTTATTGGCATTTTTTTTTCTGGTATGTCTCTAGACAAGACATATATACTTGAAAGTGAAAGATTTCTCACTCTGTGCTGAGACAGAGAACTTAATTTGGTTTAAAAAGTTAAATGAATGGTACAACAGAACAATCATATTTATCAATGTTACATACTACAATATTGTTTGCTGCATTCTTAGAAATAGAAGTACAGTTGTGATACAGATGCCAAAAACATAATTGATATTAAAAATGCCTTAATGGTATGCTCAGGTCTGCCTATAATCACCTTTCTAACTGTTTTTCTTCTCCCCACAAATGCTGTTTATTGGGAAAGAAAAGTGTATATCATCTACCCCTTTACATAGGTGTCATGCATAATGTAATTCCTGTGATTTTCTGCACCTAAAAAGTGCAACCGTTTCCCACAAATACACAGAGAAAGAGAATAACCTTAACTCAAATTACTGAACAAGAGACAGTCCTCACTAATATAGCTCTTATTACTTAAGATGACATTGAATAACTACGGATAGCATTAGTATTTTCAATTCAGGCGGCTCTACACTCAATTATTAACCAACCCTACCTCATGTTCCCTTGGACACTAATTACTTCTGGTCATGCAGCTCAGGAAATCTGAGCAAAAGTGTAATTCTGGTCCCACTGAGAGCTACCTACCTAGGTAATGGGGGAAACAATAAGCCAGGGATATAAGCCATTAAGTGCAGCCCATGCTAACATCTTACTCACTGTAGCTTTAGTTGTGAAGTGCCAAGAAGGCAAAAGAAACAACAATCTGCAGTATTTGGATGTTTTTCTCATACTGTCTTAGCAAGCATCTCATACTGTCTAAGCAAATCTGGCATTCAAACTAAAATGTTTTGCTCTGCAGAAAAATGCTGAAAAAACCTTATTAAAAATCTCATGAAGATTGTTTTATCTAGTAAAAGTCATAAACATTAAAAAGTGGTAAGAAAAGCAATCCAGACAAGATGTTTTCAATATATCTACATGAAACATTCTGTAACAAATTTCTCTCACCACTTTGTCTCTCTTTCTCTCTCCACTTTGTCTCTCTTTCTCTCTCTGCTTTAATTGGCAGACAGTAAAGTCTGATGGGAAAATAACAGTGTTTTAAATACCTAGGAATGAAAAGCAAATTGAGATATCACAGTGTAAGATGCAAGTAATTAGACAATGCCAATCCTGTTTTACACAGTTCAGTCTTTAAACAACACATCTAGGAAAAAATATGAATCTTCTTTCTTCAAGTGACTCACGCTCTTTTCCCAAAAAGTAGTCAGGGCTATTACATGTAACAGCAGGCTCTTTGCTTAAGGGTTTCTCACATGTGGATGATGCTAACAGTTAATATGCAACTATGTACAATTTCCTCTTCATCTCGTCAAATCCAAGTATCAGTAAGTAGCTATGAGAAAACAAGTCTTCACTGGGTAAATTTCAAAGTTATCTTTTCTGCAGAAAGAATTTGTATTATCTCTGAGAAAACGCCCCCACAAAGAGACATAAAAATCTGACTCGTCTCAACAATATGTACTATGCAGCTGTGTGTTTTCATTGATACATTAAATATTCTGCTGAAATGCAACTAGATCACTGAACAAAAACCAAAAAAAAAAGGTGTTTTAGATGGTTTGCTCCTGACTGGTACTATTTCCTAGTTTTCCACATCTGCTGTTTTTGTGGCATCACTTGTCCTTATGATGTGCACACTGCTTCAGCTGGATGACACCTAACAGACTGAACATCAGGAAAGGCTTCTACAGAGGGAGCAAGATGAGAGGCCAGAACTTTCTCTCTACACCTGCCTGACAGGACATTGTGTTCAAGCGCGAGCCAGCCTCTTCCCCAGGGAGCCACTGAAAGGATAAGAGGACAAGGTGCACTCAGGCTGGACATCTGGAGAAATTTATTTATGCAAAGTTTTGTTAAACATTAGAACAGACTCTCCTTGGAGTGGGTGGAGCCACCATCACTAGAAATGTTCAAGAAACGACTGTATGTGGCACTTAGTACTGCGGTCTAGTTGACAACATGGTGATAATTTAAAGACTGGACTCAATGACCTCAAAGGTATTAAAAATCTAAATGATTCTGTAGCTCACTGACAGATAACAGCTAATTTTTCTAAGCAAGACGGTCAGGTGATACTGTAAGAATTCTAAGAAATATTAACAATTAATTTAACTTTGACTGATTTGTACTTATACACTTTCACCTTATATCATTCCAGGTGTAAAAATTACCCAACAGCAAACACTCATCTCCATTCTGTGTAGGAAAGGCAGATGATTGTGATCCACAGTGGTACACGTACTTGAGCAACTCGGATTATCAGTGAAGACATGGCATCTGAGCCTTCGTGTAAGTAATGCAGCTAAACACATTCTTGGTAGGATCACAGACACTGGCTCATAAAACAATTGAGACTTGAGAAACTATTAAGAGCCCTATTATCTTTTGTTACAGGCCCCCACTCTTACTCCTAGCAGGGTGCATGCATTTAAGTTACAATG
The DNA here is from genome assembly GCA_013398715.1 of Nesospiza acunhae. Taxonomy (NCBI): domain Eukaryota; kingdom Metazoa; phylum Chordata; class Aves; order Passeriformes; family Thraupidae; genus Nesospiza; species Nesospiza acunhae. Next base: position 257,515 of record VZSU01001308.1, read on the forward strand.
TATGGCTATTACAAAAGATGATAACCTTTGACCACTTAACTTTTCCAAAAAGGGATGGATTACATGTTTCTCCAATTTAGGTTGATGTGAATTTTAATATTTTCTTCTGATAGGGTACCTACAAACATCTGGAAAACAGTATTTGCTTCTTTTGCTTTTTCTTTCTCCTCTTCAGAAGAAGTGAAATTAGCACTGTTGCTTGGTGCTCAGTCTCCTTTCCCAAAAACTGGGTTAAGATATCTTCCTGCTAGCATCCCAACACTTTGACTACCCATCTTATGCTCAAATCCTACTTGCTAACTTCTTTCCTGAAAGTACTCATGGATTTTTATATATATATATATTTTTTTTAATAACATAGTTCCCCTCTGCTTTCCAGTAGAAGTTGCAGGCATATATTCCTTCTTTCCATTTCCTCTTTCTTCCCTAGAGCCAGAATAAACAAATGGGAGACTATCTCCATTTGCCTTGCCACCTCTGGCTCCATGTGGAATGTGCAGTTTAGGAAGTGGATGGCAGTTTTTTGGGGCAAGGATCACCGACCTGCCTGCCCACCCAGCATGTGCCAATGACTCGTTCACCTGCCCTACACACTGGTCACTGGCCGCACATACGCTACATCGCATGCTGGGATCCCTTCTGGACTTTTTAAAAGTGTTTCAAGAAGTTCTGTAAGCTGCAATATTTATTTGCGCTCAGCAAGTAACTGCAGTATCAGGGACCAGATCTTGTCATGTGGAACTGGAACAGAAAGAGTCCTTGGTAAATATTTTCAGATGAAAATTACCCGGCCACAGCCAGTTAAAAGGAAAACAACAGGCTACTGGAAGATGTCAGAACTCCAAAATTATTAGCATCCACCCATGGTGCTTTAGTAGTCAAAATGTATTAAAGATGCTTGTAATAAAAACCCTCTATAACAGAATTGGTTCAGACTTCAAACACAATTTATTTTGAATCAAAACTGATTATGAAAATCACACAAAGTGCAAAAAAGGCATAAATGTCACGTGTTGTGAAAGACAATTTTCGCCAATCAGCCAGAACACCTTGTTCCACAGACTTAAATGAAGACTTAACTAGGGATTTTGAAGCAGCAATCATATTGTGTTTTTGTTGACCATAAGTACCTGAAAGGATTTCTTGTCTAAAGCTAATACATGAGTTACAGCTTTTCTTTATAGAAACTTCAAAACAATGCAAATCAATCAAATGAATAACCCTTTTAGAAAGAATTATGTTTATGTGGAATTTAAGTAGTAGTTACTGACATATTCAAGAAAAATATCCTGACTCATGAGTGCCTGAAACTGTCATGTAATCACTCTAATTATTTCAACTTTGTATGTGTCCAGAGTTTCTGCAGTGTGCTGACGTAATGTGTGCTGACATCCATATTTCTTCTGATAAAGACATTTGGACATTTGAAATCTGAGCTCTTTCTGACATGAGTATTCAGAATGAAGTTAAGAGGGATAAGGTCCCTGGAGAGTAGCAAGGTGGTGGTTGGTAGAGCAGGGACTAGTTTTTATTTTAGGGATGATGCTAGCACACAAGAATAAACATCTCTCCTGAGAAAATATCTTATTCAAGCACACTTCTCTATTTAATCCTGGATTACACTGCCATTAATCCCCACATGAAGCCATAGGTTCAGCTTTTTCTTTAACATGGACTCCACTAACAGAGGCTTCTGTGAACTTCCTGATTTACAGGCAAGCTTATCAGGTGCTATAGCTCTATGTGAGCTCTACCTCTCCTTTGCTGGCCATGTATCACTGATAAGCTTAGCACAGCAAGTAGCAAGAACCACAAGGAATCTTCCTGTGGGACTAATGGAAAAATCTTATTTGTGGCTTCAAATCTATGGTACATATGTGTACAGGTACCAGTGAGAAAGACAACTCCTTAAATCTGTTGCTGGCATTTCTATTTATTTTACCCCAGAGGATGACTTCAGAAAGACAACAGATTTGTGAACTATAAATGAACAGGAAACCGTCAGAAACAGCATAATGTTCCAAGGTAGGAGGGGGGACTAGTTGTAGGATGTTGGGAATATTTAGATTTAGTACTTTGTATACCAGTTAAAAGGGCTTTATGAAACTGTAGAAAAGCCCTCAAACCTCACATTAAAAATTCCCTCTTTCCTTCTTCATTGCAAGAGGACTTTTGTTTCTATTTCTTCTAATTGTAGGTCCTGAAATTGCAGCACCTGAGAATCCAGCAGATTCTTTTTTATTTCATAAACAGTAAACAGTTTATCTAGAAAAAGAACCTTTATTTCTGGCTCCACTGTCTTGTGGTTAGTCTTTGGTGACATAGAAAGGGCAAACTCCTTACCTGAGTGGCCATAACTATTTGAAATTTAACAATCAAGAGGTTGAAATACAAAAACAAACAGAGCATAGTTAACCCCCTCTCACTTGGTTTGGAACCTACAAGTCCAGCAAAAGTGTAACATTTCAAACTAAACATTCATTTTGGACTAAAGTTACTAAAAAAAATTGAATACATGAATTTCAGTCCAAAGTTTTCATTACAGAGGCTCCAATATAATGGAATTATGAACAAACAAAAAAATTACAATGAAGAATTTTTTACAAGAAAAAGAAATGAAAATTCAAAACACAACATTCTCAAGACTGTAAAAAGCTTACCTAGCTTCATACATTACCTAGATCTATGCTATTCTCTTTTTATCTACAATGAACCGAAGGTAAATTTTCTCTAGATTTAGCCTGCTGACTAAACCAATTGTCTGTGTAAATCTTGATACAGTTATGAAATAATCTACACTACAACAATTTAAAAAATGTGTTTCAGGAGCAAGTTGACCTTTCTAAAACACACTGTTTAGAAGTAGCAAATCCCAGGTTAAAGTCTTTGTTTTCTTAAAATACACCTCTCTCATAACTCTGCTTAACAGTGCTCAAAAGCACTGGTGATTATTTTGATCACTAGTGGCTGATGTCAGTCCACCAGTGGGCTTTTCTGCAGTTTAATTGCGCTGTTCTTTTACCTTGAGAAGGATCTAAGATCTGTTTACGTTCCTGAGTCACACATCAAGCCCAAGCTTCATCTGAGCAATACCACCCTGGTAATAGTTTATACAGTGTCACTTCAGGCAATACAGCTGAAAGCAGGCATTAGCCAGTCAGATACCAATGGTGTGCAAGGCTGGACACAGTTTTTTCACTGCTGTTTCTTCTTCTCTGGCTTCTAGAACTCTAGTCCTAGTGAGAGGTGCTGCTGCCCATAGCAGAGGGCGCTGGGACTAGTTATCTTTAAGATCCTTTCCAATCCTCTAACATTCTATGATTCTATGATTCTCTAGCCAAAAACAGGCCCAGCTGCTGCAGTCCCTCCTCACAGGAGATAGTCGACACCTCTCATCATCTTTGTAGCCCTGTGCTGGACCCTCTCCAGTGGCTCCCTGTCTCCTCGTCTCCCTAGTGAGGAGCCCAGAACAGGACTCCAGATGTGCAGTAGTCCAGATGTGGCTTGACTAGGGCTGAGGGGGACGATCACTTCCCTTTACCTGCTGGCCACACTCTTCCAGTGCACCCCAAGATATCATTGGCCCTTCTGGCTGCAAAGCACACTGCTGGCTCACAGTCAGCTTGTCATCCAAGTCAACTTGTCATCCACCAAAATTCCCAGGCTTTTCTCTGCAGAGCTGCTCTTTAATAGGCCAGCCCCTGATCTGTACTGGTACTTGGGGTTATTGTTCCCCACGTGCAGCACTTGCCCTTGTTTATCCTCACTTGCCCTTGTTTGAGCTCATTAGTTTTCTCTCCAGGCAATTTTCCAGCCCATCGAGGTCGCCCTGAATGGCAGCACAGCCTTCAGGTGTATCAGCCACTGCCAACAGAGTGCCTGATAAATCAGACTATATGCATTTTTCGTTCATTGAGGACACCCAAATGCAAAATTCACTGCTCCAAGATATAATGCTGGTTTGTGAGTATCCAAAGTACTTTGCAGCCATAAATGGATGAATGCCATATGTTCACATCTGTATGCAGTTTATCATCCTTGACATACAGATGGGCAACTTTAAAGATGTAATTCAACTAGTGTCCAATGAAGGTTAACTTACATAAATTAGAAACATTACACATGGAAAATTTCTGATGTACCCTTATTCTGCATCAACAGGTCCACCTGGACATCCTAAGTATAAAATTCTCAATTAGACAGAACATCAAGCTTACACACTGTAATTTTTGTGTAAACAACTCATGAAAAAACACAAGAAATGAAGGTGAAACAAGTATTATATCATTTGAAGGTTGTGATGTCACATTAAAATAATGTACTTCCACTTGAAATACATATTCACTTTGCTAAAACTTATCAGCCCTGTATGATAAGATGAACTGAAATAACATACAGCTTAAGGACTGTTTGCACAGGTTGACAAATAATAATTATATTCACAGGATAATCCTTCATCTCTATGTATATGAACAGTCATGTTTTTCTTCCAAGCATTTTGAAATAATCACCTAGTGCATTTGAACAATAACTTGTGTTGTGCTTTCAAAACCTTATTACCTAATTTAGTAAACCCACTAAAACCACATGCTGCTCCCCTTCTCTCCTCCCCTCTGCCCTGAGTGCACCAAAGCAAGGAATTGGGGGCACAAAAGGTAACAACTGTGGGTTGAGGTAAGAACAATTTACTGGAATGAGATAAGAATGAGATAAGAAAGTGAGATAAGAAAACAAACAGCAGCTGCAACAACACCAATGACAGAGGGTACAAGAAAAGTAACTCCTCACAAGAATCCCTCTACCCAACAATAGACATAGCTCTCTGCCATGTTTATTTGTCTGGAAGAAGCCCCTTCTACTTGGGAGACAGCCTCTTTTCTCAGCCCCTGGAAGTGTTGTGAAGTGGTTCAGAATATCCTCCATGTCCAAGCCATACGCTCTCCTGGCTACTGCAAAAATTAATTCTGTCCTGGCCAGATCCAGAGAACTTTTCATAGATATTGTTAAGGGATGAGGCAAATTCATCACTCAACACAGTACACTGTATAATAAATGTATGCATCCTATGCCAAGAAATAGCCATAACCCAGCTAATTCACTTTTTTCTTAAAGCAAAGACCGTGACATAAGTTGGTTGGGGAGCAGTGGCCAGGACAAAAACAGGAAGAACAGCACTGTGTAAATGTTTCAGCTGTTTTTGTTAGGCAAAACAACAGAGCAAAGGGAATTACTAATAGCAATTTCCAAAAACAATTCTGCTGGGGTGGTCTGCTCAACACCAGGGTACTTAGATGGAGTGTACATGAACATCATTTTTACAAGGAGTATGTGCCCGCTGTCTACCATGGCAACCTGGCATTAGACCAATATGGAAAATTGACCCTGAGGGAACAACAAGTCCACAGAGATGCTCCTCTTTATCTGAGGCAGCACTGTGTGACTGGGATTGGTGCTACACAAAGCTCGCAAGTCAAGGTTTTAGAAAGATGCATGAATAGCTACCAATAAAATGTACCTAGCATGAATGTTTTCTGCAATGCCATGTAGAGTCGTCTACTTAACTGGTCCTGCATGGCTTTTTTCAATCTGCACCCTTAAAGACAAACTTTACAAATAAACTATCTTCCCAAAGGATGGGTGACTAGTGACAAAACTTGATTTGCAGAGAATATGGGTAAAGTAATAGGTTATCCAACTTGAATAAGATACCTCAATAGAACCCAAATGAGTGGGTATCTTTTATCTTTATCCCTCAGGTATTAAAAAATAATCCTCTTTGGTTTGCCATTTTATTGCAAAAACAGCAAAAGCAACAATGGTACTCTTCATGATAAAAACCAAAGCAAACTAAGCCAAAAAATCCCAAGTTACAGTCATACAGATTAGAAACAGTAACTGCACAGATTCCAAAATATTCACAAGCAGAACCTGGCCCAAAGGGAAGTAGATTGATCTGAAACAGCAAAAGGGAAAAATGGTAATTAAAATCATCACTGCATAAAATCAGCTTTTCAGGGAGATATTGAGAAGTTCATGCTAAAGATGACCTGAAAATGGACAGCAGTTTATTGATTCTGCCTTAAGAAAAGGCTCAAATAAAATATATTATAAGTTATATTAATTATATATATGTACACATGTTTCATTTAGCTAAACAAATGGCAAGAAAAGATCTCCTGGAGTTGTTTAGCCACTCTACTCAGAAACTTTGAAAAAATCAGAAAGTTCACCACACCTGAACAGTATAGGAAACACATCAGACGTCTTTTTGAACTATTTTATTCAAAGAACCTGTTGTATGTTGACACGGAAGTGAGTTTTCTTGGGAAGTTATAGTCAAACCAATCAAAATGTATTTTGATATATTTATATATCAAAAATATATTTTCATGCGTGCACTGGCACTGCACCAGCACCAACCCAAGGCTTCATTGACAGTGGATGCTTCTCCTAGCATATGCAGTCTATTGTAAGTTGCTTTGAAATACTATCTAAATAATCGAATAAATCAAATAAATCAAATAAATAAAGTTTTCTGTGATTTTGTATCAAATCTTATTTTGAGTAAAGCAGATATTTCATAAAGAAATACTCTTTTGAAAAGAAGCTTAAGAGTTCTGAAGACTAATTTAGTAGATGAGGAAGAAATGCTCCAAAATCCACAGCAGGGGATAAATATGATGAAGAACCATCTTAAAAAAATTATGACCTATAATGGGCACAAAAATGAATTTAAAAGACCCTACCATTTAAAAAACACAATACCAATGGTCTGTGAGATTTCAGTCCTAAGGAAATAAGTTCTAACTACTACAAACAGAAACAGACTAAGAAAAGATTTGAGAAAAGGCTCAAACAATTTACTCTGGTAAACAATTTACTCTAGTTTGATATAATCTACAAATATATTGATGCTGTTTATTGCAAAGACTTCTGAGAAAAATAGGATCTTTGCAAAAATTGCCAGTTGGTATTAAAATGCTATTTAGGAACAAATGCATCTATTTATATTCAATGCTATCTTAACAATAAAATTCTGTCCCATTTACTTCTCAAAGAGCTAAAGCAGACTTATTTCTATAGCAAGCAGACAAAAACATGCATTTCAATATAGATATTTTACAGTATATATGTACGACACGAGAACTATATACTGCCAGTGCCTGCTCAAAAAGGTTGTCCCGAGCAGCTATGGATGTCCCATCCCTGGAAGTGTTCAAGGCCAGGCTGGATGTGGCGTGGAGACTTCTGGTGAAGGGTGTCCCTCCCTGTGGAGGTGGGGGGTTGGAAATAGATGATCTTTAGGGTCTCTTCCAACCCAAAGCACACTCTGATTCTATGAATTCACGTGAGACACAATTGGTCATAGTCAGCATGGTTTACAAGGAAACGTCCCGCTCAACCAATTTAAGTTCCTTTCAGCTTTATAATTCAGAGTCAAAGCTGTGCTCTGACTTTATTGTTCAAATGTATGAAAAACACATAGGTATCTTTAAAAGTATATAGCAAATAAAAATCTAGACCACTGACGATATCACATGTTAATTGCCCATGGTATTTATCTACCCCAGTGCAAAACTGAAGGGGTGATGGAAGTCAAACACGGGTCACAAGTGAGCCTGAATGAAAAACCTTATGCATTTTAAAACTTTCTTCCAAGTGTCAGTACTCCAGGGAGAGAAATAGAGCAAATGTGAATAAAATTATAATGACAACAGAATATATTTTTGACTAGCTTTTCTCGGACGGTTTTATGTAACCTTAGAGAACCGTACTGATCAACTGTTGTCTGTTAAATTACAAAATAGCCCTTCCATTTATGTTCAGTCTTTGATAATGTCTAGTCTCTCATTGTAATCACATTCAAGGTGATCTTTATGAGTTCCTTTCAGACAGTGTATTGATTCCCTACAATGTTTTAGACAACCTTAAGCACTAGTCAAGAATAAACACAAATCGTAGTCGCATCAAGGCCTTTTAGAATGCAATTTTCTTTTTTCTCTGCTCTGCACAGCATATCTGCCTACAATACTTTTCTGTTATGAACTTGGCTCTCAGCTATGATATTCATTCATGGATAAATGTTACCCCATATATTTTAAGTAACACTTTCTCCTTTATATTTTCTTTCAATGAAAATAATCATTGCTTCTTCACAGAATGCAAATGTTTTCTTTATAACTCCAGTGTGAAACTGAAGCTGGTTTTAATAACTATGTCAATGAAATTCTTCTTAGCAATGATAGAGATCTTGTTTCCCCAGTGCAGTAACTGATTATTCCCTTCAGATTGGGTAGCAAAGGAGCACTTCTGATTGTTAAAATATAAATATTTATAGGAGGCCATATTGTAGGTCACTGTTTTTAAGCAAGGCCCAATTTAAGAGACCTGAACTTTGCTGGAATACCTAAAAAAGCTTATTAAATCATTTTAACTGACTCATTAAGACTGCACAACAGTGGATACACAAATCACTCAGAGAGCAAAATGCAACCATCTTTATTTTCTATTGTTTTGCTATTTCATGACAGGTGGGTGGAATCATTTGGTTCTACGAAACATTAATGGTGAGCTGCCTTATCCTCCCTTCCACACATAAACCTGTGCCATAATAAGAAGCAATCTGTAGATACTCTACTATTTAGCATGCCTACCTTTGCCACGGGGTAGCTCCTGCCACCCTTAAGCTTCTGTTCACAACAAACCTTAGCAGCACTGGCGACACTTGCCAGTGTTCATATATAAAACTTCTTGAAGCTCAGCTTTTCCTTGCAAAAGCTCACTAAAGATAGCATTGTAAAGCTCCATATGCATTTTTTTCTCACAATAATCACCATTCTAGATGCACTCAGTTTTAAGTAAAAGAAGTGAGTTTGTCACTTTTAGCTTTGTACACACAAACACCCACAGTGTCCCAATGAGTCCTTTTTCTATTGTACATTATCACCTGGATAGTGCTTTTAAAACAGGAGCTTTTAAAGCCCTGGTGACATCATCTGTTACAGTCATATCATGTGTCCCATGCCCTCCCTCATCTCATAGTGTCCAGCCCTTGGCATGAAATTCTCAATACTTATGTTAGGTGACACACAGAGATCAAGAAACTGTCCTCCAGATAATGGAATTATCCACTCAGTATCTAGCTCTCACATTTTTCTTGATAGCAACTGCAGGCTGACCATCAGTGCAGTTTTTAACAAAACAGTTTTAGGTATCAGTTGCAAAACATGACACACTCTTCTCTCAAGCAGGTGAAATGTGGCTAGAGCTATATAAGCAATTCTGCTCTTATCACTAGGAAGATTTTTTTTTCTTTTAAAATTGTAGCTGTAGCATTTGCAAACAAAATGCCTTGCATTTGAGCAGCGACAAAAATAAAGTCTGGAATTCTGAAATTCAGCAACAACACTGGCAACTAGAATAGTCTTTTCTACATCTCCTCAGTCCTCACTAGATGGTTGCTTTTTTACCAGTTTGTCTGTAGGTCTACAATGAGCAGAGACCTCGTTAAAGCTCACAGTGCATAGCAGAAGACTCCAGCTTGAGGGGAATGATCTGGTTATGGTAAAAAATGCATCACAACGAGTACTTAAAGCGGGGGCATGATCTGGTTATGGTAAAAAATGCATCACAACGAGTACTTAAAGCATTGAAAGATAGAATTTAGATTTTTTCTTTCATGCAGTGTTACGTCCTATGGAGAATTTTAAAAACATAAGATGTTTGTAGACTCAGCTTTTCAAACATAGATAATTTTTTATTTATTTACTTCCAAAATGAGGTCAAATCATGTATCTTAAAAAAAAATACCTTAACACTCATCACAGAAAAATAGCTAATTAAATGTTAAAAGCAGAAGTCATTCAATTAAACAGTGGTGCCAGCTGTACGAGGATGCATGCATTTTTATTTCTTGTAACCACTTAGATGTACTGTGAAAGATTAACATATTTTCTTTTTTTTTTTACATTACTATTACTGCAAAATCTGCAAGCCATGACAACTAATCATACACTTGTTGGTGAATTGCTGTCACATATCATGAGTTGTATATTGAACCCCAGTGATGCTGAAGCCATCCCCAGTTATACAACTGTTGGATTTCCACTCGTACCCATGTTCCCTCCCCCTACACAGGGTACATTTGTACATATACAAATGTATTTACAAATTGTAAATACACAGTGATTTGTCTGTATATCCCTGTGACCACAAATTCAATTCTAGCAATCAATGATTATCGGTCAATAATCCAATGATTATTTTTTTGCATGGTTGCTGCTTAGGCTACCATGCATGCAGAACGAATATGCAAAATGAAATCAGGTGCCAGGCTTGATTCTTTGAACTTACATATTAGATTCATTACATGTCTATTGACCAAGTTCTGAGAAGTTTTTATTCAAATATCATGAAAAGGAGGCCTGTTTCTATTAAATCATATAAAAGTGTAGTGGTATGCCAATAGGATATTTATCTGTCTGATCTATGGACCCTCAGGTACACATTTCACTTTCTGAACATCAGTTTCACATGTAAAACAGATAAATAAATCTCTTTGTTTTCAAAATTCATTGAGGCACTATCAGGTAATACAAACAAAATAAAAATCCAAACATTTTACCTACTTATTTTGAACTGACATAGTGACCGAGCCCAACAATTTAATAAATTAATTGCTTTGAGGCTCCATCACATACAAATAGCTACACAAATAAAAGTTATCCAAGGAAGAAAAAGGTTTAAGAAACAGTAGGAGAAAAGGATAATAATGATATCGTATATTACAGATTCTGGGTGATATTTCAACCCATCCAATATTGCTTAACAGTACTTCTCACCCATATCATCCAGTAAAAATTTTTTTATAAAGAACAGAGGTCCACAGAGCGCACTTTTGAACAGTTCTTAACACATTTTCACTACCTTAAGAAAAAAGATTTAGGAACAACTCAGCGAGCAACACATTTAATTTTGAGTTCAAAACATCGAGGGCTTCCTGTCATTCTGAAGAAAAAATACACCCAAACCCACTTTCTAAGATAGAGCGAACTTTGAGGATTCATAGTATTTGTATAATTAATATTTTATAGGTGATAAATTTTAATAACTCCCAGAGACATGATGGCAGAGAACATTCACCAGAGGGTGGGCGCAGTCATGCCTACAGTAGCAGACAAATGGGGTCAAGCTGCCATTTCACATTTCAATACATTTGACTTCCTCAATTCAGATTCAGTTTTAATGCACCTCAAGATGCTGCTAAACTTGATTTTTTTCCTACCTAAGGAGGAACACTCTGAATTTGAAACGGCCAGTAAATATGAATTTGATAGTCACGTTCACCTAAACATCTCTTTCCTAACACGGATCTCCTTTACAGGAAGGAGAGGACACTTTAGATTCATCCCTAGCTCTAGGAGGACTCCCAGTGTCTTTAGGCAATTTTTGTGCTATGTGTCCAGGAATCTGGTGTGCCAGGTTTTCCAGATCCGTAGGTGGCACTGGAGTCATACCAGTCTTTCCAATGTCAACTAAACAAGTGGATGTAAAACCTGTAGGACAGGCAGCACTCTTGTCATTCCAGTATTGATTTTGAATACAGAGTAACATTTGGAGTGTCTAAAGCACATGGCAGAGCTTGGTACTTGAGAGGAAAGGTCTCATCTGGTCCACACCACAGGCCTGGCACAGCTGTCATGCAAGACGTAGCCGAGGAGATCTCCTGCTCCATCTTTCCTCTGACAACCAAGATCCAGTTGTAATTTACCCACCTGTTTTTACTACACCTCAGCAGATTGCTTCAGCTTCAAGTGCCTGGAGCGAGCCTCCTGCCCTATCTTCTCTCCAGACTCCATGCTATACTGATATTCAGGCCCACAGTCTCAGTGGGAAGCGGGAATTAACCCCTGCCCATTTGCAGTCTTGTGTGGATTCAACCAGAAGAAAGCAAAATTCAACTGCCCACAGTCTCAGTGGGAAGTGGGAATTATCCCCTGCCCATTTGCAGTCTTGTGTGGATTCAACCAGAAGAAAGCAAAATTCAACTTACCAGCACTAGATGAAACAAATCTATTGACCAATGAATTTTAAATACTTCACAGACCTCCACTTACAGTGTTCTCATACCAAAGCCTTTGTTTAGAGATGCAACCTTTCTTTGATAGAAAAGTAGGTCAGGTAGCTAATAGAAACAGATTAACATCTGAAAATACTTAACAGTGAAGTCAACAAGCTAAAATTCCATTGTGGAATATGAACAAAATCGGAATTGGTGATTTTCGTCAGGAACTGGTCATAAAGAAAAACTTCAAAACTGTTTTCATTTAATCAAGAAACTACATTCTCTCAGTTTGTCAATTCTACCTCATTATTACCAAATCTGTTACCTTGATTTTTTTTCACAATAGGTGTCTACTTGTTACTAGCATTTTAGGTAAAGAGAAGGAAAGCAGATAAGGAAAAAGGATTATATGGCTTGTATGAAACCCAGTTCCACTTCAGTTCTGAATAAGGAAAGAAAAATTGCTGCCTACCTAAGATCAGGTTAACTACTACTACTAATTTAAACCTTCAAGGTAAGAGGATTTAACAGTGAGAAAAATTCTCTCTAATTCTCTTACCTCTATAAATGGCTCCAATATGCTTACCAAAGGAGAAGCTTCTATCTCTTAACCATGGGTATACTTGCAATCACATTAATTGCTCCACCTTCTGCCTTCTCTCACATCATTACAGCTTTAGAGTCACTCAAAGCCTTTCTAGTGCAATTAAACCTTTCTGCAGGGCCATCTCTTTTTTACATATCTGTTGCTGTTCTAAACAGAGTGGCTAAAAAAGGATTATAATTCGTGATTTAATGAATTTATTCTCTGGACCCTTTATCTCCATTGGGGCAGTGATGTAGTTAGATCTGGAAGCAGAAAGACAAAACATGGAATTTTTTTGCCACTTGAATGGTTACATAATTTTAAGTCTTAATTATCACCAAGATGTATTTTACTCCTTCAGGAAGACTTGTTGCACCCCTTTTATGGATGGAAGGCTCCACCGTATGCAGAGCATAACTCCAGGTTACAATGCATCTTCTTCCACAAAGTCTAGAGTAATCACTACATGAAAACAAAATGCAGAACTTAGGCTCCAATGCAGCATGTTCAAGGATGGCAGGATGCTATGATTTAATTGTTTTCAATACAGCAATTTCACATACCGCAAACCATTCTCTCAGTGGAACAGACGATATCTGAAAGATCATCTTAACTTTGAAAAACTGTTTCAAGAGGAAGGAAAATACTCCCTTTTGCAAAACTATTCATTTCACCATCTTGTCGAAAGTATAGGAAACAAATACATGCTAAAACTTAAAAATAATTAGAGAAATTGTGTGAGGACAATTTCTCTGAGTAAAAATTTGATATTTTTAAAAACAAAATAAATAATATTTATACCTCCTCCAGACCTTACACTGCACATTCAGAGACAGATTTTGTTCTTTTGTGGACATATAAATTCAGTTCAGCTCCTTTGTTTTGGATTGAATTACTTCAAGCTTACCAACATAACCTAGATCGGAAGCTGACAAAGTGGCTGTCCCAAAGGGAACCATGAATACAAAACACCAGCGAAGGAATCAACTCTCTGCAGGACCAGTCTCCTCTTACATTTGTTGTCAATAATGAGAAATGTAGAATATCATCTCATTCAGTGATGAAGAAAATACTGTATTTTCAAAGTGCTCCTGACTTAACATTTGAACCACACTGAACCATCTCATGGTGTGAGTGTCATCATTCGTGCTACAAAATGTGCACAGCACACAAGAAGAAGGTTCAAGCTATCTGAAGATAGGAAATCCTAGAAACAATTTTCCCCTCTGGTGTGCATGCATTATGATACAGCTGTGAATTACAAGACTCAATTATTGCTCTCCACAGAACTCTACTTCACACAATACACAGGGTGAGTGGTGTTCATTGAAAAACAATGAATCAATAGCTTGTTTTTTGCTAGTTGTTCAATGTTTGGCCTGGAGTCTTATTTACTGTACATACTACACAATACTGCTCTAAAAATAAAAATCTTAATTTTCTCATTAATCTTTTTTTTTTAAATGTTCACTGGTATTCTGATATTTAGAATCATGAATATACTTGTTTTTACAGTATATTAATTAGAGAAGCACATGTCAGTTTTAGAAAGCAGCAGCTGAGGAATAGGGAGACTGAAGTAAAAGAAGTAAATCTCTTCAGAAGTTTCCTTAATCTGATTATTTACCTACTAAGATGCTGATTTGTCAGTTGTTTATGAAAACAATTTTGATGAAACCTAAAGGATGTGTTAATTTTAAGATGTTTGCCGTTTCCTGACCATCAAAAGCTACAGAAAAGCTCACTATCAGGGAAGATGACACTCAGCTACAACAAAAGAAGTGAATGTTTCAAGTCTCTCAAAGACCTCAGCAGGCAACTGCTGACCAAAAAATTCCAAGAAACTAGCCACCCTACTAGCCATGAAGCAGTTGTCTTCACAGCACATGTGCAAAGTATAGTGCTCTTGGGGTGAACCTCCATGATAATGGGAGGATATGTATGTCTGTCAATCAGGGAACTCCTACCTAACCATCAGTGTTTTACAGAATATCTCAAGCTGGAAAGGACCCGTAAGGATCAGATCCAACAGCCTGCTTCTGGAAGGACTATATAAAACTAAACCACACAGCTAAGAGTAGTTCAGAGACTCCATGAACTCTGGCAGTCTTGGTGCCCTGTTCCAGTGACTGACCATGGTCTCAGTGAAAAACCTTTCATTTCCACCCCATCTGAACTTCCCCTGACTCATTTCACTCCTTTGCCTTGTGTCCTATTGCTGGTCCCCAGAGAGAGAAGACCAGTGCCTGCCCTGTACCTACCCTAAGAAGATGTGGATGGTGATGGGGGTCACCCCTAAGCCCCCTTCTCCAAGGGGAACAAAACAGTGACCTCACCACTCCTCATGTGTCTGGCCCTTGAAGTCCTTCACTGTCTCAGTCGCTCCTCTCTGGACATCCCTCTAGGAATGAGGCACTCCTACACAGTACTGAGGGTAAGGCTGCACCAGGGCAGGGTAGTGTGCTCCAAAAGGTGATGCTAAGGGTTAAAGGGCATTTCCCCATCTTGTCCCTAGTATGTTAGTGTGTTTGATGATTTGGACTACTTGCTGTACAGCACAGTTCTTACAAAGCAAGTCAGGATGTGGTGAATTGCAGCATGGGGGCATGAATGCCTTGATACAGCTCTGATTTAGAAGAAACTGTCAGCTGAGAAGACTGAAACTGTAAATTACTGGATTTGGTTCCAGATTTACTTTGGAACCCCTTCTAAGCTGCCATAAACAATGTGTTACATGCACTTGCTAACATGACAGGCATTTCTACACTCAGGGGCAAAGCACAGCAAATCTGAAGAGCTTAGTTACTGGGGTTAGCAGCAACACAGTTTTGTTTTGGTCATGACTTCAGGTTTGACAATATGATTTACTATTGTCAAACCTTCATTCTGTGAGTGAAATTCTTTGCTAAAATTTTCCAGGAGCACTTGTTGATAAGGAAATCTTGAGTTTTGGGGAAAAAAATTTAAATTTTAAAAAGCTATTATCAGTTGTAATTGGAGTCCTATGATATCAGGATAAAACACTAATTTTATAGATACACTTTGATGTAAAGCATGTTTGCACAAACAAATGAGAGGTCCATTAGGAATACAAGTATTTTAAAACATTAAATTATCACTGTAAGTTAATATTGATATATTGATAGAGGACTAGAAGGAAGCAATTCAGTTTGAATGACACATATATAATTTGCTGGAGAATTACTGTTGGACTTGTCAGCCTACATTAAAGGAGAAATTATTACTGTCATTGTTATTCTACAATTTAAATGGGGACCACCTCATTAATGCATTATGAAGTAAATTTTAACACACTCTTCCCCCAGAAGACCTCACCTATGCAGACGGGTCACAAAGTGACCAGTAAATGGAATACAGGTTCCAGAGGCAGCTGAGGCAGACATCACACACTTTCCACCCTGCCCTGGTGGGTGCTTCACGAGCAGAGCTGCTGTGTTTGTTTAAGCGCTCGCTCGACAGAGCCCAGCCCTAGCAGAGGATGAGTGCTGCAGCCTGGCTAAGGCTCTTGGCCCCAGGGCTCCATGGATGGCCCCTGCCCTCAGCCTTCAGGCTACCCCAGCACTCTGCTGTGTGGCCACCTATGCGTCCACTGCCAGAGCAGGGAGATGGGCAGCTGCCAGCTGCACGCTCCTGGGATGTGCAGCACCCATGAGCTCAGCACTAGGGGCAGTGCCTCTAGGTCTGGGGGCTCACAGGACACACTGCCCAACATGGTACTTTGTTCAGCATGCTGTCATCTGCTGCTGCACTTTCCGCTGCTTGCTATGCTGCACAGTGGTTTTACAAACCACTTCAAGAGCACTTGAGGACAAAGAAGCTTGTATTTTCTCACCCCCCTTCCAGTAATACACAACACATTTGTTCAGGGATTCATTAGCTAAGCGCTCTTTAACATAAATCTAGGGAACAAAATCCAGCAGTGGTTCCTTAAGCTATTGCTCCATTAACATTGGGAGTAACTAGTCTGCAGACTGGAGATTGCAAAATGCTTTGTCCTTTCTACTTTGCAAAGCATTATAACTCATTAACAAGCCCTGCTAATTGAATTTGATTTAGTGTCAACACTGTCACAATCACACAGAAGCACACCACTAAAATTTCAGTCCTGCTTGCTGTGATCATTAAGTCCCACTGTCAAACAGAAGCTCTGCCTTTGTGGTGAAGGTTGTCAGATCAGACTCACAGGGGCTCTGCATTTCAGCTGCTATGTGAAATACACAAAAAGTGGCAAAGCTACCACCTAACATGTAAGATTAATAGAGAAATTAATTAGTTAAAATTACATTAATAAATGCTGCTGGTGTCTTCTTCTTCCATTTCTGATCTCAGTTATCCTCTTCAAAACACAAAATCCTGTAGACCAACAGAGATTTGAGAGAATGAGTGTTCTAGGAAAATGACTGGATTTTTTTTTTCATTCAAATCTCCTTTCAAATAAACAGAACAAAAATATGGAAGGAAAAGGTAGATTCAAAGCACATCATTGATAACTACAGAGTTTCTAATATACTGAGCTTGCTGGAAGATTTAGGCTAGATTTTTTTTTTTTGGCTCTTTGTCCAAATCAAATAGATAAGCAGCAAAGAAATGTTTCAAATACTCTATCTAGGGGTTTTTGATTAGCAATAATACCATTTCTAGTAATAAAATGAAACAAAAGAAAACCAAATCCTTAGATTCTGACCCTTAATGAAACCTAAAGAAAAATATTCAAAATCTGAAGGTTCTATTCAGAATTGTAAAGAATCATTCATGGGACTGACCATCCAAGCTGACTTTGCGCTTTGGCCCATCACTGGCCTAAGGAAACACACTCTTCCTTTTTAAGACTTGTGAGTATTTAATCACATGCATAAGGCAGTTTCTTTTCTCTCTGGAGGGAGAAGTTCATGAACCACTGGAGTTTCATGATACTCCACCACATCTTTTTATTTTAGTATTTCACATGCAGGCACATATCTATCCCTCACCAATGAGTGTGCTTAGGGCTTCCCTGCCTCAGCAGCAGTGCCATTAAATCCCTGTCTCACAGATCACAAGAAAGTGACATAAACACTGAAGTACTACAAAACTATGAAGTTGTACTCTTGCAGTTGGGGGACACCTTATTGGCACCAGGCAATACTGTGAATCTATTTAAATCTCCTCTGGAATCTCACCTGAAAACTTAAAACAACACTAAACAAACAAAATAAACAATCAATCAAAAAATCCAAACCAAACAAAAAAACAATCATAAGACTCCCCAAAGTCACAGGAGAAATACTGTGATCTGATGTTTAACCACCGTATGTTGATCCTGCTCTTGGTCATTTTCCACAGCTAAGTTCCTGTGTTACAGAAATTCAGTCATTATATCCTCAATTATAGACTGTAACATTTGTATTACAGTATTTCGTCCCATTTTTATTCCTATTATGGCCATGCCTGTTTTCCCTATAGTAGATCCCAAATGCTGTATATCCCTAATAATCATGTCATAGTCATTAACGGAAATATTCAATAAGGTCAGCACAGAAACTGATGCCCAAGGAACTCCCCTAGAAAAATCATTCTGTTCAGTCCATCACTGTATGTCCCTGTCAGCAATATATCACTTTGTCTTACATGGAATACCAAAACTCTGAGATGAAATAAACCTAAGCTCATAGTCTAGATTAATCCAGTTTTTCCACTGATAACTGACTGTTTATTGTCTACCTGTGTTTTGAATGATACTTATCATACACTGAAAATTAACTTAAAAATTTTCAAATAATTTCAGGGAAATGTTTATCTCACAAGAATACACTCTCAGGCTTTATCAAGAGCTTTCTGTGAAAAGGTGGAGGCAAACCAAGTCTCCCCAAGGATGCACTTTGCCACCCCCACACGTGAAACTCAGCCTTAAGCTGAGCTCTTGCAGATCTCTAACCCAGAACTGTTCTGTGCAGCCTGGGCATGGCCTAAATGTCTCCACTATGAAAAGGTAACTGACTGATTTTTGCAAGTTTCCTTTCCAACATCGCTGTTCACTGGTGTCACACACTGAATAATTGTCAATTTTGTAGAATTTCCTCTGGCAAGTTACAGCCTCACTTTTTCAAAAGCTTTGGTCATAAGAATAGTGCAGTAAAATATTGAGGAATATTTTGATATTCAGAGGACAGTCCACTCAAAAGCTGCATCACATAAGTGTGTCTAAAAATACTTACTGCTGGTCCAACATAGTATATATACATACTTCAACTTGCAGAAAAATAAAGCAAAACAGCATCTGAGCAATTTGCATACTCTTCTGTCTTGTAACTCAAAATCTTTGGGGTTAGCTCAATTTTTTTTCCCATTTGTTGATGCTAAAACACTATTGTGTGGGGTTTTTTTTAATGCAGAACCACTCCCCTCTCCCTCCCCTCCACATCCTAAGAACTTATTAGTCTTCTTCTGTCTAAAACACATATTCTGATGATCCTGTAGTCTGTCCTTTCCAGACAGGCAATGAGTACAATAATTTGTCTGTTGGACAGTTCTTTGTTTCGTCTATCAGATTCTGAATTTCTTTCTTCCCTGCTGGGCTGGAAATGATTCAGCTCTGATAAGAAGCAATACTGTGCTGCTTACAGATTGCTTTCACCTAGGCTGGCCATTTCCCTTCTCTTTTCATGAATTCTATGGACCCTTATTCCGTGTCTATGAGAACATCCTTCCCTATCAGGGTTTTCACAACAAACTGCTGTCACCTCTCCAGAACTGGCTCGTAGAAACTTACCAACCAGCCCTCTCTGTGTTCTCTTTTCCCTCGGATCTACCTTGAGTCCACAGAAATGTGCTTTTACTATCCAAGGTCAGAATAGCGTGATCAATCACTTGCTATCTTTTGTCCCTATCCTACCCTGTGCATAGAGAGACTCGATATGCTTCTGAATTTTTTCTCTTTTCCACATCCCAATCTCTGGGTGGGAGAAGAACTCAGAAACCTGTTTTAAGCATTTGCTCCCCAAACTGCGTGTGGGCTGCTGCCTCACTTCATTCTTGCCACCGTCTAGACTATTCTGTGAAAAAATCTAGTCCTTATGTAAAAGAAACAGACCAGACGTCTCAGTTGTCTAGTATCTATTTTTAAATTGTGCAACTTTGTGTCATTCCAGTTCGCAACAACTACAGGAAGTATAAAAAGATGTCCATTTTTAAGTTGCCGAAATCCAACCACTTACATAAGACATGACTAATTACCAAGAGGAAACCAAACTTCCACAGCACAGTTTCGCTGTTTTAAGTTCTGCACCATTCTCCCCATCATCTGGCCAGAAGATCTAATCGCCAATTGCC
The DNA here is from genome assembly GCA_013398715.1 of Nesospiza acunhae. Lineage (NCBI taxonomy): Eukaryota > Metazoa > Chordata > Aves > Passeriformes > Thraupidae > Nesospiza > Nesospiza acunhae. Next base: position 277,494 of record VZSU01001308.1, read on the forward strand.
TGGCTGGCAATGCAGGGATACAAAGACTTCAGTTAAGATCAAAGAAATCATCAGAAAAAGGCTGTTGTTGGTCCTTATTTTGGTTTGATGTTTTCTGATGTTTCTAAGATTTTTACACCTAATGACTGAATTATCTCTACACTGGGTGATTACAGCTGCTATTATGGCAACAGTTTATAAGTAGAAAATACCTTCCATTACATTCACAGAGAGTACACAGCCCAGATTTTTTTACTAGAAACGGCTTTCAAAGAACTGAAATGGAAATAAACTGTGAGGGAAAACAAACATCCTTTTCTTCTGTTCTTCTTAAACCTGCATACCTTGATATTTACTAAAGGGCCAGGAAGGATCACAGTAGATTCTGAGCTGAAGGGGCCACAAGGACCAAGTCCAGCTCTTAAGTGAATTGAACACACAGCCCTGATGTTACAAGCACCATGCTCTGACTGTGCTAAGTTACCCCTATTTTCAGAAGGAGGAGGATGAAAACACCATAATGTCACTATTTAATATACATGTCCTGATCTGAAAATATTTTGCATTAAATGTTTACTGCACCAAAACTTTTTTCATAAGTAAAGAAGATCAGGTATTTACACATACATTTTAGTTATTGTCTCAATGAGACCTTGGTAGCTCAATATGACAAAAAGTCAGGACAAAGTCAGAAGTGCAGCAAGTCACAATGGTGTTATGCCCTTAAACCTGAAACTGATGTTTCTAGGACAATTCCTATAAAGCCATATGCCTCGTCAGTAAATAAAACAGCAATTCTTAACAAAGAGTAAGTAATTTCAGACCTGAAATCTTTTGGTCATGGTAGTAATGTTCAAGAAACAAGTTAATGAACTGTACTGTATGGTCTAAATATCATACAAAACAATGAAGATGTATTTTTGAATTCAAGTCTAAGGATCAGATGGCACCATGGAAAACACTTATGTCTAGAGTTACCAAATATTGCAGAAATTTCAAGAGAACTGCAGTATGAAGTTCTACATGGTTGCCTCTCAAGTTACATACTTTTTAGGGATGTGGTTATTTTTCAAACTTTGCACATCAACACTTTTGGCACTGCCATAGGGAACTTCACATTAAAAATATTCCTGAAACTGTTTATATGGTGAGCTGTTCACAACATAGTTCTCAGGTAGTTGCCACTTCAGCTCAGCACGACAAACTTTTCAGCACAGCTGGAAGTTGTGGCATACAGCTTGTGAAGTTTGAAGAAAGGGGAAGAGCCTGGAATGACAGATTGATTTACAGGAATACCTGCTTAGATTCAAAAACCCCCCAAAAACGCAAATAAAAACATATGGCTTCATCTCTCTAGATTTGTCAAGCATCATATAAATATATCTGTTCTAAAGTGGGGAACAGATACCCAAACCCATGTACACAATCTTGAAACTGCCAACTGAACTGAGAACTCAAGCTGTAGAAGAAGGTGATCTCAATCATGCCTGGCTTCAGCTACTGCAATCCACTGACTGCACAGGATCGCTGAAATTGTTCTAGATGTGGTGGGAAGGTATTTTTCTACCCTGTGGAAATTTTGGGCATTTCACAGACCTTCTTATTCTGTAATAGGATATTACCTCACAGAATCCTCTGAGCTGGAAGGAATCCACAGGGAACATTAAATCCAGCTCTTCAGTGAATGACCCAAGCAGAGATCAAACCTGCAACCTTGGTGTTAATTAGCACCATGCTCCAAACAACAGAGCTTGTGGCTTAAATTCAAGCTCTCTTTAGACGTAGTTTATGCAAAACATGTCAGACATACCAGCTTTAGAACAGATCAAGACTTGGGTAAATCACTTATATGAATGCAACAAAATTTAATTCTGTCCTGCTTCTTCCAAAAAAAGATAAGACTTGCTCTCTTGTAATCAAGATGATCTCCTCACTACTCATCCATTGGTGATTCTGTCCCACTTAGGGTTATGCTGCCTTGAACTAATATTGAAATACTTCTTGCAGTAAAGACTAACTGCTTTACACCAGAAGTCCATTTGGCTAGTTTACCCTTCAGCAAACACTGTGTGCCACAGGAGAAGGTTTTGCTAGTTCTCACTTTCTGTCTTCACGGCTTTTGTTCTAATACAAATATTTTTTCCTTCTAAATGTGGCATGCCTGCTGTCATAGACATTTCGATTTTATTAAACATTTGAAAATTTCAATGAATATTAAACATTTCCAGACTGAAAAAACCCCAAAAATTACAGGATATGTGTCATCAACTCAAAAATTTAGGAATCTCAACCTAACCAAAATCAATTGCTTTTCAAAATTACAGTTGTCAAATTTACTTCACCAATATCACCAATAAGTTCCTGCGTTACAGAAATTCAGTCATTATATCCTCAATTTATAAACTATTATAGACTTGTACAAGATGCCTTTCCACTGGTGCAGGAAAAAGGATGTCAATACAGTCCGTCCCACTGAAATACTACCTTATTTCATAGTATCATGCCCCAGACTTGGTTATAAAATATCATAAAACTGAGGACTGATAGGGGCACTAAACTAATTTAGAGGAACATAAGGCAAAGGTTCTTTTACTCCCTCAGACTTTACTTTTTCTATTTCATTTAATATCACTTCAATAATGATACTTAGTACTATGGCTAGATTTGCCCACTCAAACAGTTTTGGCTCCCAATTCAGTGTTTATCAGCACAGTTTCTCATCAGTGTGTGGTGGTTCTCTGACCCCCACAAGTTACCGGGTGACTCATACTGTAGAAAATACAGTTTGCGGTTTTCTATTTGCTCTAATTTCCTGCTTTAAAACTAAGTTCTCTAAGTGACCAGAATGCTTTTGTGGTGGGTCCCAGCTTAATTCCAGCACTGACACTATCCCTCTTTCCTTGGGCACTCTCAGAGTTTGGAGAAAAGCCCAGGTATATCCAGTTACTTAATTAATAATACATCACAGTTATTTCAGAAAAGTCTCTGATTTCTTTAGGCTATAGTGTTTCTGTTAATTGTCTAACAAAATACCATGCACCACAAACCTTAAGAAAAGCGTGAATCATTCACACATTCTATCTTAATACTATGACAACATAAAAATCCATTCCATGTTTTTCTCCTGACATTACAAGCAAGAAAAACTCTGGGGCAAACCCTTAGAAATTAAAAGACAGGAAAATCAGGCTCTAATTAGAAACTTACAATGGTAAGGCTCATTCAGAATTACTTTTTTAACAGATTGGGTATTGAGTAGAATAGAATGTCCCCATTTTAATGCACTCATGAATTTATTGCACCAGCTGGATGAAGCTATCAGCTGTATGATGAATCACTGAATCACTATCAGCCGTATTGTGTCATGGGTATTTACACAATCCTAAATGTGAAATTTACAAAATAGCATGCAAAAAGATAATCTGGATATAATTCCTTCATTTACAGTCTAATTCATTGGAAATAGGTCAAGTCTAGTTATAACAAGGTTGAGCTTGGTCCAAAGGCTATGTCTTCCCATATACAAAGACATTGTATTTGTTGAATTTGTTGACTTCTCATGGTGGAAGATGATTTTGTTTCGGGTATTTTTTTTTGTTTGTTTTGCAGTCTTTCTGACCTGAAGTTGTGGGATGCTCTTTATCTTATACTTTAGCACCCAGACATCACCAAGATGCTTGCAGGTGTTGTAAAACAAAGTATATACCATCCACTGAATCTATCCACTGAATGGGAAGACTGTCTCCATCCAAGTAACAACACTAGTACCTGTGTGCTAGCCAAAAAAACCTTGGCTGCTCTAAGACTACAGCTCAGTGTGATTATTGATTTGCTGATTCTACCACGTATTATTAATTTATTAATCTGTCTGCAACTTGAAACTAATTAAACTAACTTAAAATTTATTTTCCACAATTACTTTTGCAGAAGGCTAAAACCAGGGAAGGAGAGCTCATCTATTATTAATGAATAGATTCATAAATGTCCAACGAGGTTCACTTGACATGGTTTACTACAGTGGCTTAAATGCTTTATATTGATATAGAAGCATGCCAGAGCCAATCTGGTTCCATCTAGTGGAAGTTACTTGACTTGCTTGTAATTTAAATGTTTGTAAAACATTACCAACCATACACTAATTTATATATCTTGTCATAACTGAATAAATCATTAACAACTGGCTAAATGTATCCAAACACAGGCTAAATAACCCACAACAGCTTATGAGAAAGCAAAAAATTACTTAAGATCTCTGGAGATGGAGCTTAGATCCATAATAATTAGTTTTTGCAGAATTGGGTTCCCTACCCAACTCTAGTGACAGTCTGAGACTAATGAATACTTCTTCAATGACAAGCACACCATTAGCAAGAAACAACAGGAATATTTTCCTAAAGATCCTTTTTTAAGACGACTTGTGCTTGCATTGTAATACTGAAAGACTATGGTAATTTAAAAAAAGAAGACTTACTATATTAACTAGACAATGCAAATCTACGTGTTTACATGACGTAAGAGGTGTGTATGTACCTGTGTGTACTCTTACACGTGCTTTCTTCCCTGCTCAGTTGCAAGAGATATAAATCTCTGCTTTGGGTGAGAGGAGTGAGGGGTGGTCTTGGCCTGCTCAGGAGTGCACTGTACTGCTTGTAAGCATTCCCTACATGTGGAGTACCTTCCAATACTGGCCTGTGACCACCCAGCTGTGTGTACCCCACAGGTGCCTGACCTGAAAAATCCGTGCCAAGTAAAACTCCACACTTCAGGTTTGTACTTATACTTCAGACTAATATTACAGCGACCTTAATGGAGCTAGTAACTCACCTCAGCTGAGAGCCTGGCCAAGTTCGCTCCTATGACTTTAGATTTGAGAATTACAAGATTAAAAATGCTATTAATAAATTTTTTTTAAACTGGCATAGAAGGTATTAACAAAATCTTGTGTAATTTGTTAGATTAGTTACTTGTGAGTTCCACTTTATACATAGGCTAGATTATTTATGAATACAGTCCCACTTGCACAGCATAACAGCTGTACAAGGATAATTTTTTAAAATGTCTCTGACAACCAGCTCACCTTCCCTGCAAACATCCACCATAAAGCACCTTCACAGAGCTCAGAATATGACCGTGACAGCTTGCATGTAAAGAGCAACATTTGCTGCTTTTTTTTTTCAAATTTTTCAGTTGCGAATACACAATGCTGAGATTAATGAATTTCACTGTTTGGATCCACAGCATGAATTCCAGAAACTTGGGGGTTTAGAAATGCTTGCAATATATTTACTTTTTTTGATGGCTCGAAGCAGTATTTTCTATTTAAAAAAGCCCAGAATGTTGAACAGCAGAACATTTCTAATTTGCCTTTTCTTGGTTTTGTTTTAAATTATGAACAGAAGATTGAAAGCTACAGGTTACTCGTTGTGAAAAGAAATCTGTTATGTTCTAATTGGATCTTCTGGGGAGAACAAGAGATAGTTGTGTTTATAGATACATTAATTTTGTCGCTTTCCTGCATCACTAGATAAAATAAGAAATATCATCATCATCACATCATCGTCATCATAATCACATTGACTTTAATGTCTCTAAAATTAATGTAAATTAATGTTGCAGTCACAAACAGAAATTAAGCCGTTTTTATTTGACTCATTTGTTTTTCAAAAAATGTTGTCTGTGTGGAATTGTATTTAATTTTGCATTCTACCATGTCATACATATTCAACATCATAACTGCAGACTGAATTTTGATATGTGTTTCTATGGGCAGAGATGGGAGGACAATGAAGCCGACTGACATTTATCAAAAGGATTAGAGGGTTTTGCTACTGAAACATCATAAACTGTTTTCCAATTCAACACATACGGTGCAGCTACAGAAGTTTTAACAGCCAAAATGAGAATCACAAGTTAAAAAAATTCTGAAAGTGTTTTATTAGAAGACACCTAATCCGGTATCTTCTACAGCAGATCGGCCAAAAAACTGCTTTCTGTCCCCGCACATAAAACACGGTCCTCCTGTACAAGAAGTGCCAATGACCTGCAGCTCCCCAGCTTTCAGGGTATTTTACCAGGTAGCTGAAATGTTAGATGACCTAGTCAAAGTGGGGGAGTGGGAAAGAAATAACCCCAAAGAGAAATCCAGATAATCAGACACATCACACTGAAGTGGGGGGAAGAATTGTTGGCTGATACTAACCTGGCAACCTTAACCATGATAAAAGACTTTTATAGAGGCATCAAGCATGCCATTAGGGATTGCCTTTTTAATTTTTGCATTCTGTGAACTGCAAAAATTGTTCCTGGAGTATAAAAAAAATTGTAGATAGATCTGCTAGGAGTTCAGAGCCTATTACCATATGCAACACATCCTCTGAATATCTTCTACTCTCACACCAGGAAGTAATATCAATTTCTGCATTCCTGTAAGCAAGAGTGACTTGGGCATTATATAAAATTGTGCGCATGCTCCACTGTGCATGATTTTAGCACTAACTTCCAAGTTTAAGGTCTTCAAATGGTTTGGTTTAGCTAAAACTGGGGACTTGAAATACCAGGTACTTCCTAAGGCTTGCTCCCAGACAAAATTTTGTGGGAGGAAAAAGAAATAAGGCTTTTGCACTTTGTAGTTCTACAAAATTCATAGTAGAATCAAGATGCAGCTTTGAAATTATGATGTATTTTTGCATGCCCTTCTTTTTGGCGTCAGCCTAATTTTTTTTCTTGATAGTCATAAAATCTGAAATTGCTTAACAGTACAGTTAAATACAAAAATGTACAAGTGTATATTAAATTCTCTATCAAAGAGAATAGAGTTTCTCAATCACTCCTTTAAAATATTATTCCTAACCTTCTAACTGTTTTAATAAATTCGGCAAATTTTACATGGCCCTAATAGTTCTGGGATTATACATTTTGACCTCAATTGTATGACAACTATTTGATTACATAATTACCACAAAAATAACTGAAATAACAGACTTGCAGGAATCTTTACCAATTTAAAATTATCATAGATTCTGTAAAACATTTTAGATGATTAAAGCAAGGTAGTGTGCAGAAGGTAAATTCAAGGCCAAGTACTATTTTAAAGGGAAAAAAAAGGAAGGAGAAAAAAAGAGAAGTATTTCAGTTTTAAAAAGCCCTTACATATTTACACATTGTCTAAACTTTTTTTTATTATTAAATTTGTTTCATGTTTTTTCTTACTTTAAAACAAATTCGTATTTTTCTGGTTATTATAGGGGGCAATTTTGCAGAGATTCTAATTTAATGTACACATCAGCTAACACTGACCATTATTACTGTGTCATTAGGAAATGATTAGGAAATAGCTAAATACAGTAGATATCTTGGCTTTTTCTCTATTAATGTATATGCACACACTCATATACATACACAGGAATATGGGTTGGTGTTCAGACTTTAACCAGTGATTTATACGGAAGAAATTTCAGTTTCTGTAGGAAAAATTGAAACATGCAAATTTAGGTCAAGGTATTAATTACGCTGACATTGTCTAGCAGGCTTTATTTAACATGACATACCTAATAAAATCATGCAACCTTTTTTTTTTCTTGCTCCCACTTTCTTGGGCAACATTATATTCAATATTGCAATGCAAACATCTCATTCCTTTGTGGTGCTTTCTATCATTTGAATAATTTCTACTTCTTGATGGAGGCATTATGTTGTCACAAACAGATGAACATTACGTTCTCTGAGTGAAAACAAATCAGCCTAAAGCTTGTAAATTGTAATTAAACACCTGAAGTCTTGGACATGCACCTAAACTTAAAATACCCTAAACACTCAGAGTAAATGTGAGTTAACGTTAGTAACAAAAATATCCAGTATAAAACACAGTTATGCATTGTAATAAATTTTCCTGTGAAAAATTTGTACATTCATCCCAGTATGAGTGCAATTCCTGTCTTCGCATGAAGCCCAGATAAATAACGAGTAGGCAGAGGAGAACTGAATGTTTTTATAAATTCAAGCACTGCAGAGGGATAATATGAAATTAACTTCACTTCAGATGATTATATAAAGAAATGAACCCTAAAATGTGGTAAGAATTTCAACATCTCCCAAATGTTGCATTCTAATGTATAATTTCATTTAAGCTTGTGCAAATGTTCAGCAATTTATAAAACAGCACGTGTTTTAACCCAAGCATTGAGCAAACAACACTAATTTTAATAACCCTGTAATTTTTCTGTTTTCACAGCCTCTCACCCACTACCTACAGTTTTCCCACCACTTTTCCTTTATATTTATTTGAATAGAAAAAGAACCCCAAACCTCTGCCTTGCATATAAATATGTAAGCTTATGCAAAATACACTCTCCTGCATTTTCACAGCTTCACAGAATAACTAATAAACAACCAAGAGAAAACTCTTCATCCATTGTTGTTTCATCACATTCATTTGCATTTTCTGCTTATCGGAGCATTGTGTTTAGAGAACGAATGTGTTTGTCTGAGTCCCTATGACTTCCCTGAATGTGGTTTTACATATCCTAAGGCCTTATTTTCTTTTCACTGTGCAGATGAACAAAACTTTTATTAATATTCCTAATTAAATCCATATTCAGATTATTTGAGTGTAAATGAGAGCTTTACTGGACTGCCTGTTTATCCTAGCTGTCTGCAGAATAATTGATTGATCTGTGCATGCTATGGATCAATAGCAACATCAGCAGCTGCTTAACCATTTATGTTTGCAACTTACATACTGTAGGGAGGAGCAAATGTTCCACTGGCCAGCTAAGCCTTATCAGTCTGCAGAGATCAGGAAATCTATCCTGTGCTTCCAGGGAGATTTCGGCATTAAGAATGATAAAGACCCTGGCACAATGTTTTCTAACTAATCTATATGAAGCTTCTTAATGGCTCAGAAATTCGGTGTAGAATTGGTTAGCTCCATGGTTTAAATCTTCCAAAACACTTTCCTCAGAAATGTAGGTTAAAATGACATATAGGCAGAAGATAGATGACACTTTGTAACAATACAATACATGATTTCAGTGGAGTCTAGCTAAATCTTGGCAATACAAATGCAGTAACTGACAGGACTTTCAGGCTTAAATATATATTTTTAAGTGCCTAAACTGCGTATTCAGCACTGTTGGCTTGATTTATGTCTTCTACAGGAATTGTGGTAGGCTTACAGATACTTATTCCCTCTTTATTTTTGACATGGAGAAGCTGCCATGTCAAATTCACATTCAGAAGCAGCTAAGCATGACATTATTGGCTCTTGTTTACATTTACTTAAAAAAAAAAAAAATTAGTCCAAGTCCTGGTTCAGTTTTGTAGTACTATAAACATTGAAAATTGTCAGGAATTAAAAAGCATAGTTACTGAACAAAATACTGCCTTCTTGACCACAATACCTCTCATAGTTATGTCTCCAGTTATTAGCTTCAGACCTGTGATATTTTAAGCAACATCTGCTCAGTATTTTTGAAGGAACCATGAAATAAATACAAATTTTCATCTGTTTCTATTTCTTTTTGGTTTTCGCTTGTTCATATGGAGAGTTGTATTTTGTTGTTGCTGTTGTTTGGTGGTTTTGTGACAGAATTTTACCTTCTCTCTGCATTATCCCTGGACTAGTTGAATTCCTCCCGAAACAGCTCCTGAACATGGGTCCTTTTACAGCTGAATAAAGTCTGGTGAACCACAAGGGACAAAGGTCTCTATTGAAGTGTGTTTTAAAAGGAAGACAGCCAGTCATATGCTGTATTGAGCAGCACTGTTGAATAGAATATAGCATACTGCCTCTTTGACAGGCTGAAAGAAACCACACGCCAGTTCTGATTTCAGACTTGCACAGGATGCAGACCATGTTCTAGCTTCAGCACATCAGGAAATCAAACAGTCAAAAGAATGAGGAAAAGGGGAACTGGGAAAGAAAGGAAGCTTCAACCTGATTTTGTTTTTGTCCTACATAATATACCCAGCTTCAGCTTTTCTCAATTTACATATTCATCAGAGTATTAGATGGCACTTTTCTGCTTTTAACATGGTAACATAATGAGAAACTACAAACAATATTCTGTTTAACACCACTTAACCCAAACTGTCTGGGGAAAACATCACCCAATCTCTTGTTGCTTAAGTACTTTGGATCATCAGAACAGGCAGGTTAGTTTTTCAACTACTTTGAAAAAGTAGTTGAAAAGCTACTCTGCTTCTTCTGGAACTATCTGCTTTAATTCATTCTTTAACAGAAAGGGAACTTATCTACAAGCTTCAGTCAGATAAGGATTCTGTGAAAGGAATAATGGCCTGACATTTATTTCTTAAAGATATGCAAATGCAATTTTCAAATAAATTAAATGTCAGGTAGCAGCATGTTTTGTCCTCACTTTTACTAAGGATTTCTGGAGAGGAAGAATTGAAAATTATGCCACCTAGGTGACTACTATACCAAACATTCAAGAAAAAGAAGACAAGCAGCAGAAAAACATTAAAATATTTAGATGCATACAGGACATGACAAAACAAACAAAAAAAAACCCCACACAGAATACAGTCTGACCCATATGCTACAAGCATAATCAGTGAGCTTGATGGAGAGAATGTATGGACTGTTCTTAAGAATAATTTTCAAAAGAAATGTTGTTAAGTTTTACAATTTTGCATTAAGTTAAGTTTTACAATTTTGCATTAATTTCATCTCATAGAAATGACTTCTAGATTGAAGCTGGTCACTGATATATCATGTACAAAGTACATGGCTAAAATGGCACTTGAATGTCTTAACTTACCTCCTAAAATGGCGGCATTTAAAACGTTAATGGCAATTTTTAGTAGTTTGAGTTGGTCATACTTACTCCAGGCATGACCACATGTTACATATCTAGCATAAAAATTAGCTCAGGTTTTTAACAGAAGTAGTTTATTTCCAGCCCCCAAATAAAATGATAGTATTTGGGAAAATGTATTTATACTGAAGTTGAACCATACTCCAAATCCCAGTTTCAAAAATACTGAGACATCAGCAAATGATTTGGGAAGCTGAATGCAGATTTTGACTAAAACTTTATGCAAAATCCTTATTCTCTGTCTCTCTATTTCTCTCTCTCTCTCTCTCTCTCTCTCATCTTGCTAGAACAATCTTTTGATGCACATCTGGATGCATGGAATGTCTTCATTACAGGCATTTACTGGTGCAACAGGAAAATTTTTAAAGAGATAGCCATACACCTGCAAATGACACTGTACTGACATCTTTTCATTGTACATAATTTCCTCTGATCACGTCCAAGCCTCCTTCCCTGTGTCTGCATTACACATGACAATAAAAAGCCGCATTTCATTGGTTGCATTATAGCAAATTGTTTAAAAGTAAGTTGCACAGACAGTAACTAAAACACATTACACTTAGAAAAGTAGGATATGTCATGCAGGATCAGAGAAGAGAGTCCAAGATGCTTGATATCCTCCTTCCACACAGTACAGCCCAACTTCTTTAGGGCGATGTAAAAGCATCCAGAACTTTACAAATCTCAGCCTTAGTTACAGAGCTGGCACAACCACTGAATCATTCAAGATGAAAGGGAGCTCTGGAGTCATCTTGTCTGACCTCCTGCTTTAACAGCAAGCTGAACAATGCCTTCCCGACTCACAGCACCACTGAGCTGATAAAGGAACATAGAACTTTTCTGATGGCCTCCTATAATGCATACACATGAGATATCAATATTTCTGGACATAAAATAGCCCATTATCAGGCAGTACTATCTTAATACCAGTTTAGGCTAACCTCTCCTTTTATCCATGAGTGATGGACAGTTACATATCTCCATCAGCACGCCCCAGCTCCTGGCACAATATAATGTACTTAAAGGCTTCTACTGATCAGTTCATTGGTTGGGTATGACCGAATTTTATTACTTCATCTTGGAAAGCATTTCAGCTCCACATGATTTCCTGAAATTGTGGTTCTGTTACTTTTTCTCCAAATTATTGTTACTTATCTGCAAGACAGAAAGAAGCTAAAGAGAGGTCCTATCTCATTAAAGGTCATCAAAACTTAATTTAACAAGTGCATGACTACAGAAGAATAAAGACAGAAGACCTGATTCCCTTGTACCTTATGCCAGTCTAAACTGATTTCCTTAATGCACAAAAAGAAATTTGGAATGACTTCCTGATTCATGTTTTTAGTAGCACATATATAAATCAGATTTTCAGTTGCATCCATTTACAAATCCACTTCTGTCTGTGGTTTCAGTGGAATTAGTATGAAATTAAAAAGAACATAGCACCTTGACTTCCCCTCCCCTTCCCTAATACAAACCATAAAGCATTTCTAAGCACACTAGTAACTTGATTTCTTTTTTTTTTTTTTACTTGGGATTTATATTACCAACTATTCATTGACTCATTCAAAGGAAAGGGAACAGAAGATATTCTCCTAAGTAAAGCTTTCTGTTCCCTGAAAAAGCTTAACAAGAAATGGATACTTTAGGAAGGGATCAAGGACAAGAGGTGTTTCACACTGAATAGAAAAAGAAATCTTTTATAAACAGTTTACGTTCTGCCTAGCACATATCCAATGACTGTTTGATTGTGCACCTGGTATTACAGAGGGTAGCCACTAGCTTTAACTAAATCTTTGTAGAATGTTCTCACAGATTTGCACAATGACTTACAAGATCACTGCAACAGGAACACTGCCTCTTCCCCCCAGATTTCACACTCATCAAGACTCAGACCTTGCCCAGGCACCTCCCTGAGAAGATTGTTTTTGGATAGCTCTAGAGCAGCTACTGAAGTTTTAGATCCTGACCAGAACCCTACTGTGGACTCTAGCATTGGTTATCACACCTTGAACAGCTGATGCCAGGCAGAACTGGTGCTCTCCTTCCCTGAACACTGGTTGTGAGTCACAAACATTGCCCAGTAAATAATCCATATGGCACAGAGGTCTTGGAAGTGCTCTGTGTTTCTCAGTCTTTGTACTGCCTTCAGTGCAACAGACAGCACTGTGACAGCATTTTCCCTCTCCCTCAAGTAAAGAATAGATGCAGAAATTGCAAAGGTATGGACAAGAAGCTGCAAAAATCCCAGTAAATTAAAAAGCCCATAGCATGAAATGTAGGAACCGAAAATAACACAGAATATCCTTCAGCAGTTAAAGATGAAGCAGTTAAAGAAGGGGTTTTAAACCACCTGAACACCTAAAGATAAGAACACTTTGAATACATGCCTACCTTTTGAAACTATGGAGTAACTTGAAGAAAAATTATCTCATGGATTTGCCTCCATCTTTTGGAAGTAAACACTTGCAGACTAAGAAAATACAATTTTGTTTACTTCATTATTGTGATATGAAAGAACAAGACATACTTTTGAGTCAGCTTTATGATTCTGAATGTTGCTTTTGCTGACTTGTGTCTACTTTGCCCCACAAAAATGTGAAAAGAGCAGGGCATGTGGGTACTTACCAACCAAAGCTACACAGTATTAATACACAACTGCTTTTTCAAGTCATTCATTATAGCATGCCTGTAGGAAGGGCAAGTAAAACAGATCTTGGACAGCGAAGCTTGCTGAGTAACAGGTAGTTAAAATTAAAATGGAGTTCCTGAGAACCTGCTATGCCTGCTCTCAGGACATTATGCTTATTTAAATAAGTGTTTGTGAAAAATGCCTTCACTGTGACCTACACCAGAAATATCATTGTACCTTTGAAAGGAAGAAACTATATAGTCATTAGGAATCCCTCCATTCTCTCACATGCTGCCCCCTGTTTTCTGAAAACATCGGCATGCTATGAACATCCATTCCTAGGTCTCTCCTCAAAAGATGGTTTGTTTGCCTTAGGAAGAAGTATTTAAAGTCCTGGACCGTTTTCTTCACTTTGGAATCATTTTATGCCTCCACCTGCTCAAAGAAGGTCAGTTGTCCTTACGAACCGAGGACAACAGGATGGGTAATTCTATAAATATTCACATACCCTGTAACACCTCTGGAACCTGGAACTTGCTTATTTACTTTTAACTGCAACCCCTGCTAGTGGCTGAACTGCATGTCCTTGGGGTTCTTCAAGTCCTGCAAAATATAACTGACAAACGCCTTGCCACCCCAACTAAAAAAAATTACATTTGAAAGTTATGTATTAAAACTGTAATGGAGGGAAGATAAATCACAGACAGCTTGCATTTTGGAAACTCTATGGTTTAAATTTGACTGCCTTCAGAGTTATCCCTGATGATCTGCCTCCCGGAACCCCTGGCATGGGGACGTTTTGAACATGGCCATATCGCTTCAGATTTACAGTGCTGCAAAAATGTATTTTTTCTCACAACAGAAAGATCAGCAAAAATACCTGAATTTATGTCCTACTTCATATAAATTTAAAAGATTCTTTCATTTCTGTCAAGACTCCAGAATTAGGTATATACCAAATTATGTTGATGAACTAGGTATTTCCATCAGTTATGTTCACTAAAAATATGAAATCTTTGAGGCTTTGCCCCCTCTTGAACAAAGCAAGCCATTTAAAGTCTTGTCCCTGCTTCACTGATAGCCCAGACCATCATTACAACCAACATCAGGCCTAGCAAACCAGGGATCCAGAATAATACACCCTGCATAATTACAACATTGGATGGTTTCAAAGTTGCTATTTGAACCCAAATTTTCTAATACCAAAGGTCTGCCTGGCTTCCACGCCAGTCTTAGTGACCAAGACTGTAATCTGTTCTTTTATGAGTCACTCATTGCACAGGCTGCTACAGCACAGTGCCATTTTCTGAAATCTTGCATGCTGGCACTTCAAAAAGCAGCAACTGTCTCTTGAGCAGATCGAGTTGTTTCATGTCCAGCCTGGGGTCTGTGATCTCCACCAACAATGAAACAACATTTTCAGACAGTGAATGACACTGCAGGAAATTAGCTAAGCCCAGATAGTTATACACAAACTGTAAATATAATAATAAAAAAAATTCAGATAAGTCCCTCAAGTGCAGTTTCAAGACTGACATCTCCAGATTAGTGGCTGGTCTGTAAGTTCATGCTCAACTGCCTTCAGCTGCTCCAAAGACACTATTATTTTATTTTCATTTAAATAGAGTTTTAACTTAAAAGTATAAGGCTAGGGCTGAATAGTGGTCCATACAAAAATCTGAACACCATTTAGGTACGGTGATCAGAGAAAGTCTGATCACTATCATATGAAATGCAATGTCATTGACATACTTGACAGTCTGATACCGCAATGCCACTGGCAGATCTCCATTAGATTCACATCACATGACAGAAAACAAGTCTAACATGGAAGTTAAACTTAAACAACATAAAGTTGCATAACCTTATTTACTAATTTGTCTTTCTATACATGTCTCAGATTTCTGAACTGACAACTGATTTATTTTAATTAACATTTTCAGAAGAGGCCATAAGACTGACACAACTAGTCTTCAGTATTTTCCATAGTCTCCTGTTACAGAGAATAAGCACATTTTGTTTGTGCCCCATAGCTTTTGTCAACAATAAATATGCTTAAAAATCTACTTAGTTCTTATACTTATTTATTTTAAGTGAAGTTTTATACATTTCAACTCCATATCCCTATTTCTATGGTTATTAACTGCTTCATTCAACATCAAAACATACAAAATTCATATGTTCTTCAACAGCTCTTTGAAATATCTTGTTTCTAGAGTGTCTGGTCAACTGCCTCTAAATGAGAGCCACTGCCTCTAACTGGAATGAATTTGCTGGCAAGTCCAAACATTTTAATAATTCAAATGCTACAGACAACCAATGTAACCTCTAAAGCTACTTTAAAAATATCTCTTATCCATGTCACCAGTTTCTAACTAAACCATGTATTTCCATGTCAAAGACAGATGATGGTACTTACCATATCTATACTATTCTTCTCATGACTATCTATCAATTCACAAACCTAAATCTTTATCTCAAGACTGTGGTTTTTAGATTTGTATATTAAAGTTAATGCAGTAAGAAAGAATTTCATTTTTAAACAGGCCTGAGCTGAAAGAACAAAAATATGCTACAGAAAAATAAATAAACATTACAGGAAATTTATATTGAAAGGTTTGTTTTCACTACTTCCTTGTTTGGCTTCTATCTACTGGTAGATACAGAAATATATGACATCTTCTTGACAAAGAATGTTTTGGGGGAATTAAAGGGATTAGATATAAAGTATTAGAATGGAAAAGGCTGCTGTTTTCATTAAAAAAAATTGAATGTTTTGCCTTTTACTCTGGGCTTCCAAATTGCCAAGCTTGTGATGCACTGTCACAACTTACGCGTGACTGACTGGTTAGAGAGCTTGCTGATCTATATGGAGAGGTGAGAATTTGTCACTGTGCACAAGCAGAGAGATCAGTCAGATACAGTGATAGATCTGCTCTTTGCATAGGTTCGTATGCTGCTATATCATGGGGGCTCAGTGGCTGCCAAATCAAATTCTGAGCCTATTTCTGTGGTTGAAAAAACAGGAAAAAGAGATAGGGATGTCCTGACACAAACACTTTCTGTAGAAAAAAAACTCTTAGAACCTCTGTAGTTCTGTGCTCTATCTTCCAGGCAGCCACGGTGTCCCTGATGTTACTGAGTAATCTCCTCCTGCCCCTGCAGTTCACTCACTACACAGTCCAGCACAGCACAATGTGGAAGCAGGTATCTACCTCTCCTGGGGCTGTCAGTAATGAAGATATTTTGTACAGCTAAATGTGTCACTACCAAAGCACACAAAACAGTAGATAATGCTGTAAAGGGAGCCTGGAGATGGAGAGCCTTCAGGCTGTGTTTGAAGTAGAGAACAATGGTTTACTTGATTTTTCTAAAGCCTGTCTTAAAATTGCAGAGCCATTGCCACAAAAAAAAAGCAAGCCCTGAGTGGGCTACTCAGACAAAACCACCCCTGTCTAGAATCACTGTTAGTGGGGTGTTCAACCTGCAATCCCGTGTCTGGATGACACTGACTTTTGAAGTGCAAGCATTGCCATATGCCAGCATTACTCAGTGGACTGAGATAGTTTATGCCTACCCCAGTAAAGAGCACAGGTAGCAGCGAGAATGAAAGAAAATCACAGTCTCTGCTCAAATCTGACTCCCCAGGGAGGATCTCATGTGACTTGCAAGAAGAAGAGCCCTTCTTGTCTCTCCAAACCTACCCTACCCTGAGGAGATGCAGCGATGTCTCGACAAAGGATGAGGGTTACAGTTTACAGAAAACCACATAGAGCATCCACTCAAAGTCAAAAATAAAAACACAGGAGTGAAAGAAGGGATAACAGTATGGAGACAGATATGCTGGGTGCCTGCATACGTAATGCTCTATTCCTGGCCTGTATCCTCCTATCTGTTCTCTTTTGCAACTGGTCCTGTGACTCTCCACTGCAATCTTTCCAACATGTTGTGCTTTGTCAGAACTCTTGACCATAGGTCAATTAGACCTAAACTTTAATGAAAAGTAAATTGAAATAGTTAAATTAAAAAAAGCACATCGAAACCACAATTACCTTGCAGCTAGAGATATATTTCAACAGAACTGTTCGGCAATAAAATTGATAAAGTGAGGTGAAAGGCACACAAGATTTACAGAAGTAATTGCCTGCCCTTTTCTGTGCTTCTTCCAGAAGACACAGCTGAGACCAACAGGCCTAATGTAGGTCAATGTCTGACTCTCTTTAGTGCTTTTAGACAATGCTGTCTATGCCTTTCTGTAAAATTTGGCTGCGGGTCTCCTATTTGTGGTGGTGCTTATAGTCTCAGTTATTATTTTTTTAAGCTACAAATAAAGGAATAACTTTAAAAAGATAGTATCCACTCTATCAAGTGTATTTAACCATGCTGCTTAAAGGCTGCTTTTTTGCTGAGGGACAGAACACTCCATTCAGAACACCATGTTCCTTACCACTCACCAAAGGAATAGCAGTAGAATTTTACTTTTTTTCTGTACTATATAATAATAGCTGTATTAATTTTCCTTTCTAGGGATTAATGCAACTTGTATGTAGCAATTTGCAGTGATGGGACAAAGAAGCATTGTTCCTCAATGATATTTCCAGACCTGACTGACTTGCAGCTTGATCTTGGGCAAGGCATTTACCACATCATCCATGTGGACAACTCTGCTAGGGCTGCAGGAGCAAATTCATCTGAGAAGCTGCCATGCTTCCCACTGCCTGAATGTCCCTGCTAGTCTTCAGAGGATAGACCTTGCTCCAAACACAGTGCACAAACTTCATCATTGGTTTACTGGATGGTTTGTACATCACTGGGGGACTGTGAAACGAGCCAGCCGCTCACCGCCACCGCATAGCTGAAAAGCAACATAACTCTTTGCTGAAACAAGAGTGAAATAACCACTGCCTCCACACCTGAAGCACAACAGTGTTACAAACACTGTATTGCGCACAAGAGCCTTTTTATTTGGGGTTCCACTGGAAGTAAAGGGAACACTGGTTTGTAATAAAATTAGCACAACCCCCGAAACAAACAATCAACAGGGCACTTCTAGTCCTCCAACAAATCCTGAAATAAAAAATACTGCACATTTTCAGTTCCCCTGAAAGCAGCAGCAGCACCAACAAGCAGTAAACTTGTGAACAGTTACTGTTATGTGTTGTGCTGTTCCTTACAGAAATGTTTGTTTGTCACTGGTGTCTGTTTAATCATGCCTGTTATGCTGGGTTTTAAAGCTTAGTAAATACTTTACAAATCCACTCTGGTTTTAGAGAAGCTTGTTCTTTGTGAAAGCTCAAATGACTGGATTCATCAAGGGCAAACTTCATACACAGTGCAGGCCTAATCTTTCTGTGTACTGCAGTATGATAAAAACCAAGGTGGCAGGAAGAGAGCACACCAAGGAGACGGAGTTACCCTGCTGGTGCTGTTGCAGTACTTTCTTACTGTTCTTTCATATAGAACTGACTTGTGAACTAACACTGTGCTTGCCACGTAAACTAACTGTCACAGAAACTTATTCTTCCTGAATATTACAACTGACATGCAGTGTCGTATTTAACCAGAGCTTATTGAGTCAACACACAAGAATAGGTTCAGCAAAAGGATTTGTGTATAAATATACGTATGAACCCTAAGGGAACATGATGCAGATTTCCACAAATGCGGCGTATGTACGATCACACAATGTAAAAAAGAACACCGCTGTCAAATCTAGAGTATTTTTTGATTACTGAAAAACTTCCATTGTTTTGCTTTTGATCACTAATTAATGGTTCAACCAGAGCAAAAATTGAGAGAACATGACCAAAACATGACCTGAGATGTGGCTATATAAGCATGTGTACCTCCCTGTGTATACATACGTATCTGAATACGTATTATATATCTTATTTATAACTGTATACATGTAGGTAGATAGATAGACACACACAGAGATAATTTCAAGTAGGCTGTTCTACTATGGCGACAGATTTTCTCTGAACCTGTAATTTATTAGTGACTAGATGTTAGCCATAGAGAATGCTCCCACTTCACTTTTTCACATTTGTACAAATCAACATCAGTAGATGCATTACAATCTACTGCACTATATGGGTGTTTTCAAGACTTGACAAAGGACTGGGACAGCTGCCTAAAGAAAAGTAGCCTTGACAGAATGCACAGCCCAGAATCTGGTTTCAGCCCACTGAATCAGTTTTTCAGCCAAAGAAACATGTCAGCTTGGCTAAGAAAGGTCACAGAGACTTCTTTATGTAGTGCTAGCTTTAGAAAAGTTGAAGAGTTACCAAAAAACTCTAAATCCATGAATCCAACAAGAGGTGAGCCAAGGCAGACTATTTCAACATACAAGTGGCTCACTCTATCCATGTGACTTACAGGTTGAGTCTCAACCACTGTGTATGAGTGTGTATCTCCCACTATGACTAGTGGGAGATCCTCAGACCACCTAAAAAGACCGCTGCTTTTCAAGGTCAAATGGTGTGGTAACTTTGATGTGGAAAGTTTGTAATTTCTAACAGTTCTGTTTTCCGCAGAAATAGCAGAGAGCCGTAGATAATCAGGCCATTCCCTAAAATGTAAAATTTCTTTAAAAAATACCCAAACCAAACACCGAAAAAACCCTCTATATTTCAAAATAATTCACATCATGCATACTTGGAGAGGTTTCTCTTCAAAACACTTGCAGGATTGACACCTAACTATAAGCAAAGTACTACTACACTGAAATATTATATTAAAAAGTACTATTACACTGGATGTATTTTATATATGTATACACTTTTTCTATATATATGTATTTATTCATACACCTGGGAGCTTGGCCTAATTTCTAAATGACACTGTACTCTCCACTGAAAATGTTTTAGATTAAATAAAAGAATATATGAAATCAGGAACATTTCAGGCTGACCTTAGAGTTGTTACTCTTTGAAGATTAGTAAATCAATCTGCATTCAAGAAGTATGCCATATTCCAAATCTATATTTTTATTCTATATACTATATGTGGTGAGAAAGAAAACTCCTAAAACCCCAAAGCAGGTACTGAAAGCAACTAGTGCAACCACCAGGCAGTTCAGTTTGATTAGTTGTCGTCAGCTCAGTAAAATAATTAGAAAAAAATGCCAGTGTGCTGCTTGTCAGTTTACAGCTTTAAAGAGGTGTTAGCTCATACTGATAGACAGAACTGCTCTTTCCCAGTACAGCAAATGCAAGAGTACACTATAGCAAAGCCATAAATATTAATATGTATCATCAGGTTTACCACTTAGGAGTGTCACCTTGTGATTAATGGGCTGAGAGCCTGTGAGCTATAAAGCAAAGCTGAGCTGAGCAAGATGTGCTTGCAGCCTGAAATGTAATTCCTATGGCACATTTCAGCACATTGGCAGTTTTAGAAATAAAATAAAAAAAATTAATAACTATTAATCATCATATACAGAATGATTAACTGTTTTGTACTAGCATACAGAGGGAGCCTCCTGTTCCATTTCAGAGAGTTCACTAGAAACAATCTTTCACGCACAGGCTAAAATCTTACTTGCTCTGTGCAGATACTAAAGCTGCACTGATATTTTTGGCAAAAGCCAGTATTTGCCAAATCTTCCAACAGGCCGGCTCCTCTTTCCTTACTGACTGCTTCTTCAACTGCACTAGGAAATCTGACCAGTGCTTATGCCCTTACAAATCGCATGCTTACATGCACAGGCAGACCTAAACATGGTGACACATCCAAATTTCAGGAGATCTCCAGAACCTTCTGAAGTCCCGAATGCATGCCATTGGGTGAAGAGCTACTTTATATAGCATCCTTTACATAAGGCATCCTTTGTGAGTCAGACCTCTCACAACACAGCCACTGTGTGTACCAGGAACCTGCAGAGGGTTCAGCTTCATGTCCGATCTATTTCATGTAAGGTTTATCTTTTTAAATGGAAGGATGTTAGAGCTTTTAGGGACCGCTGTGGGAGGGATTGAGATTACTGACGTCACCACCACAAAGTTCCTAATGCCATACAAAAGAAATTATTTGCTGCAACGCTGTAACATCTTTTTAATACAGGTGTATTTGTTAATGGAAAACTTAATTTTGCATTCCTTTAAAAATTATTATTTTATATCTAATATCCATGTCTTGTTTACTACAAAGCTTCCTATAAAAAAAGAGTCACAATATATTCCTGCAATCACTTCCATCTTATTTTTTGAAAAGAAAGGTTAAAAACTCTCTAAAGAAGGACAATGCGTAAAAATGAAATAATGATGCCAAAGGACCCAACTGGAAAAGTTTATTCTTTTTACTTATTCCATGCCAGCCCTATTGGCCATTATAAAAAAAACCAAGATATGATTATAGGGTTTATTTAAACCTCTCATACAGCATTACTATCATGAGTAATTTTGGGAAGCAAGTTTTCAGAATTCTTAATCTTTCTCCTCTCCCTCTAGCACTTACTTTGTTGTTGTTCTGGGTTTTTTTCTCCTTCTTTCAGCAACTTCCATCTTTTGAACTAATTTTAACATGAACAGTTTCTTATTAATTCTCCTCCCACTTTTTTGAATTCTATCTGCCTGGAGGAGTCTTGCTTTCAAAACACCAAGAAGCTGTCAAAATACTTCTTTTAGATGTCTATCCTCTCTACTGCAGCATCATCCTGGATCCTTTGCACTTAAAAGTCTCTTTGTATGGGAACATCAAACTACATGAATCTGGACCACAGAATTGAGCACAAATAGCCATATTTTTAATCATTTAGTTATTCAGTCACAAAATGCACATTATTATGACAAAACCAGTATAGTCTTACTGAATAATAATGTCAGAGTAATTATAGAGCATTATTTTAATTATTCCATGTTTTCCCTGCAGCAAGAGTAGGGAAGCAATGACAGTACAGAAACAACTCAGGTGAGTTATCTAATTGCAAACTGGCAGGTCTTTGAGCATGGGCAGTATTAAAATATTGTCACACATTACAGCGCTACAATAGTGCATTGAGTATTAGAAATATTTAATATTGCAATACTCACTTTGGAAAATGGCCATGTTCTGCATTTTAATGTAACTTTTTAATGTGGATATAACAACTTTTCATCCTAGCATTACATATGCAGACCCCACAGATTCATAGCAGAATAGAATCATTGTGATTCTTTTAATACTGATTATACATCGTCTTTGTTTATGATAGAGACTGTATGCTACACTACATTTTTCAGGTCACTGACAATACTTTTGAAGGGTAAAATACAACACTTAACAAGAGACAGAGAAAACCAAACTGTCCTTTATTGACCAACTCAGTTACAGAATAATAGAATTAGATTCTACAGGATAAAATGAACCTCAGTAACGTGAAGAATTGAAATTGTCTGAAAACAGTAATGGTTGAGAATAACAAGCATAATCCCAGAGTAAAATCTCCCTTATGAAAGGTCAGAATCAAAATTTAGCAGGGAGCATCTGAATAGGAAACCTTACTGAATACATGTAGATGTCAGCAAGGTCACTTGAATTTAGGGTTTTGGCTTTGATTTTTTTTTCCCCTATAGCTTCTTAGCAAAATTCATCTGACAATCAATGCCTCAGTGGCTCAACACAATTCAAGAGCAGTCTTCAGATGCAGGAGAAATAGATATATGGCTACCTGATTGACATCTAATTTTCCCCTCATGCCATGGGCATGGACTCGAAGAGGAGAAAGTCAGGCCCTGCATCTCACCCAAGAGGACCAGTAAGGCAAAAGTGCTACATGACACACCACAGCCCACATGGTTTCAGACACAGCTGGCAAAACTGGGTGCCATGTAGGTACATAAATAAGCTACTCAAGAAAATCCTTTCTGCATAAAATGTAATGCCTGCCTCTCATGGTAAGGAAGTTGAGGATCTGGACAGTAAGCTCAAGAATGGATGTGTCCAGCCCTGCTCTAGGCGGGATGTCTGGACACCCAGGCAGTCTGCATCTAACTTCTAACTTATTGGCAGAAGGCTTTTTGTGTCTTCATTTGCCTGTGCACACTATAAATCAATCAAAAGTATTTGTGGGCTTTCATCTGGGTTTTTGTTGCTGTTTTCTTTGTTTGTTTGTTTCTTGTAAGTGACAGATTTCCTGTTATTTGAAATACAATGCCTGGAGTAAAGTTTAATAACTGTCTCAAGAGAGCTGTTCTTTTATTCAAAGGGAAGCCAAACAATGATTGTTCAATTTTTAATAATAATCTCATTTAGATAATAAAGCCACCCAGAAAAATGCTCTTGGGAATATGCAAGTGTCAGAAATTACTTACAAACCAGAAAAAAACAACACACAGTCACAATGTTCTGAAAACAGAGCACCGGCACTCAGAACCCTATGACATACAAGATGTATTTTCAAATGATGTTTCATGAGGTTTGACTATAAAGCAGTGGCTTTGTAACCCATGAGGCTGAAAGCTGTACAGTTAAATTCATGGAAATTCCCATGGAAGCTTAGCAATGGTCTTTTTTTTTTCTAAAAAATTAGGCATCGGCATAGACCAGGAAGTTTTCTAAATAAAAATATGCATAAAACAGCACAGTGGGTGCTTATGCCTTTTGAGAATTCTGTGGGTACACCTCCATGGAAATTAGAAGCCCACACTCCAATCACTTAGAGTAAGACTGCACAGCAACACAGGTGGTTTTGCAAAATTCACACTAAATTGTAAATGACTGGAATAGATATTCGGACACTAAGTAATCTCAGCCAGCAAAACCAACAAGATTTGAAGCAGCTGCCTTTCCTACTACTACCCTCAAGTTCTCCAGAACAGCAATTTTGTATGTGCTTACAATGAGCATGGCATGAAGTCTGTGCATCAAGATAAGAACAGTTTTATTTTGTTTGTTTGTTTATTAATTTATTAATTTTATTTCTGTTATAAAATCATCAAACACTGTGGTATCAGAAACTGAGACAGCCCCTTTGGTCATAACTGAAAAATCTAAAAAAAACAACTGTTCAATTAATCAAAAGGTTACTAGTCCAGAATTAAATTTAGGGGATCTAATACTGAAAGGTGCTGATCAATCCCCTTAGAGGTACTGAGCAAGCTCATGTACCACAGTAGCAGGTCACAGAAACAGTTCCCCATGACCACTATAGCACAAGATCTGGACTTTGGAATTATTACTTGAATTCATGTTTTTTAATTTTCTTTGTGTGTTATCTATGTGCAGATTTGTGAGTGAGTTTTACGTAGATACAATATTGACAAATACCTAGAAATACGTTCAGAAATAATTTCAGGAAAACAAAAAGACATATTTAAGTTTCTTCATGTACCTTTCACATGCACTTTCCGAAACTATTTTGGGAAAAAAAAAACCCAACTAACTTCCATAAAAAACTGATTTTAAAGAAATATTAAAGAATGTTAAAGAATTTTAATTTATGAATACTTACACTACGAAGTCACTTGTTAGAATAACCTTCATTAGTTAAAGAACATATTGGATTTTACAAAGAGAAGGAGCCCACCTGGAATTTTAAATATCAAATATTGGGGGAAAAAACCATAATGCACACTCTAGAGATTTGAGATTTTTCATGGAGGAAATTTGGCAACTAGACATGAATAACTGAAGGAAACTGCAGCTCCATTTTGTGTGCTTGAGAATACAGAAGAAATTTCTTAGAAAAAGATAGTTTGACTGGATTCTGTAGAATTAATTGCAAACATACACAAAACAAACCAAACATATACCAAATATTTCCCACCCATGTCCTGAACATCAGAAATGAAAAATTCTTGCGTCACAATCTGTACACACCACGCAAACCAGAGAATGAAGGCAGATGGGTGCTCCTGCTTCTATTGTTTTCCACAAAAGGATATCACAGCCATCACTATTTGCTCGCAGTTTTTCAGTTGTAAGCAAACCTCTGTCCAATAATGAAAAATCAGTAATCCACACAATTTTTATAATGTTTGTCTTCCATTTCACTGAGTTTCTAACAATACATGCAATGCTGAAATTTGGGGTTTTTCATTATTTTTTCCAATTATGTGAACTACATGATGATGTTTCTGTAACTACAATGCACTGAACCAATCGCTGTCATTTAAGTTACACACAATTTTTTTTAAATATTACAAAATTACAGAATACAAAAATCCATTGCTTGTTTAACATTCATAGTTACTGAGTATTGAAAACTGCATTGCCTACCTTAGCTTTAGAATCTGTCTAGTTTAGAGTCTGTCAAGGCTCAGTTATGTTGTCTCTAATTTAAGAGACAACACTAAGTAAGCCTTGACAGACTCTAAACTCCTATCTTAACTATGTTACATGTTCTATATACTACATGCATTCACGGAACTTGGAAATCTATTTTTTCAAATTTCAACCAAGTTTCTAACTTCAGACAAGTAAATTAATGAGTTATTTCTAGTATTGCAGTTGAAATGGAAACGGGAAAATTGTGGCTTCCTCATGGTATGAAAACTAGTGTCTCTGTTGAAAATCTAATGTAAATGAATTGACATAAAGAAAAACAGTACTAGGTCAGAATGAGAGGCAACTGAGAGGATAATCTTTCCATAATCTTTCCCACACCCTGAGTTGAGCAACTTGGTCTCTTTACACCACACCAAGTGTCGAAAGCTTTATTTTGGCACAACAAAATCACTGCAATGGGAACTCTAGTGTACAAGGAGAGGATACAGTGGTAGAAAATATATAAACATATATGAATTACCAGTCTGAACCTATTCCTCCATAAAATAGTTTCTGAAATCAAATGAAACATGCAAGAAACATAAAAGGTATCTGCGTAGCTCTCTTGGTGGTGGTAACAATTATCACAATGCAGAATTTCCTATACCAGAGTAAATACTCCAAAGCTATTAGCCAAAACCCTAAGATTCTAATAAAAATTCTGAGAATTCCCAAAGACGTTGTGACCAATTAAGGAAAGCAATGAGAAACTGAATGACTGTGCAAGTGAACTTCAAAGTTTTTAGTATTAAAACTCTGGTAATTACAATTTTATTCATTTTTGGTTAAAATAAAAGTAACATTTAAAAAACACCACCAATCTACTGTGGTGAAAACACAAACATTTTGATAGCTTTTCTACATGGTTCTCTTTCAAAATATTAATGGCCTGCAAAAAGGTCTCACTCTGTGCTGCACTGAAGGCAAAAAGAGTAAATGAGCCAAAAATGCAGGGAAAGACTCCAGAGCCTTTTTATGTCTAATGAGCCAAATGTTTGAGACACGATTCTGGGAAAAGTCCCAACAGTTTATTTAGGGCAGTACACTAACATCAAGTAAAGGCAATCAGATATCAGATGACTTCATTGTTTGGTTTGTTTCAGAAATATTACAACAACTTTTTAATTTGGCAAATTCTTATTGCCACCCTGCCAATTTCAGTAGGAACCTTCTCTTCTTCTCGCAACTTTTCCTCTTCTTTTTGTGATCACTCTTCATTTGTACCAGTGGGTAATATGGTGTGGAGGTAAAGTGGTGACTGCATTCAATTTCAGCTGTTGATGTTAGAATGCCCCAAGGGAAAAATCTCCTATCTACTAAAAGAAACTTTAAAAATACCTTGACCTTGATACAAAATGTGCAGATCTTAGCAAGTTAACAACCAAATGTCCCAGGAGTACAGAAATAGTTACTCCAACTTTACTAAGGAATGAAGCTGAAATGTAGCAGGCTAAAGAACACTAGAAAGTTGATTCCTATGCATCTTCTGAACATCCTGCCCAGCACTTCCAATTTCAAAAGAAAATTTGAGCGAAGTTGGTAAATCAAATACATGTATGAGCAAGAACACAGGCAAAGACTTAAAAAGATAAAAAGATTTTATCAGCTGAACTCAGTTACCAACAGCTCAGTTACCACTGACATACGACAAGAATTGGCAAAAGTGACCATGATATGATCCAGCAACCTTAAATAACACATTATAAAAAATATCATAGTACATGTACATTAAAAGGTATTGGGAAATTGACTTTTCCTTGTGGAGAATTAGCAGCAAAGACAGCCTTCTTACCAAGTGCAGTTCAGGCATACAAGTAAATACAGCAAACTTAAGTAATGGCAAAATATTCATTAAAACAAAACACCAAAAGAAAATTTAGAAATAAAACTAAGGGCAAAGAGGTAATAGAATATTAATACACCAGTATTACAAATAAATTGATCTTTTCCAGACTGGAGGTTCCTACGAGGGGTACTGAACAGAAAATTTTATCATTCAAATACTTCAGGCTACTAGAGACACCATGACATTACTATTTCATGCAGTGGCACCAGAATTTGGGACATTTAATAAATCTCTTTTGGTCAGAAAGTCTGTATTTTACCATTATATATCTGATTGTGTTTTGATTGTTTAGCTGAATTTCCCCAAAAGGAAACCAACATAACAGAATATCTTTCTAAAAGTAACAAAGAGCAGAGCTAGCTGAGTATGCAATTCATTACATTTTTTGTGATTTATTTAGTAAATGTTGCCAACACACAGAAAAAGATGTTATCTGTTAGACTATGTATCATCATAGTTGGAGAGAGACAATTAGGACACAGTTTCCAATAGGTCCATCACAAAAGCACATCTGGGATAAGAGAAGAAACAGAGGTAACTTCTGCTAACCTAGAGAAAAGATCAAAAGAAACAGACCAGAGGCCTAGCAGAACACATTGCATACAAGATTTACGATTTACATGCAGCAAAGTATTTACTACATGGTTAAGTACAGTCCTCTTGTCTGAAAAGGTAGGTGAAGTGTACTGTGGAAAGGGAAGTTAAGAGAACAGTTATAGGCTTGCCCTGGCAGTGCTTGCACTGGCAGCGCTGTGCAAAACACAGGGCCAGTTTTGCACAGGTTACCACAGTGTTACCACAGCTATGCACAATCTGAACAACAGTCCTAAGCAATGGAAAGCAGTTTTCCTCATACATTACCTAAGTAACAGCAGAGAAGTGATGACTAAACACAGGCTGTGCTGCATACCCTGTAAATGGTTCCCAAGAAAGAGGTATCACTGACAGAGGAAAAAGGCTTGGATTCCAGTTTATTTCAAACCTCAGCAAAGTCCAGCATGAGAAACAGCCAGGAACACCCAAATAACAGCAGAAAAGACGAGACTGCTGAAGGGAAAGGACCTAAAATAGTGAGACTCACTTGAAGTAACTCGGTAATGCAAGGAAAAGTGTTTGGAGACATATTCAGAGATAAGAAGAGAAAATGTAAGGACTATACAAGCAGAATTCTATATTGTATTGCTGACTCCTGCATGCAGGCATTGCTCTGAGTATTAAAAGAAAAAGGGGGGAAAACAAAAACAACAAAAAGAATACAAATTGATTGTATTCTGGCAAGGAGCCAGGCCTTATTTCTTGCAAAAGCAGAATTTAAACAAAAACCCCATCTTCATTTACCTGTGTTGAAGTCAGCTATACAGTTCAAATGACCAGTGCATCTTTTGGTACCCCCTGTCTTTTGCGTTATGATTAGCAAATTGAAAAAAGACTGAGTGAATTTAATCAGAATTAAGCCAGGAAGATCAAATTTAGCTAATATAAAGGAATAAATTACTCAATTACCTACCTAATATTTTAGGAGAAATCACAATTAATTCCCTTGAAATTCTGTGAAATATTTTTATTGTACACAGGCAACAAACTGAGGGACAGAAATAACTGATACTTTGAGATGAAAAAAACGTCATATTCAGTAATACTTGCTCTATTGTCTCCAATTAATTTGACAGGAACTGTCTGAAGAACAACCTGCTACACAGGATGGCCCATAAATTAAGGTGCATTAACTTGATTATGCTCAACAGCACCTTGGTGATGTGGTAGGACAAGAAATGACCGAGAACCCAATCCTGATGCTCTCCTGCTGACCCACTGCCCCCAGCCAGGCCTGCTGCCAGTGCCAGAGCTACCCACTGGGGACAGCACTGTCCCCACACTGCAGAGCTGCTGCTGGTCCACGCCACTCAGCAGAACACCTGCACCAAGCCCCACTTTGTGGACTCTGTGATCACGTGGATATATACCCCATACAAAACTGGGAATTAAGATGCCTTGCCTTGTTACAGAGCACAGAAAAAAAAAATTGTGGTAACAAAACACTCCAAACAAAACAAGCCATCCTTATCCATCCTTATTCATTTTTGGGGACATTGATAATCCTTTAACATCCCGGTTTAATGTTTGGCATTTGAAGCGGTATATTTAGAAGACACTCTCATCATTCCATTAAAAATGAATGATGACTTTTTGACACAGATGTCTTAATTACTGTTTTTAAAAACATTAATACAACTCAACAATTCGTGCAAATTATCAGCTGGAGAAAATTATCACAACTTCATCATTTCCAACAGGATAGTGTTGATTAATACAAGCTGAAAATCCAGACAATTATTTTTACTGCTGCATGGTATGGCAGCTAAAGCCTATATATGTTGAGGAATGAAGACACAGTAATATTCACCTTTATAAGCTACAGAGGTTTAAAATATGTTATAAGGGGTCATTCGTATTCTTAGTTTTTCTTCATGTCACTGTTCAATTTTGGACTACCTGTTATTTAGTAAAAGATGGATGCAAGGTGAAGGTCAAGGGACAATGAGAGAGGGCATGTTTCTTTATCATTGTCACCAAACCTCCTTAGGAGGAAGATCTTGGTTCAGTTCCAGACTCAGTAGCTACTTTATCCAGTTAGTTTCCAATCTGCAGAATAAACCCAAGAATTGAGTATGTAATCTGGATGTTCAGTCTTGCTCTCTGGGGTTAAACCATCATGCTTGCCCTATTTCTGACTCAGTGAATCTTTAAAAATATTGCAAATGAGAGCCATCAGTGGCCAGTATATAGCTTGATCTGTAAGGTATATCTTTGTGTATTTATGGATTTGACCCTCCATAGAGCACAATGCAGAGGAACACTCCCCGCACTGTATGGATTATGCTGAGAGATACAAACAAAGGCAGCAGAAAATAGGAACTTTTAATTTCTGCAGAAGCTAAATGTGGAAAGCAAATGTCCTCACATAGCTTAAGGATTCTGCAGCCAAAACCAGGCTTTTAGAGTCATAATTTTGTAGTTGACCACCTATCATTGGTGAAAAACTGAATTTATAATGATTTGGTGGAGAATAATCTAAGTTTTTATGGCATCAGAAAAAATTGGTGAACTTGCACCCAACACAAACTTACCTTCAGAATCAGTAGCATTACAGTGAAATCAGTAATTTCTTTTAACATATACAAACTTTTTGGAGACAATATGAGGTCAAATGAGCTCAATATGAGACAATATGAGAGTAAACCCACCAAACAGCTATGTATGTCCAGGATAACCAGTGACTAATTTTGCAGACACACCCTCAATGATGAGAACATTAAAGAAACTAACTTAATCTCATTAGGAAGCCTGAACTGCATGCATGACCTTTGGAGATTCAGGGGTCTCAGCTGTGCCAATGGAAATACAGGTTGGATACTAGGAAAAAGTTTGTTACAGAAAGGGTATTAAAGTACTGGAATGGTCTGCCCAGGGAGGTGGTGGAGTCATCATCCTTGGATGTGTTTAACAAAAAACTGGAGGTGGCGCTCAATGCCATGGTTTAGTTGAGGTGTTAGGGCAAGGTTGGACTTGATCTCGAAGGTCTCTTCCTACACAGTCATTTTGTGTGTGTGTGTGATTCTGTGTGTTTAGAGAACATGACCATAAAAGCTGACCCTAGTGGAAAGCTGTATTTTTAAGGGCTAGAGCTATAGAGGAGGAATAATCCATGTACAGGGAGAAAAGCTGACATCTGGAGATTGAAGAGGAAAAAGTAACTGGAAGGGGAGAAGAATGCAGAAACATCAGATGAAAGAATGAGACTAGTGAAAGAGAAATACAAGTCAGAGTAGAAGTAAACTGGAACAGATGGCTGGAATGCTTTATCAGAGGTTGGCAAGAAAATATTTTGGCTCTAATTTATTCTTTTTACCTTGTTCCTACAAAGTGATGGTTGGGAAGGAGTCCTCAGACACACAAGCTAATGACTTAACTTCAGCAGAAACAGTAATATTCTCAGCAGAGCCACAGAAGAGTGAAAATGGGGAGCAAGGACCTCCGGCCTGACTTCAGGCTATGCCTTCCAAATGTACACTCCAGAAACTTTTAACCTGTTCCTCTTAACTTTTTCTGCTTAGAGTAGGTATCACAAAATCATCATGAGATGGTGAGAAGCCTCCTAATGACACTTACTCATTGTTGCCAGAATGACTCTGTCTTGAATTTGAACTTCTGAAAAACATTAAGTTAATTTTTTCTTACAGACAGTAGACTTGTAGAATTCACTCCCAATCTCCCATTTTGATCTTTGTATTTTACTGAGCAGGTGAATATAATGTTTGTTGGTGCAGCTACCTTCTGCATGATCCCTAATTTTGGTTTGTCAACTTGCTAAGTGCTTAACTGATCTAGACACATGAAAAATGGAGCAGAATTTACACCATGCAGCTATGTGAAGGTCAGCATTAAAAATAATACCTACATCTGTTAGTAGGGTTCTGACATACACTGCTTTCACACTGCCTATTTGTCCTTAGATGATCAGAGCATCTCTGCCAATCACAGTTTATTCTACAAGGGTCCCACAGCTCTCCTACCAAGAGCTACTCAGTTTGCAAATTTAAGAGAATCTAAGGTATTATATAGCACTGTGATGAAAAAGTTAAATCACCAATAATGTTTCTAATCTGCATCTACATTGTCCTGAGAGAACACAGCTGGGAAACTTGCTCTGGGCAGAATTTGTGGTGTGTGCTAGCTTTGCCTTTAGGCCATTCCTGAAAACACCACTTCCTCAGCATCCCTAAGCCTGCCAAGGAGCAGTCTTCAAAGTACTTGTCCCAGACAGCTGCTCCATAGATGCACCTCAGAGCAATGCTCAAGAACATCTCTGCTTCTACCACAGACAGTCTTTCCTGGCCTGTCTACAGCTGGCTTCTTGCAAAACTGAACACAGCTTCCAGAGGAGGATCATTCAGACAGAGTTGCTAGAGATTGAAATGTGTCACAAGGAGAAAGCTGAAAGCTAAGCAAGGGCAAGAGTAACACTGACTTCATATGATTTCCTCCCTCCAAGATGATTACTGTAGGCCAAAAACTCAAGTCAGTAGTATCCATCTGCTGATCTTGACATCACAATTGCTACGAAACACAGACCAGAAGACATCATACCATTTCTACAAAAATGATAGCAACAATTTTTTAGTGGGGTTCTTAACCTCAGAGATGGAAAGACACTGGATAGCCACAAGTTATTGACTGTTCAAGGACAGAGATGATACAGAGAATATTTCACTTATAAGACAAGAAGAGAAAGTGACTCCACAACATATTTTAAAGCCTTCTTCCTTCTCAGGGTCTTTCAGAGTGTATCACAGAACATTAACAACAGGCTGAACAGATACATAGAAAAAATGTGTGTCATTTGTAGCTACAGCACGCAATCTGACCCCGCTCCTGACCTTCTTCTCCACCCTGCTATCTGTCCCCTCTTCCTCCATCTTTTCTGAATAAACAAATAGCCAATTCACAAGACTTTATAGGTTTGACCACTACATCAGCCTGTCCTAGCCTAGTTTTTGTTAAGCTCATAATAATTTGGTCTGCCATTGCAGAAGAAAAAAGATGTCTATCCTTTCCTCCTGTCAGTGTGTGAGTAGATGAAAGATGGTATTCGGCAAGATATGACCAACACAACCTTTAAAAATATTTCCCGAGTACAACCAGTCTGGTGATGAGCTAGACAATAAACATATAGGCTGGGAACACTGCAATAACCCTTAAGTCATTAGAAGAGTTAGCATGTAATGCTTTTTTTGGCAGGGAATTGTCCCAGTGTTTTTTTCACCTGTCCAGTGCTTTTTCATCCAGACTTATCTGGAAAAGAAACCATTATTCTTAAACTGAAGCATGACACATCTTTCTTTGATGACAATGGGATTTTTTAGTATTTATTAATGGGGTTTTTTTTATGATTTACTAGTATTTACTAACAGGGTTTTTTTAGTATTAACTGTTGTGGACACAGAGGTACAATTAATTTAACAGTCTTGCAGAAGACCATAGCGGAAGACATTTATTTTGCTATTGCCCATTTTCTGCTACTGTCCATTTCTCACCTTACGGTCTTGATGGCCTCAGCCTCATTTTTCAGGTGCTGAATATCATAGCACTACACAATGTGCCATGAACATATCCCTTCTCCAATACTTTGAGCAGCTTTCAGAAAAAAATCCGAAACAGCAAAACCAAGACAGACGTTTAAGGAAAAGCAGTTTTTTTGTTTACCTTTTCCTTTTTTGACATTGAGAGGAGTTGTAGTGAGTCTTTACTACAGACTGAGCAAGGAGAAACAAAGTACTTGATCCTCATTAATAATAAGCTTTATTGGCCCTTGCTGAGTGTTAAGTGAATACATTATCCTCTCTCCTGATTTAATGTCCTGGTAATTTGGCTTAAAATTCCCCACACTGCTCTATGACAAACCCCTTTGGTGCTACTGAGTTTTGCTGACATCCAAAGGGTTATATGAAATCCACATCATGGGGCCAAGAAGACAATGGAGGAACCTCTTAATGGATGGACAACGGCATGAAATGAGACAGCAAAGACACGATATGGAGTGGACCATGTGGGTTTGTATGGAGCACCAGCTTTGGGTAGCATTGTGATGATCTCAGTGGAGATGCTTGGAAAGATCATGAATTAAGTATCCACCCTGATGGTACCCCAGAGACCATCTCTGGCAACTAGAAGGAGTGAAAGACAACAAACCTCAGGAATTCTTTAGGAGAACTACAACTATTTAGACATGATTACTTAAAAACGGACACAGAGCATCCATCTCTTTCTCTGCTGAGTGAAAGAACATTCTTTGCATTTGGAGAGAACTTCATGAAAAAGCAAGACCTTGAACACAATATAGTAATAAAGAAATAATAAAAAAAAATAAGACACAATGCTCTACAGAAAATCTCTACAGTAATATTGGCAAATTAAGGAAAACTACAGAATTGTATTCTGGCAACAGAGATCAGAGTACAAATTGTAATAAATTTTACTGCACTGGTGTGGAAAACCTTGCAAAACCTCACTCTGTATGATCTTACTTCTTCTTTCTTCAGTAATGTTTCTCCACAGAAAGACTAAATAATAGGTTAGGCCTACCCACTATCAGAATTTGAATGAAAACACTAGTGCAGTGTAATTCTGACAAGTAGAATTCTGTATCACCTTTGAAAAACATGTGCTAAGAGAGTATTGAGAAATAGAACTAGAGACACATTTCTAAACATGAAATAAATGGCTAAATTCTGGCCTACCTTCCCACAAACATGATGTGCAACAGTGAAGTATTTACATTTTGATAGTGCAAGATACCTGCATGTTGACAAAAGTGCTCCTTCAATCTCTGCTTCAGATTGTGTAAATAATTTAACTTGGTTAAGATAGCATAACTAACCAGACTTTTATCAAATGATACCACACGAAAACCTGCTTTTGTCACGTCTGTTTTTCCAGCCATAACATAGCACATGTAGTTCTAATTCAATTTCCTTTTCATAGATTTTGAGTTCCTGCTAACTTCTAAATACAAAAAAAACAGACTTAAAAAAATTATTTTAGAATGGCAAGGCGATATGTTAATCCCACAGCTTCTTGATTATTCTCAGTTTTTGCCTAAGATGTAATACTTCCAATCAGATCCCAAAATGTTTTTGAAAATGTCAAATACGCTTCCTTCTTTGGCAGAAGAGAGCATTGGCACAGTGCCTTTGAGGGATTCCTAATCATACTGTAGATCAAGATGGGATTTTCTGTTGGTTCATGTTCAGTTGTTTTTCTCCTCAACCCAACACAGAGGGGATAAAATCTGTTTTAAAAATGAAGGGAAAAAAAAAATCAATGCAAACACTAGCTTCCCCTGCAAGTTGATGTATACAAGAGAAAACAGAAACAGCTCAAGTATTTGTTTAAATATTTTTCTAAGATACCCAGAGTGAATTTACTACAGAAAACCCTACGGAATCAAGCTGCTGCACAGCACAGCTCTTGAAGCCTTTCCTTTTACTACTGGAGCTGACCAGCCAGAGAAACCAGCTGTATGTCCAGATCTTTAATTGAAATCTGCTGCTGAGGGGAATTGCTCTGTGCTTTCAGATGGTTCAAATGGGGCTGCCTAGCAACTGCAGAAACAAGTTTCAGCAAGGCAAGATGACACAAGCCATGACCGCCCTTGTGGAAACAAGTTTGTTGAAGAAGTGTATTTACCAGTGAGACCTCTTCAGACAAGAAACAAGAAGCAAGAAGCAAGTCAAAATCGGATGATAAATAAAGTATAAATATGACTATATTAGTAATATGCATTTT
Source organism: Nesospiza acunhae (assembly GCA_013398715.1). Lineage (NCBI taxonomy): Eukaryota > Metazoa > Chordata > Aves > Passeriformes > Thraupidae > Nesospiza > Nesospiza acunhae. The sequence continues at coordinate 313,378 of VZSU01001308.1, forward strand.
TAAATGCCTGGTTTTGAGCTGACTCAAATAAGCTTTCCATATCCTGTTGACAAACCTATGTTTTATTTATCAAATACACTTTGACAGGAATGTTAATGTAAGGCATCAACCTGCAGGACAACTGGATCAGCAATAAAAGTACCAATAAAACCTCAAGTTAAATCAACTAATGAGAGATGCAATTAATCTAATTTTAACCAAAACTGTATCATCACATCTGTCGGTAACTCTGAACATCAAAGCAGTATTTCCGTGTTGACAGCTGAATGCTACATTACTCCAAAGCAAACTTCCCCCACATCTGAATTTTTCATATTCTACTTCTGAAATAGCCACAAGGCACATTTGTAGAGTAGTAAAATCGAGAGCTGATGTCAATACTCAGGGGATAAAGGGTCATGCTGGGTAAGATTCATGGGGGTACATGAACATACAATACAACTTCATTCATGATGAATATATACTTGCAAACTACAGGAAAAAAATTATGCAAAAACATCATGATAGCCCTAAATCAAGAGGGCCAAAGATTAACTTTGCAAAATTATCTGCTAAATGAACGTAAAACCATTCTGAACTCTCAAACACAGAGAAGTTGCTCAAATAAAGGAGTAAGAAATGTCATACTCTGAAGTTTTGAGACTCCTGAGAATGAAATTCTGCCATGTTCAAAGAATTAGATTCAATATGTGCTTCTAACAGTATGACTTAGTAAAAAAATAATATTTTTAGAAGCAAAATTATTTGATACATTTGTTTTTAATGGTTTTCTACTCATCATTTAAGAATAATAAAGGCACTGCTCTGCTACAATACACATTTATACCATGTCCTCATTATCACAACTGGATAATGAAATAGTATCTAAAAATGAAACCACAGTTCAATCCTCCTTTAGCAGAAAGTCCAAATCAGGAGCATTTCTTTTAAAGGATTTACAGAAGCAACCACAATACCAATATTTGTGGTGCAAACTCGCATCTTTGTTCTGCTCTCTCTTGCCCACTCTCTTTTTGAATTTGCTATAAAAGCTAAATTAGGTCTCAGGGGCACTGCACTACTAAACAAAGATCTCTTCTAGCCCATTGTGATGGAAGTAAATGTACTCAAGAGGGAGATGTACTGAGAGGCTAAAGAGTCTTCCCCAAATTCTCTCATTTTTGCATGGAACTCTTTATCCCACTTCACAATATCACTCCCACCAAGTCATACACTTGCCCCTCCTGCTTCTAGTCTCATCTCTTTCTCAGATATGTAGCCACATGAATGTACTGAACTGGAGTAAATGTTTTTTCGGCAGACTTCACTAAGCTATTTCAACATTTACATGATTCTTTTTATATATATTTTGAAAAATAACTGTTTTCTAATACTTACTCTTTTCAGAACTGAGACAGCTATTTGAAGAGGATATATTCACAGTCGAATCTCAGCCCTATTATGATTTAATAACAACTCAGTTCTGCTCTCCCAGTGCTGTCCTGACTGCTACTGACAGTAATAACAAAGTTCTAATACTTCCTCAGCTTCAGCTTCACTACCACATGATCTTAAATTGCAGACACACTTGTAATATACCTCACTGTGAAGGATCCCAGCTTGCACTGGGTGGGAAAAGAAAAACAAAACAAAACCCAACCAAAACCTGAGCTGTATAATCCATTTCCTCCTCAGTTATGAAAACAAACAAATTATTTAAAATTTTAAAATATCAAAGTACTGCAAAAGCAGAAAGCCAAGACTGTTGCACTGAGTTGACAAATTTATTACACACCCTCATATATATCATGTGAAATTTGGCATTAAAGATTTTAACACAGACTAGTGGATATCACTTCTATTGGACATTAAGAAAGTTTGTTCATGCATATTTAAAAGAATAATAAAAATAAAAAGTAAAGTAAATTTTCATCCAACAGAAAAATAAAAACTGTTTCAGAATTACTGATTTAATCCTGGGCTCCACATAATACTAAAGATAAACTTCATTTTTCAGCTCTGTTTTCTGTCTATGAAAACATAGAAGTCTGTGGTATGTCTATATTTAAATACTTTTGACAGAAAAGTCCTGGTAAACTAAAGATGTCCTAAGATGAGATGTACATAATAGAACAGAGACTCTCATGTTTCTGTATTAGTTTGCAAAGCTTATTGTAACACACAGGATTCTCTCTACTTTTTGCCAAATTCTACTGCTCCTGTCATTCCTG
>VZSU01001308.1:315638-328958 GCA_013398715.1 Nesospiza acunhae
CTAAAATTTGTGCATTTTGTAACAGCAGAGTCAAATTCAGCGCCTAACCACAAGAAGTAAATTGAGATATTTTATGTATTTTTTACATAATACTATGCTTTATTCAGAAATCTTACTTCAGAAGCAAACCTCTTCCACCAAGTACAGACATTTAAAATTAATGGTAGACGCAGAGACTGTATACAGATTACACATGAAGGTTCAACACCAGGTCAGTAGCGACTGAGCAAAATAAAAATACCATGGCACTTGGTGGCCTGCATGAAGTAAGCTGGTGGTGTCAGTCCAGTCCTCAATGGACTTAGTTCATTAGAAAGGAAAAACAAACCCCACCACACAGCACTAATTGGCACCCCTGTTGTCACCATCAGCGGCTAGGCCAAGGTTACAACAGCCTCAGGAAAAGGGTCTTTCAAGGTCACTGTGGAGGCACAATAGGGAAGCGGCATGGGAGACAGCCAGCTCCAGGGCCATGGGCAACTCAGCTCCCTGACCTGCACTACAGCTGCACCAAGCATCAGCCTGACAAGGACTTTGCACACAAGCCACACCACCTATGCAAATATTTGCATGGCACAAACCCCTTCAGAAACTGATCCTAAACCTCTGCAGGGTACAGATCTGGCACCTTTTCAGTTAAAGAATACAGCATGTGTGAAGGCACTTAAGAGCAAAATGCCTAGTAAAGTTCCAGTTGAACTGACTGACAAAATTTCTTTGCACAAAAGGCTTCTGCTTGTTTTCCTTAATGTACAAGATGCTGACCATATCTGCAACAGAAGGGGAATTATCTGTCACATTAGTAGAATCCATCATGCAGAACAAAGCAAATTAAACAACATAACTCAGTATTCTTTCTTGGTTTTCTTGTATATGAATAGTTGCTAAATGCTGCTACAGAAAGCATTAATGAGTGTGTGTGTAGTTATGGAGTACTCTGGTATGGAGACTCATCTTCAATCTGCCTTTCTAACAAATGATGTGGAAGGATTATGTTCAAGCTCGCCCGTAACACCTCAATAGTTCAATACCTCTTACTCTATTGAGTCTGCTAGTATTCCTGTTACAGAAGCAGGTCACAACATTAACAACCACAAAGACCAGGACAATGTGACATGTACTGAGAAGCAGCCAGTAATCAGAGAGCAGTGGAGATGGGAATTTAAATTAATGCAATACAAAAAATCTAAAAAGGTTGACTGTAATAAAACCCCAAACCAAATATTGTAACAAATTATTAGCTCTAAGAGAAAAGATCTGATATACAAACAGGATTGGAACATGGCATTTTCACTTTTCAATCTTCGTTAGAAACTAAAAAAAATATGTAGCTATTAAAGGAAAATTTACATACTTGGATGTGCATATATCTCCTACTGTAAATATTTTGCTCAATTCACATCATGGGAAAATAATATCACCTAATTTTTAAGAGACTGATCAACACATAAATGTATCAAAATACCACTTATACCCTCACAAAATAAGAAACATTTATACACACACATCTAAAATCCAAAGCCTTTTCAGTTAACTTCCTGAGCAGCATGAAAAATATTAATTGTTTAGTGCTCTTTAAAATATCAACAGTCAGGTTTTAGACACATACAAAAACAGCCTTAATCCTTAAGTGAAATATAACTCCTAAACGACTCATATTATTCCTGACAGTAAACCAAGAGTTCATCCTTTGTCTTGGTTCCACAGTAAAAAGTATAAAAAAATGCAATTTTGGACATTATGAAAAATCACAATATGCATTTAATAGCATTTGTTTACGGGAATTATTTTATATTGCTGCTCATTTGTGCCCAAAAGACAAAGCAGGTTAAGACTGGCTCAAAATCGGATGCATTCCTAAATATTTCAGTAATAGCACAAAGACTCTGAGACATATACCATCCTCTAGCTCAACTGATCCTGTGAGAGGATGAAATAGATGTTAACGGATGACAGCTTGGCACTCTGCCTGTTTTATGCTTAGGACTTACAGAAAATTCCAGGAGGGATGTGGGAAATCAAGAGATTTCATATAAATGTACCTCCTACACTTTCAGTGTAGTTTTCTGAAAATTGAGATATTTTTCTTTTTGGTCAAGGAGAGTTCTGCAATTGTTGTGTTCTGCAATAAGCTCTGTGGGGCTGCTATAAAAAGAAAAGTTAGTCAGGGGCATATACTTAAAAATCACCCTGGTTTTGGAGAAATGGAGAGCATTTTAAGAGCATTCTCCATTTCTCTTTTTCTTTTGAGCATGTAGAGAAGATCGTAAGGTGTTTTTTGTGTCGTACAAAAAATACCATGCTACAATCAGATAGGACACTATTCCTTTATCACTATGTATTTCCACATCTCCAAAAGCTAAAATCTATGTAACAAATCTGTGAGTTTTTTTTTTTAAAAAAAAAAAAAAACAACCAAACCAACCACCCAAAACCCCACAAAACAATCAAAACCACCAACCAAACAACGCCCCCAACGAAATAACAACAACAAAACCAACCAAAAAACCCCCACACCCCTCCTCCCAAAACACACACAAACAAAATAAACCCAACAAACAAATTGAAAGATACCAACATATTCTTTTATCAGACAGGAGAAAGAACAGGTGCTGGCAAGCAAGAAGCAATAGGGAAGCAGAGATTCAACTCTCGAGCACCTCATCCATTTCCAAGGCTACAAGCATAAAAATGTCATAGAGGTACCTCACAGAGGTGTAAGCCAGCCAAGATTTAACAAACTGCTTATTTCTTTGTAGCAGCAAATCCCAAGCAAAGCAAACCAAATGAAAGAAAAGGTTAGAAGGAACAACTGTAACACACAGGGATGTATGATGTATAATTTAGGGAACCAATTATACATTTTCTAACAAGTGAATGAATTTCAGTTGCAAGTACCTTTCTGAGTGTACAGCTTCTCAACAAAAGTGACTGAAAAAAAATCAGAAAGAGAAACAGAAAAAATAATATAAAGATAGGGAAAAAAATCTAACCAAACCTAATTTGATTTGATACAGAGTTTAAAAATATCAGTTTTGGATGTATTTTGCGAATGACATTTCAATTGCACAATAAGTAACTTGGCTGAAGTGCAGTGAATGCCAAGCTTGTACAGACAGCTTACATAACTGTATATGTGACGCCCTGACTTGCAGCGTGTCTAAGTAGCGGAGCTCTGGATATACATAGTGAAATGAATGGAAGTGGATGTCTAATGTTAGCATTTAGCTGAATACCAAATAGTTTGAAGTCCCATTACAACAAATTTACATGCAACACCAAGTAATAGAAAGTAGCCCAATGAGTACATTTATATTGTATATTTATTCTTTTCTTTATTTTTCTTTTTTTCTGTTACTTACACTTCTCTCTTTTTTTTCTCATTTCCAACAGAAGGAACACTGTAGTTAACTCCACCTGCAATGAGTGGAAATTAAAAAGTCCAGCACTTTGTAGTACAGGACTGTTCACATCAAAACCCCGTCCATCTCCTCCCTCTTCTGTTTTATATTGTTCTTTTCCTTTACATTTCCACTTACTTCTTGAACATAACTCTATTTCAAAACAGCACCTTTCTATTCAGTTTGTTGTTTATACCAATTCACCGTCCTTTATTTCCTCCCCATTTTCTCTTGCTCCTAATTAAATCCCCTCTTGAAAGCATACATTTCTCTCCGTCAGTTTTATGACGCAGCTGGTACAATCTTTTTCTCCCCAATTCTGTTGAAGCCTGAAAATAGCTTGCTGCAAAAGGTCTTAGTTAATGTGTTCTGTTTTCATAGCACTTCCACTAGAGTTCTTAGGAATGCTGATTTAGAGCACATCTTGGCCAATCATATTTAAAAAAAAAAAAATTGGAATTTTGGCAAATGCAAATCAACGATAGACAAAGAAAGTGCCTTTTGCATAGGCAGCTGAATTAGGACCGCACAAGTTCTCTCCCCTCTTATCCACTGAACTCTGATTAGTTCTCCCATTTTCTAAAAACAAATGGGCTGTAAACAACCAATGAGAACATATTTCACCTTGATTTTTACATAAGGCGTCCCAGCAAAGTCTATAGGGAATTCTATTTCAAAGACATATAGCTCTGCAGTTATAGATTTCACTCAGTTGATGCAGCTTACTGTAGTATACATTTGCTTGAAATATTATCACATATAAAGTTTCTCAGAAAAAAGCTTTGTGTGGTTATTGTCACTTCTCTAAATGTTAGAGTGAATATTGCATGCAGAACCTTTCTTTCTGTTCTTTTAATACTATATTAATTGCTAATTAAATTATGCCTAAATTATGGAGATTACTAGATAGCTTTGAAGTTTTATTTTTAATACTGTAACAGCTGCTACAGCACTGGTAATGCCTTTCTTATCCACCAGTTCTGAATAAGGAGTTTATTTCCATAAGCACATAGAGTTGCTTTATAAATTGTAGTGGAACATGTTGTTGACAGTCTTCAAGCCATGGAATAATCTGTAGTTTAAATTACTCTCAGTGGATGTATATCAACAATATTTTGCCTCCACTGACATCATTGTTTTAATCTTCCTCTTTATTCCAACTACTCACATGAGAGATTGATATAAACTGAATTTTCAAAAATTGTCTATGGCTACAAGGAAATTAGCATTCTAAATAAAATAAATAGATTTCTGAATGAGAAAATTCTGTGGAAGTGTTGCTAATTCTTTACTTTTTTTCAATGCAATATTAATTTTAAGTGCTATTGTCCCGGTATTCTAGTGGGTATATCTAAAAAAAGACTTCTGGTGCATACATCCTACCTATAGTATAATATTTATTAGAGGCTTCCCTACATTAAACAAAACAGTTAAGCTGGTGTTTCTTGTATCACCTTTCCTTTTCCGTATGTATTCCTATAGAGAGAGTGGTTTATACAATTAAAAGGAAAAGTCTGGCTTGCTGACAGGCACTTCCAATGACAGTACATGTACAGCTTATATAATACACTAAAAGAAAACAATAACAGGTTTAATATAACTTCCTGAACAAACTAAATTAATTTCTCCTTGTCCACCAGTGGAACTCTTTCCAAAAGTTAAGCGTCTTTTCTTCACAAAGATGATATCAACGCTTTGGGCATTATTAACACACGTCTCCTCTAATGCCATTGCTTCTCTGTGCCACTAGACTGTGCTGCATTTGTTTATATTTGTGCTGTCACTGCATTTCAGTATCGGCCTCAATTCTTGTGCGTGGTCTCTCCTTTCGGTTTATTTCAGTTACTTTCAATTCATCCCAATTAATTACGAAATACAGTTCATTGTACAAATATTGTACAAAGTCTCCCAAATGATGTGCACTGAAGTAAGCAATGCTTTTCATAGCCAGCTGATGCTTCATTTTTCCAGACTGACAAATATGAAAAGAAACAACAGAGCACCTGTTTCACTACTCAGCCAGGACCTGAAATGTAATATTTATTTTCATTTTCCATCTTGTTTAGAAAAGCAAAATCAGTGCTGCACTGCTGACATGCACAAATGATCAAGGAAAAATGTGCTAGCAGGGAAGTCTTAGGATTTCCAAAATGCACTTCTGTGGCAGCCTCTGAAATCAAAAAGCTGACTCAAATAAATTTACCCTCACCTAGTAAAACTAGATGTATTTTCCAAGAAGGAAAGAGAAGACAACATACATCAATGTCTCTAAACATTTAATGAAAATATGCACTTTTAATGAAAATATGGTCCTTAATTTTGTTACAGTTCACCTATAGTAAAATCCCCTAACTGTCCTTCTCCAAAAGATCCTTATTTCTAATAAATCTTCTGGAAAAATATTTGCTGAACAGTTCTCAGTCTTCTAGCTAAGAGATACATGCCACCAACTTTGGACTGAGACTATAGCTTCCAAATATCTCTGAAACAAGTGTGCACTTTCAATGTGTAATGCACACTAAATAATCTAATCTTTGAAAACTATGCAGGTGCATAAAGCCTATCACTTTTTACCTCCTGTTGTAGTGGGAATAATAATTTAAGACTTGCTTCTTTACAAGCAGCTTTGTCTTTACTTTTTACATTTGAAGTTTATTTTAGGAGAACCATAATTTCACCTGAGACCAACAAAATGTAATATGCTACCCACTTGACAGCTCATTATTTTGACAGTAGACCAAACAGCAATTTAATTTTTTTGCCTTCTTTTGATCTGTTTTTCCCCATGAATGTCTTCACTAAAAAAAAAAAACCAACAACAACAACAAAACTAACAACCCACCCCCCACAAAACAAAGAGAAAAAACAAAAATGAAAAAACACCAACAACTAAAACTTGTAATAAATAGATTGCTTGTAAAGATGTTTTTTCTCTAAAGGATTGCTTCAGAGGGGGGGGGAGAAAATTAAATGTAATGGGAATGCATGTCTTGTTCAGAAATGCCACTCTGAAGGATAACCACACTTATGAATATCATGGATTAATGAAACAGAAATATGACTCCTAAAAAGAATAATTTTGTTATGGAAGGAGTTTGCTTGTTTAGGAAACCTAAGTGACCATGGGTAACAAAAAATATCAGTTAAATGTGAAATCACCTGAGGAACATCTGTAAGTAGACAGACTTTTATAGACTGACTTTGTAACAAACAATCATCGAAATTGCCCTTAAAATATATTGCTCTTTAGCCATACTAAAATATTTATTACTCTATGTAGCATATTCATGCATAAACACAATACAAATATATGTATTTTCCTAATCTTTACTTAAAGACCTTTCCAATCTTTGCTTGGCTGCTATTTACTAGCAACAGCAAAGCAATGAGCATGAGCATAACAGTTAAACAAAGTAGTTTGTTGGTAATTGGCAGAAGAACAATGTTTTTGAATACTTTTTGTGTGTCAGCCTCAGCAGAGAAAACATGTATCATATTTACAAACACTTCTTTCCAGCATATATAGCAAACAGCTGTATACAAACACTGAAGAACAGCAGACAGTGACAACTGGAAGGTGATTTTTCTGAAATTTCAGAGCAAGAAGACTTTTTCTATTTTGGCATGCTTTTTATGATATCGATTCCCTGTGGTTTTTATAATCATTCACGCTACAATCTCAAACCATTGGGTGTCCAAGGGACACAAAACAAGCAGTCTTAAATTCATCTTGCCTTATTACTGTGAATAGTCCCATAAAACCTAACTGAACTACTCACATATACAAGACCCATGACAACTCTTCATAAACGAGTTTGTCTGTCAAGCAAGCATAATTTCTTGATGCTAACTCTTTAATAAGTATGTGTTTTTAAATGGCCATGATCCAGATAAGCACAAGTTTACATTTTAAAAAATTATTGCATTTTTGTGCAGCAGTAAAAGTATAGATCCTCCATAAAAATTGTATACATGCATTTTAATTGGCAATTCATCAAAATAATTCACAATTAACAGCAAAGTAACAACATTTATGTCAAGCTAAATTAACGTACATACTTGTAGCAGAGGCAGAAACAGCTGTTAGTCTGTTTGCATAAACTTCCAGCAGAATGTGTTTGGCAAATTTAAGCACAAACATTTCTGCTTCATAAAAAATAGTTCCAAGACTGAAAAAATGCAGAGGGCCGAATGTCTCATTAATAGGACCACTCAAGTGAGTAAGCATTGTTCAGTCAAACAAGGACCAGGCCATCACAGCTGTACTGTATTCTCAATCCTGTGCATAAATTAGAGTTTTTAATATGCTCATGAAACCAATATTAGAAACAAACAGAGAAATGGCACAATCCAAAAGGCACCTTCTGTCTGCCACCCCCAGTGACACTGTGTGATGTTTTATTCTCCAAGCTGCACTGCAGACTTTGCCAGACTGCATAGAGAATCGGAAGAAAAAACAACATTGAACTTTTTTAAACACAGAGCACAAAGAACAACATTTTGACATCTACAGCTAGTCTATGAAAGTCATTATGGAAAGCCCCAACTGTGCTAAATGTACAAAGCTGTTAAAATTACTGTTTAAAGAAACTGATTTTAAATTCAAATGTATCAGTTTTTTAAAATTTACACTTTGATTTAAGTTGATGTAACAGGTTTATTACCAAGCTCAACAGCAAGTGATCTAAGACAGAACTTAGAACTGTAAAAAAATGTACGACCACTAACACACTACTGTTATCTCATGATTGTGTAGCAATGCTCAGACTTTCTTATCTTTCTCAATTATTTCAGTTTTGGAACTGGAGCAGCTAAGGTATTTAGCATAATTTACCATAAATGTAACACCTGTGATTTTCCTCATTAAAAGCAAAATTGACTGGTTCATGGGTTGAAAGGGCAGGGTATGGACTACAAAACAGCTAGTTAACATAACTATTATACTGCTGTACTGATAAAGCTCATTTCTATTCACCAGATGATTATTTCAACCACTATTTACTCCTGTGTGCATCTTCAGCTACAAAGCACACATTCCTCAATTTTGCAGTGCAGACCTTAATTTCTGGGAGCTCACTGCACCACTTGTGAGGTAGAAATTTTTTTGATAATCTTTCACCCCTTTGGACTGTTTTCCTGTATCAGGTAACCAGTGTGCACACTATGGCAGACACTGGGTCCTGAAATTGTTTAATAAAACTCAGTACTGTTGAAGGTCTACCTTACCCACACGTTCTTGAGGATGCAAATGTCACTATGATACACAGCCACACCTCCCATAGCGCCCTAAAGACTCCAGAAATTATCACAAGTAAATTTTAAACAGGAATTACGACTTCCAGAATTCCTGTCTACTCAGAACATTTTTTTTCCTGATAGATTCACTCCTCAAATGCCAAAAATAGTTTTTAACCATAATACACAATTTAAATGACCTCTACTACTGCACTGTCAAATTAAAAAAAACCACACCAACTTACTGCTCGCCACTGGATTTGGAAAAGACCAAAAGTGGAAATCTGATATTTTCCATACCACAAAAGAGAAATTATTCTCAGCCAGTGCACATGTTATTTTTGCAGTTTTTAAACTGTCACTAGACTTCCATCTATGAAAAGCAAATGTAACTTTAAAAAAAATTATATGATGAAAAAATTCATATAAATTATCTATTTACTCTTAAATCATATAGTTATCTATCAATGAACTTTCATTATATATTCTCCTTTGATTCCTAATACAAATGGAAGATACCATATGGAATGTAAGTACGATCCAATGCAAAGTAAAAGTATTGCTGAGGTAATAATGGGCATTCATGCTTTCCCTTTTACTTTTGTTCCTTCTGCAGGGGTGACACTGTGTATTGACTATATACAGCTGTATTTTTCTTACGTGACACAGATTATTACTGACTCACAACTTTCAAAGCATTTACTGACATTTATTAAATTTTACCTGCGAAGACTTAACACCAGAAACTTGTGCTTTATCACATATCAAGGAGTTCCAATGAAGTCAAATAACATTTTTCAATTAAGGAGTTGCTAGATGCACTACACTGTGAGGACAAACTCATTTTACAATGGTAGGGTAAGGTCCTAAGTCCTTCCTTGAAATACTCAATGCAATCAATGAATTTTAGAATAGTAATATTACATATTATATATAGAGACATATTTACTTTTCCTGCAATAAATTGCAAAATAATTTTTCTTTGAAGTTAATGAGTCTATAAAGATTCCCTGCACTCATCTACTCAATTAAGGAGAACTTCTAAGCGAGCCAGTCTCTTTATATGCGTTACTTAATAAGCTCACTTAGAAATACTGCATATAGAATTTGTCTGAGCATTTTATAATTTCTTACAAATATTTCAGTCATGCTAAGAAAATGGAGTAACTACATAACATCATGCAACATGCATTATTGCTCATCTTGACACCAACAAGAAAAAATTACACAGAAAACTCAAATAATTTGGCTTCAGGGGGCTGTGGTGGTCCTTTTCTTTAGATGTAACAAAAAAAGCTTTTAGTAAGATTTTCAACTGGAAGTTTAAATATTACTTTTGTAATAAGCAAAGTACTTGGATACTAATGTCACTTTCACAACTCAAATAGATACAATCACAAAACTGACTTGTGTATGCGTAGCATGTTCCCAGAGTAAAAGTAGATATTTTGACACTTTTTTTTGCCACAGCCAACCTTCCACGTTTGTGTAACAGCTGCATTATACAGAGAACTTTTAATAGCTTTAAACTTTACAAATAATTTTAGTAAGAAATAAACTACAAGGAAAAATATAAGTCTTGTTTTTCAGTTAAATAGCACAATCATTTTAGTGCTTTTTTCTGTTCTCTTTTTCTAAAAAATATACTGAAGTACACATTCTATGTTCTTAACTCCTTCACAGGATGTTGCCAGGAGTGGGACAGATGGAATGAACACTGGGATGAACTGCTCACTGTAAATTTCTTTTACACCTATGTTTGTCTCTATAAAATACTGGCATAAAAGTCACCAACTCCAAAAAAAATCCATTTCCCATTCAGAGGGAAATATCTGGACCTACTGTATCAACAAATGCTCAGCGCCCTGTATATAGTTCTGCTATAATTCAGCATGGCTACATAAGCTTAATGGGATTGAAATAAAGGTTTGAAGTGTAGAAAATTATTATTTTGGATGGAACATGACCAATGACAGTAACAACAGCTGAAAACATTAGCTTGGATTCCATGGGATGGGACAACTGACAACTCCAGTGCTCTGGGATTCAGCAGAAAATAGCCAGGTTAGGTATTTTCAGGCACTTTTTGGCCTCCATCTCCAATGTGGAGCAGTAATGAACCACAGCAGCCCCTGTACATCCAACATCCCAGGTATGCTGCGCCAACTGCGCCAACCACAGCTTGGAAGGATCACAGCTCAGCTGGGAAAGTTTGGGGGAACAGCTCACATGTTCAAGACTGAGCGCTTCCTCCTTCAAACCAACTGCAAATACAGTTGGAAACAACTACATCCTTACAAGAAGGCTCACAGCTCTCTAAAAGCATCAGTCCATGGGAGCTCACAATCTGTGAACTGTGACACTCGTTTATTTCCATTATTTGGAAAGCCACAAAGACAGATGCTCAATTAATGTGTAATGCTCCTTTTTAACTGCGGTGGTATGAAGCACTGCTCTTGCCTCGACACACACCTGTTGCAAAACTTCGCTTTACTAAGCTCTTGCACATAAGTTTCAAATAAGAATGAAAGCTGCCTGCTTGTTTTTCTGCTCCATCCCCCATATCCCTTTTTTCCCCACCTGTAAATTCCCTATTGAGTAAGCATAAATACAATGCAAATACTAATTTGCATTCTACGGGCTGAGCTGCACCTCTTCACATTGGCTGACAGCACAGCTAAAGGGGTGGCAGAGATGGTGAAGGAGCTGGGGCAGATCCCGCAGGAGATGTAGCCAGATGTGCAGCAAGATCTGCCTCCCTCTCCCTGCCCAGCATAGCTAGACCACCCTCGGCCTTGTTTAGAAGGAAAGCATCTGAGGAGAGGGAGGACATTATTCCTGACCCTTGTACAGGCCACCCCAGGGCAGGGGAGGAGAGGCATGGGAGCCACAGCTTAGGAGGATGAGCTGCTCACAGAAAGGGGAGTTGGGGCTCCTGACCAGGGGTCACTGGATGGGCACGTTTTTAAAAACATCCCCTGAGACAATGACTGGCTTTGCTCAAATTGGAGGCGCTCTGGTGCACAGAAAAAGAAAGGAAAAAACCCAAATCAAAAACACAAACAATACCAAACCCCACAAAAACCCCATACTCAAACAAATAGAAAATCTCCAACCCAGCCTGCAAAGCTGCAACAGGGGCCACTTTACAGAATTGAGTGTTTTCCCTTGTTTCCTATTGCTCTTAAGAAAAACAAACACCGTTTAGCAAGTTCTTGCCAGATGCCCCACAACCAACACCCTAACAAAGAACGCTGGGGGAAAAGAAGGTCTTTTTAAAGTCCATCTGTGCAAATGTCATAGCTACAATTCTTTTAAAGCCAATTACACACGTGTGATCTGTTAGTGCTGTTAACATATGCTGTTACAGGAGATGACATCAAACAAGCTGAAATTCTAGCTAGAAGTTCTTTACAGTACGTGTGTGTGTCCCATCCCTAAACAGAAGATCAAGAAATCTGCATGCAGTGCTGCTGTCAACCCCGAGCGCGTCCCACTCCCCGTAAGCCCTTCTCCTCCGTTCCAACACCCTGGTAGTGACTACTTTTTGTCCCTTTTACCATGCCATGGGTGAGGCAAGAAACCGCCCTGTTAACCTGGGTGATAAAGGGCAAGGTGGAAGATGGGGGCGGAGGAGCTGCGTAAACCCCGCGGACGCCGGAGGCTGGCAGGGGTTGTTCTTGCCCCGGTGCTGGTGTTCGTCCAGCCCGAGGATGGGGCCCAGGGCAGTCTGGTCGTGGGAGACAGGGAAACAACGCATTCCCATGTCCTCCGCAGCCCTACACACCGGCCCCGGTGCCCGGCGTGCCGGCACGCAGCCTCTCTCCAGCCCCACCGGACAAGCAGCTCTCCATGCCTGAGGGTGTCCCGTCGGTGACGATATTCTGTTCTCCGGCGGGACCCTCACCGAGTGCGGCTGCAAGCCCCGGAGGAATCTCTCCCGCCCTCCACGATCGGGCTGCGCAGGCAGGACAGGCTCAGGACCCGAAGAGACCTGCGGGCATGGGGAGGGGGTTCCCGGGCAGCGCAACCCTTGCCGCCCAGTTAGCAATCCATGAGGAATGAGGGCCTCCAGGCGACGTGCCGGTTGGGGAAGACAGTCGAGATAACTTTTAGGGAGAAAAGGGGAGCTCCTCTCCGTGCTGGCAGCGACACGGGACAAGGCGGCAGCGGGTTCTGCCGTACGGGACACCTGCCGCGCCCCGCGGGCAGCTGCAAGTGGGGACCTCACGGCACAGACACTGCCAAATCCCTGAGCTTCCCTCCTGCCTGCCCTTTTGCCACGGGCCAGGGCGGCGCTGGGCTCCCCGGGACAGGTACGCGAGGGGTGTCGCCCTCCTCGGTCTGGGTTGCGGCCCCCGCGGGTGCAGGAATCACACCGTCAGTAGCCACGCCGGCGGGCACGATTCATCAACTTTCTCCCTCGGACCCTCTTCCCTAATACGAAACCTCTTCTCCAGCCCGTTCACCAGCAGCTTTCCCAAAAGAGAGCCTCCCGCCGGCCCGCTTACCTCGCATGGTGTTGGTTCCCCGCTCCGCGCAGTCATGAAGCTAGGAGCCCAGGAACCGCACCGCACAAATCCCGTCTCAACACCCGCGAAGGTGGCAGCGGCCGCAGCTCCGCTCCGCAGGGAAAACCATACCTCCGGGGCGGCTCCGCGGGGCGAGGCTCCGCGGGCTCCCC
>VZSU01001308.1:329293-344660 GCA_013398715.1 Nesospiza acunhae
GCAGGCGAGGCTGGGCGTGGTGGTGCAAGGATGGGACCGGCGTGCAGAGCTCTGGAGCTTGTGGAGGAAGGCAGCGGGCGCAGAGAATCACCCCGTGTGGCGTTGTTAGTGAGGAGGCGGTGTCTCCGGGGAGAAAGGCGAAGGCGCTCGGTCACCACGGTGTGACCCTCATCGGAAAACTTCATTTTCCGACGGGAATGGGAAAGTTTGGTGGTGAGTCATTTTCTCATTAAAGAGGGAATCTGGACGTCGAAAGCAATTTGTTTTCCGGTGTAAGACTAGCAGGAGGTTCTGCAGAAAGCGGTGTGTTTCGGCGGCCAGCAGGATTTTCACGACTCACAACTCTCCCCCTGATTAACTGATAAACACACTGATGTTTCTCCCCCAAAAACCAAAAACCCGAAAAAACAACCCCCCCAAACAAACAAAAGAAACAAAAAAGGCACCAAAACCCGCCCAAACAAACAAAAAGAGAACGGGATCTTTTCAATTATTGTTTTGTTTTGTTTTTTTTCCCGTATGATAGATCATGGAACACAATCGAAGCGCAGTAACACATTTTAGAAACAAATCCCTATTAGCAAGGTTTACAGTTCCTAGCTCTAAGCCTAAAATGAAAAAAAAAAAAAAGGCTCTGCTTTAACTAAAATGTATATAGTAACAAAGTTACTATATCGACATCATAAATCAAAATGGGATACATAGTTCATACTGTTTATTTAACTTTGGACATATCAAAATAGATTTATTTGTCACTACATGAATTATCAGACTAAGTTCTATTAGGTCTCTTTTGCAAGAGGTCATAGGTATGATGTCTTTTGCTGTCTTATGTTTTATTGTAGGAAAGATACAAAGTGCAGTGCCCACTGTTTGTGCAAACTGGCAATGCTTTATTCTTGGGGAACAAGGTTACAGGGTTTAGAGGAAGCAAGTTCGTGTGGTTACCCTGTTTCAAACACCTGTTTGAATTGCAAAATGAAAAAGACATGAAAGAATCAAGTCTGCCAGTATTGCAAATGTCTAGATTTACTTGACCACGGTGAATTTTAACTGCATTCACTGTAGTGAAGACTGGGTCAGTTAAAAAAAAAGAAGAAAATTCTTAATTCCTAAGATATTAGATGGTATTTGTATTCCTCACCATTGTATTTATGCAATTTATATACTGCATGCAAAGTTGTTAGGACCTCATCCAGAAACTTTTACCAATTACTTGGCTTTTAGTCTACTTATATCAGCACACCTTTCGGTAACAGTTATGTGCTCTCCATCTTTTCACTTCACAAGACATGGAATTTACAGTGGCATGTTTTCTTTTTAATTGGGATTTTAGCAGATGTGGCTGGTGGCAGTTAGGCTTGCCTCCAGGATTCTCTTCTATGGATTTTCCCACAAACCATCTCTTCAATCTGTTCTCCTGTTCAAAAGTTTCGGAGGTAATTGCAATAAAACAACTCTTACACATCACTTTGCAAAGCATGTTAGGAAGTCTCATCTCATATTAGCTATCATTTATCTGGTATCTAATATGGAATTTAGTGAATAGTGCTTATGGCTCTTACAAAAGCAGCTAGGAGAGATAGCAGAGATTCCATCTACTTGTTGTATTGGAACCAGAACATTTTTTTTCCCTACTGGAGATTCACCTAGGAGCAGGAACAAAAGACAGGTGGATTTCAAGAGGAGGCATGCACTCTCTTTTCATATTGTCAAGACATCTTGTTCTTGATTATGCCAAAATGATTTTTAGATTTATTTGCTTTCAAGCTGCAGCTTAACACCAATCAAAACTTTATTAGGTAAATAATAAGCTATCTACTTGCTGTGCTGTGCATTCAAAATACCTTACACTATTACAGTGGGTTCTGGGTCATCTTTATATGGGATTTGCATGGTGCTTTTGACAATGGAGAAAAAAAAATCTCATTATTCATTCTTAGCTTGATTTTGATAAAAAGCTTTTTTTTCTCTTTTTCTTCTTTTTCTTTTTCTCTTTTTCTTTTTTTTTTCTTTATCTTTTTTTTTTCTTTTTCTTTTTTCTTTTTTTTTCCTACAAAACCCACATAATTTGGGCCCTGGAATTAATTTACATTTCTCACTACCATATCAAGTGGCAATTTTTATTTATTCATTTTCAGAAGCCTTGGTAGACTTTTAGTTTATTCATCTTTCTTGTTCCAATATAGTATATGTACAATGATGTCTGAGATAAATTCACTGGCTAGGGCAAGTTGTTAAATTTCATTTTTTAAATATTTATGATTAAATATTGTCTACTAAGTACTAGTAATGGTGGTGAAAGAATCAGACATTATAAATGTCTGAGCTTCAGTGAGAGTCAGACAAATTACAAATACTGTATTTAAAAATACAAGGCTGCTTGAAACTGTTATATGTTGAAGCAGGTAAACAACACACAAGAAAGCCACATGATTTGAAGTCAAACAGAAATTTAGATAATATTTAAAAACTGAACACATACTTTCAATAGTTAAATAAACTGACTAGTACAGTTTAGCCCACTATTCTTCAAAGATTTTAGTTATCCTAGGTTTCAGAGACAGCCTTTTCAGGTTTTTCTCATTTCAGGTGAGTGATTCAGAGAAGTTTAGAAAACCTCAGACAAATACAGTTTAAGTATAACAAATAATTTGTTTTGCTTCAAAATATAAACTAATATTCTATGGCTAAAGAGCTATATTATTGCTATTATATTTTCACTGCAAAATAACAGTGAGGAATTGCTTTTCAGAATATTCACTTACATTAGCACCATTCCAAGCACAATCTTCTAAGACAGTATTTAACGCTACATAGTTTTATCATTTTAATAATTTGCAATATGTTCATTAGAGCTATAGCAAGTTATGCCTAATTTAGTTGCTTCATTAAAAAGTACTGAATGAATAGTCAAAACAAACTGTATCAGGCAGGTCCCATTTCATTCCCCTGGGTATCAATGGCTAATTTCTGTTGGCATGAAAGGAAGCCAGATGCACCCCATAGTCAAAATTTATTTCTTCGATTCAAAAAGAGTAGCATTGGTCACAATTTTCTTCATTTGCCTACAGCTTCACTGCCAGACATTCCTAACTTCGTTTAAGTAATAAAGATTTTCCAGTTTTTCATTTTATGACTTTTGCACTAAGTTTTTGACAGACTCAGGAATATGAGCTTCTCTCATGCATTCTTCACTTTAGATTAATTTTCTGAAATTCTTCCTATCTCATTATGCTGCCTGCAGTCTGCACATGCACTATATTGTCTTTGTCTCCTATAAAGACTTATAACCATTATGCAATTTTAAACCATTTCCACAAAATATTATTAAATTCAAAACTCTGCATTTTCTTCCAAACTAGTAAAATTATTTTAAAAGCAGCCCTAGAAAATCCTGACACAATAAGGAACAACATTTAGCAATTGAAAAATCTTTATTTATGCCAATTTAGTTTTAGAAACTAAGTATTATGCATGACAGGACAACCAGAAACTTGAAAAAATTAAGTGAAAAACCATGTTTGACTTTTTCCTCTGTCTTGTGAAATGAAAAGCAATCCCTAGCCACAAATAAAGAAGCTCAACTCCTGTAAATACTTCATGACATCTATTTCATTCTGTCTTCTTCCCTGCCTTAATGGCAGAAATTGTATTGTGTCTTTTTCTGCTTTACATGCAGTGTCAATCACTGATCATGTTGTAAAATATCCCAATTGAACATATCTTGGAACAGAAATGGATACTAGCTGAGATACTAGATACCATCACCACCTCACCCCCTGACAAACTGTTCAGCACCTGAAAAAACTGTCTGTTAAGGATACAATTGCTGCATTAAACCTAGAACACCAAAACTTTGAAATTATATTTTGGATTCTAAAACCTAGCCAAGGAAGGTGCTAAATTTGGTACAGTAGTACCTATGCCCAAGTAACCTGAAGTTTGCTCTGGAGAAACTACAGCATATTCAAACATTGATGAGAGAGGAGGCAGCAATGAACGGCTGTCTTCCTGCAGGAAAAAGCCTGCCAAGAGGCAGTGACCTTCCAGGATTTGTGTCCACATTCTCTATTCTTGGAAGGTCCAAGGGTTCCTAAGTTGCTTTGAGGCAATCCAAGACCAAGAACGGGCTTCAATGAAGGAGATCGAAAGATAAGAGTGGGAAGGAATATGTGAGCAAAAGAAAGTGCTGTAGGAAAGAAGCATGAGGCAGAAGACCTGCCTTCAGATCCGTGCTCTGAGACTCTTCAAATGAGACTCTGAGTATCTTCAAACGTATATTGCTCTCATGAAGTAGTTTAAGGTTTAAATGTGAGCATGTATTACAAGCAAAAATTTTCCCCTTTAAATGGATACTGACCCTCCAGCTAACTATTCTTTCAGCCTCATGGAAACAGTCTGATTTTTCAAATTTTTAATACTATTTTACTGGAAAATTGCAAACCCAGAATACAGTTATTTTATTCATCAAGAAATTAATTAATTTTCTGGTGGAATCTCAGTATTCCTATTCTTACTTATGCACTACAGTTTTACACTATAAAATCAGAGAAGTTCAAAACCTTTATTCTAAATTCTTTTTCATTGTATGAACAATCAATATTATTTCTGAGCTAATATCTGTTTAGAAAATCATAGTATTTAGTATGTCAGAGCTGTTTACACAGTTTTTATAAACTGATCCTTTGCTATGGGTAGCATATAAAAGCATTTGCATGTTAGTAATTATCTTCTAAAAGAGGTAAAATAAGGCAAACAGATATATTGTGTATTCATTTCAAAACAGAGTATCACTGAAACTGGAATCTTGGATATAATGGATAACAAGAAAATGAAACAGAAAAATTTAGAGGGCCTAACTTTCTGGACTTTATATGAACAATGAAGCATATTGACTGAGTAATCCATAACATTCTCTTGATCATTCAGTTGTTCATTGTTATCTCACAATAAGTTAGTAGTACCTGCAGAACAAGGCTGGTGGTAAAAGGCTAATTTGGACTAAGCAATTTTAAAACAGCTGTATTCCTGGTTTTGAACTGAAAAGTATGTATTTATTTCTAATTTTCACTCAACTGAGAAATATTTACATTTCAATTTGTTGCCCTGCTTTCACTTTTGGGGCATTCATATCTGGTGTAGTGTTCTGGACTTACCTTGTGTGCATATCGAGTCCACTGCTAGAGACCATATAGCTTTAGCTGTAGTTCAGAGTGATGGCTGAAGTCGAGGATGCTTAAGGGCCTTCAAAAGGGCCTTTTCAGTTTTTGCCAACACTTCCTTCCTTCCTTCCTTCCTTCCTTCCTTCCTTCCTTTCTTGATAGAGAATCTTTTCCATTGCAGAATGTGCACCTACTCCATGATAGTATTCCTGATTTACATACAGTTTTTCTTTTTTTCTCCTGCTCCTCTGCTATGTTTGTAAAGAATAACTACACCAAATCAATATGAACACCTTAGGGAATAACTGGTACGTATCTGCATTGTAGATACTCCAAATACTTTGAAAATTGTATACATCAGTTACCTATTTTCATGGCAAAAAAAATAAAATTGCTTTCAGCATAGCTAGTTTTAAAATTGATATCCCAAACTACATTTATTTTCACATAGTTGGAAAAAATATGCTTAAATATAAACAATCAGGCCAGGAATATTCAAAGTGTCTACTGTTGGCCTAGTTTATGAAACAGATGAGAAAAGAATCAGGTTTTTGAAAATACACATATTAAAAAGCAGATTTTAAAAAATCTTACAGTACATTTTTGAAAAGAAAAAGAGCTTACAGATTGCTTACTCCTATTTTTGGCATGATACATTTACAGGCCAGTGCAAAGCAAACAAGATAGTTACCTCAGATAACAAAAACAATCTCCAAAAGCAGAAATTACTGTTGATGCTCCCCTTTCATTTAAAGGAGTGGTTTCTCTTATAAAGCTATTAGCACCACTTTAATTTATGCAGTTAATTTTTCTACCCAGTTCATAGGCCAATCCCAAGAGGGAAAAAAAATGGCCCCAGCTCTATCCCTTATATAAGGCAGGCAGATTTAACAAGTCTTGATATGAGAAAGTAGTAATGCAAATGCTTAGGATTAAACATGTGGTTATGTGCTTTTTTTTGAATTAGAATCTGCGTCAGAATGCTTATTTAGCTACAATTCTGATATCAAGAAAATCTTCTTGTGTTGGCTGACCAGATACAGAACGTGGCATTGTTTTGAATGTTCCTTTTGTTTTATACATTTATGGTAAGATACATTGAGTATATAAATATTTGTATGAGAGACATAGATTAGCTAATAAACATTTAATGTCTTATTTCCAAAATTATTTTTGTGATGTCTATTGTGATAAAATATGACTAAGACCAAGAGAAAACTTCTAGATACAGTGATATAAAAACCCTGAACCACTCACACTTGTGAACAGATACACGCAAATGAGTTCTCATAAGATGTATTTAAAACTAATAAATGCTGGTATAAATTGAGTTCTTGGCACATACACTACCCCATACTATTGTTACTCTGTGTCACTACAGCATGAAAGTAGAAAATACTTAAATAATTCAACTTTTAAAGATGTTCCAACTATTAAACATGTTGGGACCTCCAGCTGGCTCATGGGCTGATAAATGCACAGGTTGGAAAAAACTAAGCAAGACCAAGGAGCTAATATTTCTTTAAATCTCAGCTCTCCAGGAGCTTGCACCTGAAAAACTGCAAATGTTCTCCACTGGTATCTTCAGTTTAAATCCCTGGAATAGGAAAATATAAAAGCCCACTAGGACACAGTGTAGCATAAAGACGCAAGCCAGTTTTAAATGAAGTATTTTGGGTACTGGCAGCAGTCAAGCTGTGATAACAGAAAGCTTACTCTGTGCAAGAAGTTTATTCTGCTGCATGGGCATGTTTAGCAGCCTGTTCTGCACTTCACGCTATTGTGAGGTGGCTGCTATGCAATGTTTTGCATAATACCTGCCATGCAAAATGCATCCAAGAGAGCAGAGGCACCTGACAAAAACCAATTAACTGGGCTAGAACTTCACTGCGCAAGAATATATATAATACAAATTAAACATGTAATTAAAAGTATATTATACACTATAAAACTATAATTACATAGTTTAGTCTAATAATTTCTGCCTATTCATTTTACCACTTCCCCCTTTCTCAGAACTTTTCTGTGAAAAATGTGGCTGGTCTTGAGATGTATGCTTTCTAGAAAGAAAACATTCACATGAAAGAAATTAGGCATTTCTGAAGGAACACTACTTGTAGTGGGGCACATGTGCAAATGAAGATTAAATCTCCAAACACCTACAGTTATTGCAAGATTCTCAGATGAAATGAACTTCAAGACTGCTGCTGCTTATAGGACACAATGAAAAACCAGCAAAATCCCTCTTTTTGCTGTTAATGCCAGTGACAAGAAGATCCTGGGTGCCCCAGGCCCATAGTAGGATGCCACTGCATTGCAGGGAGATATCTGATGCGTGACATTAACTTTCTTTTCAGTGGGCAATGACTGTACAAAGAGGTATTAGGTTATTAAGCATTATGAAAGCATGATAGTAAGTTCAATTAACAGAAAGGATATAGAAACATATGGAAAATGTTCATGTAACAGCAGCAGGGACACAATTTTCAATACAGAATAAATAAGAAATAAAAGATAGGTTTATATTTACAAATTAGGGATTTTAAGCAGAGATTAGAATTACACAGGGAAACAGAAAAGTACAAAAATAATTGCCTTGTTAACCATAACAGATTTAAATTAATGTAATGTTTATTCTCCTGTTATCTTCCCAAATGTCTACTAATTTATAAATGCAGCCATTTTATCTACACAAAGTAAGCAATTTACCTTATGTGGGATAGAAACTCATACTGCTATCTATTAAAAATATTAAAATCACTTATTTACAATAACAACAGTGGACAATAATGAGGAAGATAAGTACTAACAGAGACAGGAACAGAAGTTAAAAAGAAATTAAATTAAGAAATATCTTTAAAACCACTGTATGATACTTTGGTGCCTTACTTGGTACTTCATTACATCACAATTTGTATATAAGATGTTTTTTGTAACTCTGCCCAGGACACTGCACACCTTACTGAGATAAGACCAGAGAGAGGGAATACTGAGGGGGTAGGAGGCTACATAATTCTTCTTGTAAGTTTTTTGGGTTTTAGAAGAACTTGCATATGTTACACAAGTTCTTTCTACTCTGTGCAATGACAGTAGTCTGACCAGACTGAAAATGCTTGGACTCCACAGAAGTAGTGATTTTTTGAATGCTGATAAGTGCTAAATTTGGGAAAAGATTTTAAAGCTTTTTCTTTCGGCTCTTGAAGAAGTCTATATGCTGTTGAAATTTTTATTTGCAAATAAAAAGTAGAGTGTTTGCAATTTTTGGAGAATAAGTATTGTCTTAGATTATTGTATGATAAACTATAATAACTCCTATACTTCTAAAGGCTCAATAGAAGGTACAAGTACTATGCATGTATGACTTTGTATATATCAAAATAATTTTATAAAGCTTTAATTTTAGGGGAAAAAAGAGTGATGTTAGAAAACTTTAGTAGTGTATTGTTAGCATCAGTTATGTAATTGTTATACATTACAGACATTTTTAGACTGACATATTCAATGTTTCTTTTAGATTGCAAAGATACTAAAACAAGAGTCCACGAACAAGAAATGAAAAGAAATTAATGTCAAGCACTTCTAAACCTCTTCAAAATTACAGAAAGTGTCAAAAGAATGACGAAAACAATATTCAAATGACAACTATAGAAACACTATACAAATTACAGTCATGCCAGGTTGTTCCTTGCAAGCTCTTAAAGTCATAGTAGGTTTATGTTTCTTTTTCTTTCATTCAAAACAAAAAAGCAAACAAACAAATGAAAAAAATCCACAACAAAACCAAAAACAACCAACGAAAAATACACACCAAAATTCCAAAATTAAAAACCATTTTCATTGCTTCATTAGTGTTAATGATCTATGCTATTGAAATAGACATCTTTAAAGAAGCAGCCACTTTTCCAAATACAGAGATTCAAACACCAAACAAAGAAACATATCAAATCACTCCTCTGTGCACATCCCCCTGGCCAGCTGGATTATATGTCACATTTGGAACAGTTTCTATGCCAAATCAAACCTTTCATTCTCAAATATACTGGTGCAGAGAAAGCCAAGGGCCAGATTTCGGTTTCAGTCTTCAGTTATTTTGTTTCAGTGTAAGATCAGAAGTCAACATTGATAAATACTGTTTTTTGTCCATAGAGATTACCCTCTTGCTCCCACTAAATCCCCTTTCCATCTGTTAGGTTTTTCTGCGGCATTTTAGAGCTATTCATTAATGCTTTTGTCTTGCTGCATCTCCGTTAGTTGATGCCTGACTTATAAACTCACCCTGCACAAGGGTCAGTTTTATTTCCCTTCAGGTCCCTACATAATTTGTGTAAACCACCAGAGGAGTGCCTAAGTGCTAGGAGCAGATAGCATGATATTCAGCTCTAACAGTCCTACATCTTACTATGACCTCCAGCCTGGCCAGGAAGGAATGAGCTGGTCAAAACCAGTCAAAGTCCAGTCCTATCTGGAAATAGCAGAGAAAATGATTTCTTATGGGCAGTCCTGCAACAATGTTCTGAAAGTGAACATTGGTTTGTGTGTATGGCTATTGATGGGTTCTTGATGATGCTAAACTTGAGCCAAAAAGTATCAGTTAAAAAATAGTAGTCAATGTCTTCATAGGTAGGAAATTCCTTCCAGCTCTGCCAGAAGAATGACTTCCTGTGACTAAACTATAGCCTAAAACAGAGCTGGATGTAAAACCACTGATGAGTAGGGAACACCAACTTAGCCAGCTGTCTTATTTCCTAAGTGTCACAGGTACTGCAAACAGAGGGACCTTCCACTGGTTTCATGTAGAATTTTTAATTTGATTCAGTGACATTTTCCTTATATTTTTAGGTGATCCCGGATACTGAGGAGACTGCTTAAACTTCTGCAATGATGCATGTGTTCTTTTACACAGGAGGACTTTATATGATAAGCATACACAAATGGAAGATGAAGACTATGGACTAGTCTTGAGCTTGAAATTAATTTCTTTATCAATGAGGACCATAAAAAAAATTGTTTCTTGTGAAAACTGCCTTTTCTGAATTTTCAATTTTTCTATGCCTGTAGCAATATTATATTAACGGCACTTCTCCCCCTTTCAGTTCTCCATTTCTTTACACTGTAAAGTACATTGTTTTGGTTAAACAGTTCCACCAGCTATCTCATTCTATAAGATCTGAGAAACACTGTTTTCTAAATATTGTGAAATTGCGTATTTCGAGAAGCATAATTTTCTTTATACATGCTATAAAAATAAAATTTTGAGTTAGTATGCTCTATTTGCAGAGTCTGATTGTGATGTCACTGAGAAATATCTGCATATAGCAGTGGTTCTTTGATAGAATGAAAGGAAAAGACAGAATGATAGGAGAGGGAAGGGAAGTTCTGGGAAGGGAAGTTGGGAAAGGGGAAGGGAAAGGGGAAGGGAAAGGGAAACGGAAAGGGAAAGGGAAAGGGAAAGGGAAAGGGAAAGGGAAAGGGAAAGGGAAAGGGAAAGGGAAAGGGAAAGGGAAAGGGAAAGGGAAAAGGAAAGGGAAAGGGAAAGGGAAAAGGAAAGGGAAAGGGAAAGGAAGGATGAAAGGAAGTAACAGGATTAAATGAAAGCTATATGTGATATGGTCAAGCCATATAAGCACTGGTGAAGCTAAACACTCAGTAAAGTGACATGTATAGTAAACTCATATTGATACTTGGCAGAGGAAAAACTGTGAATTAAGAATATTGGAGAAAAGTGTAATTTTTGTTACTTTAGTGAGATTTGAGGATTTACACAGTTGTCATCCCAGATTTTCTTCTAATGGCATTTTAAATAAAGGTCCCAGAGAAGCAAATATTAATTGGTGAAACTAAGAATTAATAATTAAAATGTAGTGTCTTAGGAAGAAAAGCTGTAAAAGACATACGTGAAAAAAAGTACAATGCCTAGAGGAAAGAATATTGTGTGCAATTTGGAAATAAAACCTTTCTTTTCCTTGGTACTTGCAGCTTATGAAACTGTTGCTTGTATAATTTTTCTGCAATTTTTCTGCACCATTCATACTTTGTATTGCCTTGTAAGTGTGATCAAATCAAAGTTAGAGAAGATGTAGGGGTTTGATGTACTTGCTAAGATTTTTCTTACATATCAAACCTGAATTTAAGCAACGCCATGTACTGGTTATATTGAACTGCATATCCTGCATTAAAAAAAAACACAAAAAGAATGAATACTGAAAACAAAAACTGTTATACCAAGTAATTTTGGATTTACTATACTTTATGTTATTTTTTTTAAAGAAGAAAATCTGATCCTAAATATCAGCTTTTGAATATAATACAGATCCTAAAGCCACATTAAACATTAACAAAAGCTATTTATCAAAATAAGAACATTAATAAAAAAAATCACTGAGTCAGCCACATTTGACTAGTTGGCAACAAAAATAAAATGATAGACATGAACATTTTTCTCCTCAAAAATTAGGAGCAGAAGAATGGAATCAGCATTCAATACATGTGATGAAAAAATGTGCAGAAAAACATATTTATGAAGTATACTGAAAAAAAGGATCATTACACTCACTTATAATGAAATCCATATGGTTTCCACAGGGACCTGTTTGAATTAAGACATAATTTTTAGACAAAGCAAGACTAATTTGAAATTTGTCAGCAGTGAATCATTTACTTTGTCCTTTTCTAAAGCAGCAGTAGCAACAGTTTTTTGTGATTTTATTAGAAATCTAAGATAATATCTCCAAACTCAACTCATGCTGTGTGAATTTACTGGGACTTTATCTTTAAAACTTACCCTTTTCATTGCCGCCTTTCCTTTTTACTGTGACTTGCTGAGTATCTTGCTCTATAAAACAGGTTATAGAGCTGGAAATGGTCTGTAGCATGGAAGTTAGTCCTGAAGCCCTCACTGGGAGAAATACAGGTTTTGTGCAAGTGGCTTTGTCCGTGAGTCCAGAAGTCGTTGGAACAGAGGTGGTGCAGCTGCTCCAGCTCTGGCTCCGTTGGCACATCCTGATTGCAGCAGCTCTTCCGATTCACAGACTACTCATAGCAAGTGTAGCCCCAGCCAAGCCTGCAAAGCCAAGTTCTGTTCTTGGTTACAAGGATACAGCTCTGAAAAGATGCTGGCCTGTTTTATTCATTTGTGGTACATACCAGTGTCAATGTCTTTGGATATGAAATTAATGTTCATTCAGTCAACTTCCCATTCATGTAATATTACTGTCTCTACTGAAATTATGGGAAGATATATCTAAGAGAGGACTTCAGAACTTTGTAAATATTCAGTTAGAGTATAATTTGCTACCAAATTGAAACTTGTTTGAGGCTGAAGTAGAAGCAACTGTGCTGAGTTTATTGGAACTGCGTCATTTCAAACTGCCTCATAGCTTTATTTAAAGCTCTGCATTCTTCAGAGAGGAATTTGGAATAATAAATGTTTCAGCCAGGCTGTGTAAAAAGTGTTAGTAGGTATTTCCTTTCACCCTAGCACGAGTTTAGGAGGATCAGCTTTTATTCTCATGTATACTTGATGCAAGACTGCTAAGAAACATGCTGAGATTTTTTTGCAGTTTTTGCTTTCCATATCTGAAAATAAGAAGTGATAGTAGTGGTCCTGTACTCTCAGTAAATAAATATTCCACCTTAACTGTATTCTGAAATTTACATATGTGCCAATTCATTATTTAGGCATAATAAAAAAATTAAAAATTAATCTTTATTAAAAAGTTATGGCGTTTGACATAATATCCTAGGGTGAAGCCAAGGACAGATAACACTAGCAAAATAGCTGTGAACTTCATTAATGACTGATTTCCTCAAGATTTAAATAAGTTGTAGCATGATTTGAGGCATATTTGGAAGAACAGCTGTTTTTAATTTAGACTTTCAGTCTTTATCTTTAGTCTAACTACCTTGGACTATGGATTTTCAGCAAAAATCCTAAACTAGTACATTGGCAGCGTTAGTAAATACTAAACTAGTAAAATCAGCTAAAAATCTAAACATTAAAATTAGGCAGAGAAGGCATGAAGATCTGAAATGACATATACTCCTGCTTCAATATGGGTAGAACTGATGGCAATTAAAATTCATCTCCAACCTACCCAGGAGTATTTTCCCTGCATCTCTTAGGAACTTTTCTCTTTAGGTTTTTATTTTACCACTATTACAAAAGAGAAATGCAGTCAAATAGAAACTAGTATAAACTCCATGCAAACAATTCATACAGTTTCAGTATTGCTCTATTTTACTGAAGCAATGCAAAGGATTGTACTACCAGCACAATGCTTAAGAAGCAGCAGTAGATTTTGAATAAAGAGCTCTGCATTCCACTGGCAGCTGAGGAGATCAAACAGAAAATATGCCAGCAGTATAGACCAATGCATTATCACCCCCTCCCTCTTGCTGCATAACTGTGCTTCATAATGTGCCATAACATTGGCAAGCACAGCTCAGAGCTTTTTAAGAACACAAGGAAGCTCATGAATAATGGTTGAATCAGGAAAGTGGTAATTAAATGAGACAACTGAATACCGGTGGAGTCCCCAGTGGAAAACCCTGTTCAGTGAAGATCATCTTCATTTTCCTGGGTTTAGCGGTACAACACTAAAGATATTTTTCAAACCAACATTTTAATGAAAATACTGAAGTTCCCAAAAAGATATGAGGTATTTTCCTGTATGTAAGAAGCTCTGTTTTAAAATGGAATGTATATTATGTGCTTCAAAGAGAAAACAAACAAACAAACAAACAAACAAAACATAAAAGCTTTCATTCTTGATTCAGTGAGATAAAATATTTTGTTGGTTTACCTAATTAGTTGACACCATTAAATTTATATTATAAAATGTGGCAACCAGTAATGGGTAAATTGTAAGCATCTTGACTTAAATGTTTGCTTCATGCTTCTCCTTGTATTGGAAGTACAGTAAGTTTTGTTCCATCTCCAGTTTCACCTACTTTGCGACCTTAGAGCAAACATGGTTTGCTGCTACTTTTCAGTGGCCAGTCTCAAGTTTTTATACAATAAGCATCTCTACTGTCTCCCTGTCCTGTCACCAGGCCATGCTCCTCCTAAAGTTGTGCTGCAAGGAGAGGCTGCCATGCTCCTTGTGCATTAATCAACACTCAGTGGGTCCGAGAGCCAGGAGCCGCAAGCTGTACACCCAGATCCTTTTCAGTTTTGTACTCTCCAATTAAGTGCTCTCCACAGTTCACCCCTCGAAACAGAAATGAGAAATGAGTCTTGTTATGGAACAAAAAATTGCTTTTTGTAAAAGCACTAAAAGTCAAAGTGATTAAATGGCTTGACATTCATGTGGACATGATGGCAAAATCTGACTGGAACACAACAGTTTTTGTGACTTATGGTGTGTGTAATATACATTTATTCATCCATTTTTATTTGAAATAAAGTCATAAAGTCTTATTCCTTTATCACCTGACTTGTCCTTCTTAAAAAAAAAAAAAAAAAAGCCAAAACTGACTAACAATGGAACTCCAGGTTGCACGTTGAACAAATTCAGAAGGTTTTTTTAAAATTGTCAGTTTTTATGTATCTTCTTGAAAGGATATTTCTGGCTTCTGAACTGCCTGAATTAAAAGATCTAGAAAAATTATTTGGGGTATGTTTTTGTTAAAACACCATACAAACTATTGGCATTTATCATATTTATGTGATTTTTTCAGTAAAATTTCAGTTGCAGTCTTTGCTATACTGGCAAATGCAACGGAAGTTCAAAGAATCCTTACACCGCAAAGGATAAAAGCTCAAAAGCTTTATCACCTAAATCAAGGTGATGTAAAAGCAGTGAAGATTATTTACTCACAGAACCTTAATACATCGTAATCAAGGTTCTGGGTCAGGTATATAAAATCATGAACTGCTCTTAACCCACAGAAGAATAATTAATGAAAAGAAATTTCTTTTTTTTTTTCCAGTAAGGAAACTTAAAAGTTGCTCTCTCTCCTGCTTTGCCAGGTGCCTCAGAAAACTTGGCCAATGCAGATTTAACATATAATGGCTGCTCACATGTATTTTTAGACTCTCTTAGTTGTTCCAGATCCACTTTATGGCCCACAGTTCCAGTATTTTTTCTACCAGAGGAAACTGAACATGGTGGTGGCCTGGTTGCAGAGACCGGGTGGAGGTTTTTAGCGCTATGTGGGTGTGACCACGGTGTTCATTCCATACCACCAACTTCTTCACTGTG
>VZSU01001308.1:346135-410064 GCA_013398715.1 Nesospiza acunhae
TTAAATCATGTGTCATATTTTTTCAGATAGTGCATATGACACTGGCATTATAGAAAAATAGATAAGATGAAGTTATGCAGAGTGATCTTGCCAGCTACACATTAGAGATGGGTCAGATTATTTATGCGATTCTTCAGAAGGGTAGTGCAGAAAGCTCCTTATAGCTTCCCATATGCTAATCTGTATAAAAAAATGGTGGGAAATGAAGTGCAATATAAAAGAGAAATTTAAAATTTTGGTCTTGCTAATAAAGTTAGAGGTGTCAATAAAAACAAGAAAAAAATTCCTTCCCTTCTAAAAAAATAAGGTAGTTTTGTTGGAATAGGGTACCAGAATTGATTTCAACCTTGGTGTTTTGTAGTCTTTAGGGGGAATTATTTTTTGGTGAAGAGGCTATTGTTATCCTCCCGAAGAGATGAGATTATTGCCCCCATTTTGTCCCAGATTTAGCTAAAGAATATTTGCTTTAGGCTGGGATGTGAGAAGGAGAAAAAAAATTATGTGAAGAAAAGCAAATACCAAAAATGGGTAAGCACTTTAAATAATCTTTAAAAGTTCACTGTTCATCTTTAGAGTGAGTGCATCTTTAGAGCTGTATAGCATTGGTTTAATTTAGATCAAATGTGAAAAATTTTACAGTATCATTCCTGATGCCAAAACAGATGAAGAAATCAGGAACGTGTCATAATATTGTAATCTACTGAATTAGGAAGGATGTGAAAACCACAAAGTTTTGAATTACTACCTTTTCTTTGCCACTGCCTTTCAGGTTAGCTTGAAGCATCTCTCTTAAATGGCTTCAGTATTCACAGCGACATGACAATTTTTAACTAATTCACAAATTTATCAGGAGAAAAGATAAATCTTGCTTGGGAGAGAAATTTATAGCTGAAAACCATCAAATTACTTTTTCTCCAGTTTTGGCCTGTACTGAGACTGTGAGTAACAAGGCACTTTAACTCTGACAAAAATGAATGAATACAGCCCCAAATTTATTATCTTGTCTCTTATTAGACAAATGTTTGGGGATTTTGTATTCTTCGGTTGTCCTAGAATAAATTTTATAAAGGGGCCAATCTTTTTTTTTCTTTCGGACACAGAGAAACCTCAGAGTTAGGAAAAGTCAGAATTCTATGGAGCTCTTTACTCCCAAGCGTTAACATTTGCCATCTTCATAAAAATTCATCTTACTTACTGAAGTTATGAATCTTTCCAAAGTGGAAGTTATTACCCAGCTAAGTAAAGATTCGCAAGAGTTTAGTAAATAAAATCTCCAAAACCAGCCTCCCTTAGGATGTGGCTTGATCACTCTTTGCTACACTTCCCATCTGCTATCTCCAGGAAAAGTATTCCATTGATCCCTGTTTTTAATTAAGGAGACCTATGCTAATCCACACTGATTTTAGGACCCAGAGTCATACTAAAAACTGTATGGAGGTCTTCCCTGTCTATGAGCAGGCAGCCAACTTTCTTAGTTAAAAGTGTAATTCCTGATTGAGACAAAAATCTTCAAATTAAGATAATTTTAAAATTATAGCACTTACTGGTACAAATAAATAATTCTAGGGACCCAGTTCCATGCATTTCACTCTCTAAAAATCAGTACAATAATGACCTTTTTGCCTTCTGAAGCAGATGTGGTGCATGGTGAGCTTCTGGGCACATCCTGCTCCCTCACTGAAGCAGCGTGGCACGGTCGGATTGCCAGTGTGCCTGCCTGGGGAGCACTGCTGAGGAGGAGAAAGCTATGCCAAAGGCACAACAAATGAAAGTAAGACCTGTTTATGCAATCCAGCACTGCAAAATTAATGAAAACCACTAAACTCAGGATTTCCACTAATCAAAATATCCTTTGACTTTTTTTTTTTTTTTTTTGAGAGGTAAATGTAAAATAAATAGTTAAGAAAACATAACAGAAGAGAATGGGATAGATGTCAAACAACTAAGAAACATACAAACACTAGATGAGGGAGTATAAGCAAAAAAAAAAAAAAAAAAAAAAAAAAAAAAAAGACGAATTAACTACATTTCTTCCCCACATAAAATACAGGAGTCTTTATGCGCTTAAAAATACTGACACAAGTCGTGCACGCATGATTAGCCAAGGAGGCCTGTGAGCAGAAAAAAAACTTTGTTGGGGTGTGGGGTTTTTTCTTTTCTTTCCTTGTTACTTGTGGAATTTTTTTCCCATCGAGTTGCTAAGAAGCACTGAGAGCTGGGTGCTTGAGACAGCAGTGAGGGGGAACTCCTCTGGTTTTTGGGAGTTTCTCTGGGGGTGGGAGGACACAGATACCACGACAATGGAGGCAGGAAAAATGAATTCAAGGGCTGGGAAGTTGGGGACTCTCATTTGCTCTTGGCTTTCGGAGGAAGACGGTGGACCTGCTACTGGGGGAAAGGAATGTAGCTCCCACAGCTATAACCGCGCCGGGAGCTGCCTTTCTTCTGCTGCTGGGCCCGCACCCGGCTCGCCCGGACACCCGCAGTCCCAGCTATCGCCGTGGAGTTTTTGATAAGTCTCGTACACCACCCTGGGATTTCTGCTCATCCCTGCCGTTCCAGCTCGCTACTTCTGAGAGTCCAGCAGGCGCACCGGGATCGGCTGCCCCAAGCCTCTGTGAGGCAAAGCCGCTCCTCCATTCCTGCCCGTCGGGGCCGAGCCGCCGTTGCCGCGTGCTCCCCGAGCCCGCGCCACAGCGCCCCCTGCAGGCGCGGGGGAGGCACCGCGCCCGCCGGGAGCGGCAGCGCCCCTGCCGGCCGTGCCCGGAAGTGCGCCGAGGGGAGGCCGAGCGGCCTGGCCCGGGTTTGTGCCTGTTTGGTGTTAGTGCCGGAGCTCTTGGTGTTTGTTTGCTTTGTTATACACACTAGCAAAGAACTGTTGTCCCTATTCCCCTATCTTTGCCTGAGACCCCCTTAATTTCAAAATTATAATAATTCGGAAGGAGGAGGTTTGGATTCTCCCTTCCAAAGGAGGCTCCTGCCTTTGCTAGCAGACACTTGTCTTTTCAAACTGAGACAAACTTCTGTCTCATCGTTCTTGAATTACAGTGCAATAATTTAATGTCTTGATCACATTGAAAATCTATTTGGACAAGTTTCTTAAGCATTTAGAAACAACTGATTTTTCCAATTTGTGTGACAACTTTTATTTGCTATTTGTATTACATAAGTTGCAGCTGGAGTATAGAAGCACTTATTTGTTTGTTCACGTGTACTTCAGCTGTAAAGAAGAGTGGGTAAGAAAGAGCACTAGATATGGGCTTATGTGATGATTCTCCTGATGTCATATAGCCTCCTTAAATGAGGAAAAGCTGATGTAAATTAGGCAGTGTAATAGTTCTATTATTTTGGATTTTAGAAGTCTTTTTTTTTTAAAATTATATTCAGTGGATCATTTTCAATACCACAGTATCTATCTGCAATGTATGTGACTTTTCTCCAACTTAAAAAATAGCAATTAAGGTCTTTACCTTGTGATTCAGCACAAAATATTTTTGCCCAAGTGGTGGATTTTTCACAGCTCTTGGTCCATCTTGTTAAACATGGATCCGTTGAAACTGTTCTACAGCCTTGAATAAGGCATCTGAGTTAATGCTCCAGTTATTACATTGTGTAATATTAGAGAGTTGATTTCATAATGCCTTAATTAAGGAATCATGTTATCAGCATGTACTTTTCAGGGACTAAACACTTTAATTATTGTGCCAGATTTGGTAAAAAGATCTCAATTGTTTGTGAAATGAAAGTAGAAAATGTTTTCAAGTAGTGCTTTGCTTTTCTCCTCCTCTCTGAAGACACCTGTTATATAACAGAGAATACAATTTTAGTAAGCCTGAAGGTTCTTTTCTCTTTTTGGTGCATGTCTCTCTCCCATTAATTTTGCATAACAAATGAAAAATTGCAAGCACTTCTCTGAGACCTAGAGACTGAATTTTACCAACTTGCTTCTTGTGGTGAGTCAATCTGGCTTGTAAGGTGTGACTTCCATAAATGTGATTTATTTGTCAAAAGTCTTTTCTCCTTCATGACCTACTTGCCCTGTAGACCTCTTCCTCAGTTAGGCCTCCTACTCTGCTTTGCTTATTCGTCTACCAACTTTAATCATCATCACTTTCAAGTACCATCTGTCAAGTGAGATTTTGCGCAATTTCCTCCTTGTTCGGATGCATTGCTCCTGAGCTTGGAAGAGGTGATCCTCAAATACCAGGCAGCATTCTTGTGCCCCTCTGCCCTTCAGGGCTCTGTCCCAGGCAGGTCCATGAAGAGGCCAAAATGTGCTCTCCTGAGACCAGGGCAGGGAGCTTGCTGCATGCCCTCCTGGTGACATGAGGACCTCACCACTCTCTTGTGGTCACTGCAGCCAAGGCCGTCTTGGATTGCTACAATCCCCACCAGCTCCTCCCTGCTGGTGAGCACAAAGTCTAGCATGGAAACTCTTCTTGTTGACTCCTCTGTCACTGTGTAAGGAAGATGTCATTGACACATTCAAGGAACTCTCTGGGATTACTTGTGTTTCACTGCGTTGTCCCTTACCATGTTGTCCCGTGTTGTCCCAGATACCGCGGTGGTTGAGGACCAGTGCTCCTGTGTGCCTGGGAAGGGCTTCATCAGCACCATGCTCGTGGCTGGGTGGCCTGTATCAGACCCCCCCACTATAGTGTCCCCTATCCCTGCCCTCCCTTTAATCTTGACCCACAAGCTCTTGGTTGGCTCTGCATCCTTCCCCAGGCAGAGTTCCATACACTCCAGCAGGTCATTGACATAGGGGCTATGCCCCACCTTTGTCTCCTAAAACTTTCCTTTCCAATGCTCCAGTCATGGAAGCCATCCCACCCTGTCTCTGGGATGCCGATGATATCACAGTGATGCAGGTGTACATGTCTTTAGTTCCTCTTGCTTGTTCCCCATATTATGTGGTTTTGTATATAGGCATCTGAACTAGATGAAAGCCCCAGATAAAGCCAGCTCACAGGCTGGTGTGCCTGGAATGCCTTTGCATGCTTTCAGATATCCATTACAGGTATTTGCCGCCAAATGGCAGGATTGGGATGGAGAGGTGCCCCGTGTCCTTTAACAAATCTGGTTTAAAGTCCCCTTTACCAGTTTGGCAAATCCCTGACCAAAGATGCTTTTCCCCTTTGTCAGATGGACCCTATCAGCCCCTTGTAGGCCAGGCTTGCCAAAGCAAGTCCCATGGTCTGAGTGACCCAACTATGGTACAATTGTCCAAACCATTTATTGACCTGCCAAACTCATCTGACCATTTCAAGCACCTCTCCTTTGTCCTGGAGAATTGATGAAAAAAATACTTGACCTCCAGAGCTCTTTACCACCTATCCCAGGGCTCTCTAATCTGTCTTAATGATTTCTAGCCAGCTGCTGGCTATGTCATCTGTGCCCACAAGAAATACTAATAGTGAATAATAATCCTTGGGTTTAGCTAGGCTTGGCAGCTTCTCATTAACCTCCTTGATTCAGGCTTGAAAATGGGTCAGATGTGCCTCTATGCCCCTTAAAGTAGGCTCACCTGCTACTATCACCTGCCACCTTTTCTTGGGTGTTAATTTCTTGATTTGTGGAGAAATGCTCCTGTTATTTTTGGCTGTTCTTCCCATATGCTGGGTGTTGCCTCATTAGTCTGCAGAATTATAAAGTGGTTCTGAGTGGTGATGTCAGCTGTGTGGGAATATTTGGTTTTGAAGAAAGCCCCTTCCTTTTATTAGGGTTTTGAAGAAAGCCCCTTCCTTTCCTCTTAGTTTTGTTTTTGTTTGAGATTTTTTTTCTTCACTACTTTCCAATTTCTTATGTTAATGCTTTCCCTCTCTTCCATGAGTGCCAGTAGATGAATTTTTGGCCTCTCCTTAGTGGGATGTATTTTCTCCCACCATCAGGACTTGGATCAGCTGTCCAACTCCTTGTGAACTTCCTCATATCCCTCAGTCTTTTGACTGTCTCCTGCTGTTTGACCACCTGGAGGTTGCTGGAGGTCCTCCACTAGGCCATACCTGTTAGAGTTCAGTGAACTGTCCCTCTGGCATTCCCTCATACTTCCTCACCTCTCCTCTTCCTCTTTCAGCACTACCAGTAAGTAGCTCATCCACATGTTCGCACCACAGACAAGTGTTATTTCTCCTGCCCTGCAGCATCAGGGACGAGATCAGGCACTCATTGCAGCTGACAACCTGGACACCTACATGTTGAAGTGCGAGGCATGTCTGGACCACCACATTCCTACAGTGGCTTTTAACTGAGTGGAAACAACAGTAAATTCTCTTCTAGTTGGCTGGGTGATGAGTCCCTGCCTAAATTAAATTCTCCTCAGGTACAGCTGGGGAGACTGTGTCCCACCCTTGTGAACTGCTGTGCACACTGCCCTGTCACACACTGTCCGAGGTGCTGCACCCTGTTCACCTGCACCCTGGAGCTGTTTAAATCTCCCACAGATGCTCCTGGCAGCTGCCCCTGATTGGCTTGTGAGGGCTTCCAGATCTGCATGGGGCTCTGAGCTGCTGATGGTGTGTCCCTGAGCCCAGGAACCCCCCTGTACAGTGTGATCCCACAGTTACCTCCAGGCTTCCCTCAGTCGTTGCTGCTGCCACTCCTGCCACCTCATTGACTGATGGTTAAGTTCAGTGCAGATATTAACCTGAAAGAACAAAATATCAAAATGATTGTATTTTTGCTATCCCAATTTCTTTTTTTTCAGAATCCTTGACTGGCAGTCTTGGGAGTAATTTTTTCTTACAACCATTATTATTTGAGGTTATTGCTTGCCATCTCATTTGACCATCAAGGAGATGCTGCATATCACATTTAGGTAACTATTTGCTTTGTTCTTCAAGTTGCTTATTAGTAGAAAAAACCACCAAGTTTGTAAACAGGAAAGGCTTATCTGTGGATTTGAAGCAGTCCTCAGCCCTGAAGGGAAACATTCTACTTCCTAGTGGACTAGGAAGCTGCTCTGGGTTTTTGCCAAGCAGTACTCATTTTATCAGCTGATTGTATGGTCCATGTGCCCAAAACTAAATGAAATATCAAAGCAAGTTGATTGTCTGTGGCATCATGACATGAAAGGTTCACCAGTTCAACAAAATCCTTGTAGGAGATTAGCATATTTCATAATTATGTTCAACTATTTCAATTCCATTTGTTTTTCCTGTGTTTTGTTTTAATGAATAAATTAATTTTACCATGAGCAATGAAAGGCAGAATCAAAGAATTTCCTTGTTTGGGACTTGAGTTTGTGTGAAAGAAACGGATTGCTTTCTGATGGTCCAGGATAGAGAGAAAAATTCCTGATCAGTCAGGGGTACTGGGTTTGGAGTGGTACCACTAGAATGCAATAGACAGCTCTTATAATTTCACTGTTTACACAGTCTTCTTTAACAAGTGCTCATAGATGTAAGCTACTCAAAACTCAATTGAATCCTTCACAATCCCCTACTTTTATGTCTTTTTTTTTTTAACAAGGGTTTTTTTCTTATTATTAATTTTAAAAATAATGCAGCATTTACCTGGAAAGCACAGTAATTTTTATTGAATAAAAAAGCTGTTTCTAGTGGATTTTTTGTTAGAAAGACAACTTTCCAGAATTATTCCTCTAGACTCTCAATACAGTAGAGTGCTGTACTTTGAAAGAAAACATCCAGCCAGTATTCCAATAAAATCTTGAACACAGAAGTTTTATTAATTTCTTATCATATATATTACAAAGCCTGTTGCTATTATTTTTCCTCTAATTTTTTCCTTCATAATTCTTTAGCAAGCCCAATTCCATGACTCATTGCATTTAATAACTACATTTCCATTACATATATTTCCAACCATTGCTTTTCTGTCTTCTCTCCATATTCCTCTTAACAATTTTTATTATACTAAAAGGACTAAAGCAAGAATTTAGAGTTAAATCTTTTTCCCTACTCCCTTAGGCTGTGAAGCTGAATTAAATAAACCCTACTAAAAGTAATAAACCACTCCTAGCTGTGCCATAGTGATATCAGTTGTCAGAATGTCAATGGGAATGTGAGGACTTTATTCGCTGTCGCTGCTATTGAAGGAAAAAGAATCTAAAAATCTGGAAAACCATCAATATCAGAAATCCTGTGTCTCAGACCTGAGAGGACCTGATACAGAAAAATCAGTCTTCCTAAGAGAAATACATATTTGCAGTAGCCTAA
Source organism: Nesospiza acunhae (assembly GCA_013398715.1). NCBI lineage: Eukaryota > Metazoa > Chordata > Aves > Passeriformes > Thraupidae > Nesospiza > Nesospiza acunhae. Next base: position 354,313 of record VZSU01001308.1, read on the forward strand.
TGGAAATTATTCCTGTCAGGATCAGTATTTGAGTACATGTTCACAAAGCGGGTGCAGCATTTCTGGTGCAAACATACCGGACCCTGCAAGAAAGATGATAACCTCCCCCCAGACAGAACTCCAAAACAAAGAGAGGGGATTGCCTCTTCCAGGCTCTCTGGGATACTGCAAGTGAGCACTGTAACATGGCAGAATTTATGAGTGTGACTAATACAAGGTGACAGCTCAGTTCAGATCTCTCTGCCCGTCTTTAGTGAGACCATTTTAATGAAATGTTTGTTTACTCTTCAAAAGCTGAACTCAGCTTGCAGGGAGTGCCTATTTTGTATTTATCTGAGTCTGATCTGGAAGAGCTAGATATTTAAGTGACTAACAAACCATAGCATTGGTGAGTTGGCCTCTTATGGGAACAACAGCTCAGAAAATAACTGCCACCTCTTCACTACAGGCAGCAGATTCCTGCCTTCAGGAGAGCTATAGCTATAGGAGTTCCCAGGGGAATGAACACAGGAAAGGATGAAAAAAGATACTTCAACAGGGATTATTTGTGAACAGTGGTGGATGGGCTATTTTCAGCAATTATTATAACAAATTTACACAGTGTTGTCACCATTCCCTAAATAATATAAGTATTGCAAAATGCTCTTAACAAGAAGTGGTAGAGTACAGTTAAAAGAAAAAAAAAAAGAGTAAGAGTTTTAAGAGAGCAAGAATAATAATGGTGATAGGTAGCTGCATACAACAGCAAACACATTTTTTATTGCATTTAACCAAAAAAGGGGAAAAAAGGTTCCAAATAGGACAAGCACATTTCAATACTTGGATGCTAGAAATCTAGGTGAATTTTCTTTCTTTTTATTTTTTCCCCTTGGATTTTGTTCCAAGACAAACTAGGGACAAAATATAAGTGAAGTGAAGATGCGCTGTGCTCTGCTTATAAACCCACAGGATCATAAATCAAGGGTCCCAACTAAGACTAAGAGTTAAAAGGAGGGAAAGAAGAAAATCACAGGCTTTAAAAGCACATCTTTTTCCTAAAAGACTGAAAAGATGTTAGTCAGCATGGCATCTGAATTTTTTTTTGGGCTTTTGCATGGCAGAAGAGAAAGACGCACAAAGATTAACTATAGAAAATAGCACTGCATGGGGTACAACTGAATGCCCCACAGCTTTCCACTACATTCACAGCATCACAAACCTTTGCAGGCAAGACCATCATTCTCTGATGCAGCCACAGCAACTTTCCAATAACTCTATCTGCGATCTGCAACCCTGCACCAGGCTTTCCTCCTCCCTCAGCTGCATCATCATGTGTCTGTTCCCTCTGGGGCACAGAAAACCAGTCAGCATGAGCTTGTCCCATGAACTCCAGCTGTCCACAGCAATGTGGAGGTAGTTGGCTAAGTGTCACCTCCCTGCCACCACATGCAGGTTTGTCATTTCTCCCTTGCAACGCAGTATTCCAGCAGAGGCTAGGCTTCTGAATTTTTCCCCCTTAAAACACAGAAACTCAATGAACATAAATACTAAAGAATATAGTATCTTGCTAAATTGTCAGCATTCCAAGAGCCATAACTAACAAGGATAGATCAAGTCCTGCTACTTTCATTAGGAAATAGGCAAATATTTCAATATGAACTAGAATCCAGACTTAGTAAGAAAAGGGTGTAAAGGCACTGTGATGTTCATTTAATCATTGATGAGTACTCATATAACATTTATGGCAGCCAGTATCAGTCACAGTAAATGCAGTAAATATGTCTAATTTTATTGGATTGCTAGGATATAGCAATCTCATAAGAGTATACACAGTTTAAGACATGGTGTTACAGACTTTGTATTAAGTGCTCTGCATGAGAGTTACACATATGATTGTTAAGTCTCATTCATTTTATCACTATCATTTTATACTACTATAAGCTACAAAATTGAAGATGCATATTTTGTAAATATTTTCTAGTTAATAGTCTGCTAGCTGGCAACGTGACTTTTTAAACCTCTTGTGAGGTGGGGTACAATATTGGCATTTATTTCAACAGTGGTATAATGTAATCTTGCATGTCCTGGCCTATGCTTTTTTGTCATTTTTCCCTCCTCTGCGAAGAACACTTTCAAAAATTGCTTTTACACAGTCCTTTTTAATGGATTTTCTTTGCAAGGCTTCTTATGTTGAAACACACCAAATACACAAGTAGAGATTTAGAGATTATGCACAGAAGATACTCTATAAAGAATATGTCTACATGCTTTTCTGCATGTATATCACAAAAGCATATGGACAGATAATCATACTTTAGATTTCATATAGTCAGATGAAATAGATTTCTTTTTCTTATTTCAGGTTTATTTTTCCTCTCTGCTCTGTGTTTCTGAATAAAAATTTTGTGGAAAGTGTAATATTCATGATTAGGATATTTTTCCCTTATCCCTTGGATGCTGTTTAAAAGCTGTTTTCCCAGTGGCAGCTAGATCTTCACCATATTCTAGCTCAAAAAAAATACACTTATACTTACTTGGATGGCAACAGTATTTCTATTTCACAAAGAAAGATAATGAGACTTTTATACATAAAACCCAAATTTCATTCAGATAGTGAAATTTTTTTGTCAGGCAAAGGTAATATTAGTATTTATAGTGAAGTAAATAAGTCTTAAATTTCTATTACACTGATTTCCAACTCTGAGTGGTTTTTAAATACATTTCCATAAATACTTAAAATATTGCAATGATTTTGAGCCCATAAGACCCAGACAGAGAACTGGAAGAAAATTCTATTTGATTTTCACCTTTGTTTGGCAGTTTCGCTGAAGAGTGTACTGCATTTTGCTATTACAGCATGCAGCATTAGACATCTTTCCAGACAAACACACAGACCTGCACTATATGCTTAACATTATGCTGCATATTTTATATTAAAAAGACACAACTGATAACCTATGCCTGCTGAATTTCAACATTATTGTGTGGGTTATGTAACTCCATCCTATAACTGAACAATAGCTTCTCACTGTTCCAGTAGCCTTTACTTTTACTTTTTCAGGTAACCATTCAAAGCCAAAATATTCTGGAGCATCAATTCAGGGGAGAATATGACATGCTATTGCAAAGAACTCTAGTAATTCAGTCAGCAGATACCTACCAGTCAGGGTAGATGTAATCTTTTTTTGATCTTCAAAAATATTTTAACTACAGCAGTTTTTTGACCTGAACATAAATATGATCCCCATCTAAGCTTTTCTTATTCAATGCAAACCAATTTGTCATAATTTTAAAATTCTCTGTGACAGAAAAACATTTTAGGCTTATTGTTCACATTTCATTCCATAACCTTCAAAGGTAACATCTTCTGCCGGACTTATGCACTATTTCCGTATAGGCTGGGATTTCTAAAAAGGAACCTGGATAAACACAATGTCATTTACTTATGAGGGTATTTAGAGCCTTCATCTTCTTTCATCCAGTTAGAATAAACGTGTGATAAATATGCCACTTTTATCACTCACCATAACACCCCTCATAACACTAATCAGCAAGAGGTGCTAAAAAGCAAAATTAGTTTAACCAGCAGAACCTTTGTTCTTACCCAGTCCTAATTCCCTGTCCAAAGGTGGGTTTTGAAACACCTCTAAAAATCACTATTTTCCCCAAGGAAAAGAGGAAGTAAATTTAAAAATTATTATTACTTCTGAAGTAATATATCATGTCACTCATCGCAGAACTGAAACAATTGCTCACAATGTCAACAGCACATCTAGAAGGGAAAAAGGTGAAATAGGGTGTGGCTAGGGCTACATCAGTCCTTGTGTACCAGATCTGAATTTAATTGTGCACCTTTAAACTCTCCAACAATAATCTTGTTTTGTTCATCCAGCTGTGGTAGCTGCATGGGTTTTGAAAAACAATGATCTTAAAGAAGATAAAGTGATTGATTCAGAACAGGTCTAAGTCAGAGATTCTCTAGATAATGAAGACCATAAATTCCCAAAACAGACCATTGTGCCAGCCTGGGATTTCCAAACCTTACAAAGTTTTGGAATAACTTCTTCATGTCAGAAAGTGATTAAATAGTGCAGCCTTAACACTGAATATCTTCACATGCCATTAAAGTTTGCCCTGAAAAATTCCAAGCTGGGAGGGATAGTATTTAACAGACTAGATGTGATAGGAAATGTTTGCTGCCACATACTTACTTTTGGGTTAATATCAGAGACTTCACAGAAATTATTCTGGGTTTAGGTCAGCATAACTGACAACTGAACATATTCTTAAATCCCTGTGATGTTTAAGCATGTGGCAAATATATGCTCTAGGCAGATGATTAACAATTTCAAACTTTTGAATACTATTTTGTGAACTGTGATGATGCAAAAGGCTGGGTGTGCACAAAGGTGGTAAAGGGACCAGCTTTCTGATGTGAGTGAAAGTGGAAGATGCACCATTATCTCCAAAGTCCTAGAGCCCCTCTGCTGTTAGACAGCTGTTAGACAGCCAGATCTGGGAATTCACTATGCTTTTAAAACTTGACTTCTGTAAGTATCCTGTGTAAAGATCAGTACTTTTAAACACTGAGCTACAGCACAGAAAAAAAAAAAATTCTGAATACACAGCAGAAGGAGTTTAATAGAATTTAAGCCATATGACAATTTTTGAAAATATTATTCCCCAAAACTTGAATGAGGATTCCTCTTTAAAGGAAAAACTTCCCTAAGACATTAATTTTATTGGTTATGGTAAACCTCTGGAGAGACTTGTGAAGCTAATTGTCTTGCTTACATGAGTAAGGAGAAGGCTCTTAAACTCACTGGTACAAAATCTCTACTGTCTTGGATTAGTATAACTCTGCAAAATTCAGAGTGAGACACATCACCATAGACAAAAAAATAGGTAAAGAATGAGACAAAATGAACTTCTGTTATTCTGAAATCCATGTGATTCTCTTTTCTGGCATAGGCTACATTCCAAAACCAGGCTCCAATTTTGAACAGGAGTTATGTCTGGTTTCGTCTAGTTCTCATTGTAGCATTCCATATTCCACACACACAATGACAGATTTATTGCCTGAATGAAATACAGCAAGAAGGAAATGTAGTCCATTTTGACTTAAGAAGCCAAAACTTAATTAAAGAACTGGCACATTCAGTTCTCATACAGACCTGAGTAAGTTGTCAAATAACTCCAGTCACTTTGATAATGATTCCTTAAATATACATCCAAAAGAAAACAGCTTCTATTGGCACATTTTTCCTATTATACAGTACTCTTATAACACTGGATACTGTCTGACAAACTATCTGATATGCTCATATATGCTGATATGCAAGGAGTCTGCTTTGGAGCACTCCTATTACACAAGAATTCTGCTGTATGTTTTCAGCATGATAAATAAACAACATATACATTGAAAAGGCACCATGCTCATAACATGTCAAAAAATAGAATGAGAAGAGAAGAGAAGAGAAGAGAAGAGAAGAGAAGAGAAGAGAAGAGAAGAGAAGAGTGCTAAATTACTGATCCATACTTAAGTATGAGGTGATAATACATATCTTTCATTCTAAGCAATGCCTTTTTCTCCACTTTTTATAGATAGGCTAGAAATATCACACCTAGGTCAGTTAAGAGTAAGGTGTCCCTTTACTTTGTTAAACCTGAATCAAAGCTTCTAAGCAAGTATTGTGTGGGGAGTACAGGGGTCAGTGAGGAAGGCATTAAGTCTTTTCATCAGAGAAAAATGATGTTATAAAGCTTAAGCTGCTTCAAAGGCTCTCAGGTAAAAAAAAAAAAAAACGTTCTGCTAAAGGTAGAACAGAAAGAAACCCAGACAACCTCCCTCTCACTATTCATCACAATTGAATAATCACAGAGACACACATATTTGACTGGCTACAGCATATTTTCTGGTTTGTTTTTGTTTTGGAAGAGTTAGTTAATCAGAGCTTTTTATTTTTCAGTTTCAAAGGACTAGACTTCCCACTGACCATGTGAATCCATGATGGAATATGATTTAAACTCACAGTTAGAGATGGTATTGATTATTTTGGCTAATGTGAGGATAAGATGTCTTATATATGTATTTCCTTGGTCTAAAATCACACAGGCCTCTTCTTAACCTAATTTCCATATGTCAGTGTGTTTGGGTTTTAGGGTAAAGGAAGAAAAAGTATTAAAGTAATGAACACTTACATGTAAATGTTAGATTACTTGGGTAAGGGAAGGGGTTTTTGTTAGTCATAGAGAGCAGATGGTGGATCAGATCACTACACCTTTTCTTACATTCTGCTGTTGCACTGAAATCATTCACCTTCAATATCTCAGAGATGCTCCTGCACCCATATTGCCTTCCAAAAGTATGATATTCACAGATGGTGGAGGTCTCATAAACTGGAAACACTTTCCCCCCATTTTTCTGGCTACATGCTCCTAAAAAAAACCAAAAAAAAACAACACACCAAAAAACCCCATTATGGAGAGCAAAGACCATTCCTTGCTGCACCTCTGCACCTTCTCCTGCTTTGGGAACACACTAATAGCCTGCAGCTGTGCTGGCTGGAGATGTGGGGTGTGGGGGAGAGTAAATTTGAATGTATTTTTTCCTGTCCACTGATCGCAACAGCTGCTTGTGGAAAGGATGAGACAAAGTTCAGATATTTCACCACCAGTAGCTTCTCTGACAAGTTCATGCCAACTCAAATTCAAGATTGACTTTAACAGGAAAAAAAATTTCATTCCAATTTTCTTACCAAAATCTCTGTGCTATGAAGTCAGTTTCTGTGAAAAATATTATACTACATTATATTTGAAATTTGGAAGATATTTCAAATGGTGCTGTTTTCAAGGTGGCATTCGTTTCTCTAGTATCTCCTGGGTGCAGGAATGGTCTTCCCTCCATAGCTTGGGAGATTTACAGCCAGGCCTCTGGCTCTTACTTGCTCCTATCTTATTTTCCAATAAAATATTTCTAAAACTGCTGAATGAAATAAGGCATTCATTCTCTTTTTACATAGTAGCTGTTGCAGTTCTCTGGTCTTTTGTTTCTAGACTGTTACTAGGACTCTTTTATCCATTTCACAGAGACACAGCCCTCTTGCTTTGTGTAGTACCATAAGTGACAGTGCTATATTTAAAACATAATACAAATATTAAATTATGAAGATCATAATTGCAGTGTATCAGTGAGATAAAATTGTGCTTCTTTTTCATGATGAAATTGAATATTTTTACCTCACAGATATCTCATAATTAGCATATTCAAATATAATTGCTGCACTAGTTAATCTTTAAAAATTAAATTTTGCATGTTTTGTATTTAAAACCCACAAGTGAAGTGTCTGAGAGATAATCTCTGTTATTTTCCAGTTTAAAATTTGAAGGTAAAGGAATTTGCTGTTTCTGTACTTATTTATGCTGCAAATTCAAGTGGGAACTGCTTCAAATGGGAGTCTCATAAAATAATAAGCAGCTTCTCTATTTCAGAAAAAAGTGTGGTTTTTAATTTCCTTTCCAGCTTTGGAAAAGGGCTGTAAGAGCCTGAAATAATATTTACATAAGTAATTCTTAAGCATCTGTCCATCTTATCTTAAGATAAAAACCCCACAGACACTGAACTTTCCTCCAGCTGCTACACAGCATACAACAAATGGAGGTAATCTATTTGTTTGAGATAGCTGTTAGTTAGCCCAAACTATATTGGGTGCTCAGGAGCTGTCTATTACTTTCAATGTATGTAGAGAATGAGACAGCTAGTCATTTAGCTAATTTTAATTTAGCTAATTTATTTATACCAGCAGTCTGATCTGTACCTGTGTTTGGTAGAAAAGTTGATTTAAATGATCCCTTGTACTGCAAGCTCAGCATATCATGTGAGAATTTTCAGTCTTAATCGAATTTGTATAAATGAACATATATGTATGTGTTTGTGATATGATTTTATTTAACAATTTCTTATGTAATTTTAAGTTCTCACACTACAAATTATCTTCCCATAATTTTGGCATTATTTTACCCAGCAAAGACAATTTCTTCATTATAGAGTTCTTCTTTTGAGTCCTTTCCTCTCAAAAAGAAAGCTGCATGAATAGTGGACTTTTTGGTTTTGTGCCTAACCAACATCTTCAATTGTTGTTGTTGCTGTTGTTGTTGTTATTTTGGTAATTAAAATATTTTTCAAGCTAAATCTGAATTATTCCTATGAGTGTAAAGGAAAAGGTATTTCATAAGTAAAGAGAAGATGTTTCCACCATTATTATTGTATCTAACTCCCAATACATTAACTCTGCAGCCCTGCACAAAAAATATGTCCAGAACACAAATTTTAGTCCTTCTGTCAAGGCAAAGATTTGAGTTTGATTTGTTGTTTTTCTAACAATAAATAACTTTCTAAAACTTCTACTTTTTATGAAAAGTTTAGGGTTTTGTTGGGAGTACAAGGAAGGAGAACAATTAAAAAGTCTCATTGCTGAAAATTCCTCTCCTGAGGTGACAGAACCCACTGTTCCGTACCTTCTCCAATGAACACCTATTAGATGTTGAGCAATGCACAGATGGCTACACAGAGCATGCAAGCTTTCTCCACAGTATATAAGTTTTCAACATAAATCCTTTTATAAAATAAGTCAACAAGGAGTGAGAGTCCAAATATTCCGTCACATGTGTGCCTTAAGTCACAAACTGCTTAAGGACCACACAGCTGCACACTCACCAACTCTACCACTGGTGGCGTGTGGGAGAGAGTCTGTAGGGCAAAAATGAGAATGCTTGTAGGCTGGGGTAATGCCATTTAAAGAAGAAAAAAAAGAAAAATGAAAACCCCCTCCAAATATTGCAAAACCCAATCTCTCACCACCACAATATCAATGCTCAGCCAGTACCCATGCAAAAGAGACTTTGGAAGAATTTCCACACCTTTCCGTTCTTTACTGCTGAACATGACATTCTAGGGCGTGGGACAGATCTCTGATTAAGGCAGTTCAGCTGCCTTGACTGTGTTGGCTGCCTTGGCTGTTCTAGCCAGCCTTCTCGCTGAGAGGAAAAAGAGGTAAATAGAGATGGTCATGATGCTGTGCAGGTAAATAGATATGGTCATGATGCTGTTTAGCAATAGCTAAAACATCAAAAACTAAAACATCTGTGAGTATCAACACAGTTTCTGTCACATAAGCCACAACACCACAGGGGATACCGTGAAGAAAATAAACTCTAAGGAATTACAATTTATGCCTTATTCCATACCATTTGTATTGTGCTCAGGTACTGCATTATTTAATCTATTTTCCTAAGACACCACCATACTCTGCCCTATCTTTTGACATATTTACAGATATAATTCCCTTCATTCATTTCATGGACCACCCCCATTCAAATATCCATTCAAATGTCCATTACTAATTTAGTCCTTGACTTGTGTTCCTCAAATTTTGATGGTCATTCAAGACAGGAGAGATGCTGTGTTAGGTCCTTGCTGAATTTGCAAATTCCTTATTAGGTTCTACCTCCATTTGTTGCATGGCTCTTGCTTTGGTACCTCTGACATAGAACTATGACATCACACAGCAATGGCAACATACAACTGAGACCACAGATGATGGTCTCAGATGATTTTCACCCAAAGTAAAACCTCCTCAGGGTTCACACTAGATTTCCGCATTGTTTTGTGTTATCCACCAAGGCCCTTGAGCAAAAAGTGTCTTGTGAATGGGTTTGCCTTTTCCTAATCCATGCTTTCTCAGAGTCACTAATGTGCACTATAGCAGCTGTATGTCATTCTACAATGTGTAGGGGTTTTGTTTGGGCAGAACCAGGTTGTTTAGCAAACCCTCTAGTGTTAATCATCCAAGTGATCTCTGCTGGATTCGTATCCCAAATGATTGAAGGTCCCAGCACCCATCACTCTAAGTATAGTTTTTAACTGTTCAATTAAAATTTGGTGTGTGATAAGTCAAGGTGGTTTTTGAGCACGATAGCCTGATTTGAATTATACTGGAGTACTTTCTTGCCTTGAGGCTTATTTTTCAAAGTTCAGGATGGTGTTTCTGGCAGTGGAGTTGGTCACGTCTCATGTTTTTGGCCATCGTGTAATAATTTCCTCTGCTGTAAGCGAGTGGCAATAATCGTGGCATGTTCCTGGTATGGGAGGCCTCCCCATATTATTATCTCAGCAATCATCCTCTGTGCCAGAAAGCCAAGCTTTTCCTGTTTGGGTCTTTTGAATATGGCATGTTTTGCAGTCCCAGGATAACCTAAGCAACAATCTCAATTGGTCATATTCACCCTACGAACACGATGCTGCATTCCTTCCTTGGTGTCCTGATGCACAATGGATCCATTGAATGAAGTGTTGATGTCTTATCCGTCAGTGTTTTGATCACCAGTCTTTAACATAGCACTATACAGAGTGCTTAATTATGAAGAAAATTTACTCCATCCCAGCCAAACCCAGTGCAAAAATAGATTAGGATGAACTGACATAGCTATTCATCTGAAGATGAATAGCTATTCATCTGAAGCAAAAACCACTAAAAGATAAACTATAAAACCTTTTTCACGGGGACTACCAATTTAGGGAAAATGTTCAAAATGTAGGCTAAGTTAACTTTTCTTTAAAAAGACAGTGGCAACCCTAGGTTTTCTAGTCTTGATCTTCCTTACATTATTTTCCTTTATTGCAGATATTAACTGTGAAAATGGCAAGGCACCAAAACAGGTTGCACCAAGGTGTTCTGGATGCCCCATCCCTGGAAGTGTTCAGGGCCAGCTTGGACAGGCTTTGGGTGACCTTGTCAAGTGAAAGGTGTCCCAGCCTGCGACAGTGGGTGGTTGGCATCACCAGATGATCTTTAAGTCCCCTTCAAACACAAACCATTCCATAAGCTGTGAAGGGCTGTGATTGGTTGGTTTTTGCTTGTTTTTATTTGAAGCACCTGTTGGTTACTTTTCAAAGATGCCTAAATCAAATAAAATCAAATTAAGACCGTAGAATATTTAATATAATTTTAAATTTGGTTCAGCTTTGCATCTGCCAATGTATCTGCCAGATGAAAATGCATCTTTTTAGAATAGCAAACTGTATTCAAACAAAAGATTAAGCATTAGATTTTTGGTAAATATTACTCAGAGAAGAATGTGAAAGGAAAAATGTAACTATGTTATGCTTATTCTGTAATTTAAGACTGAGCATTTCACTTCAATTTTATTGCAAGAGCAAGATCTAGCATTAATCACTGATATGAGGTCTTAAGTTAAATAAGTATAAAGACAGAATCCTTATAAAGTGGTTAGAAAAATGATTACTTCCTGATAAAAGAAGACTTTTTTTTAAAAAAAAGATGGCTTTCATGTTTTTATCTCTTTCTTTTTCCTGGCTATAATAAAAAGCCAGAATTCAGAGATCCATAATGTCTTTTATAATTGGTCATGAATGATTTTTTTTCTGTAATGAACAAAATGTGTATTTTCTTCGTAACTACTCATTCCACATTGCCTCAGGGAACATACGTTTTTCTCTACAAAAACTGAGCAGTTTGTATAGTTTAAAAGAACCATTGAAATGGTCTTTTCAATTTCCTTTGATAACTTCACAAAGTTATCTTTATCAGCATTTATACCTTACAGGAGGAAATTTCCTAGAAAAATATCCAAAACATCCAAAGAGACATTTTAATATTTCTTTTTGTATGACCTAAACTGTTGCTTGCTCTGTTGACATTTAGTGATGATTCTATCATGAATCACTTGATAATTTTATTTCTTTTTAGAAGTAGGCAGACTTGGAACAGTGCCCTTCTCCTCTTTCATATAGCATCTAACCCAGTTTGGATGCTAGAGAAATAGATTCAAACGGAAATTATTAATTAATAATGTGTGACATGGGCAGATCAGAGTTGCAGGCAGAGGCACACAAACATGCAACGAGACATTTCCTTTTGCTCTTGTGAATTCCCAGTACATTCTAACTGGACAAGTGAAAAACACAAGAGAAACAAAAGAAACAATAGTAATCTAACATAAGAAGAGCTATGAAATCTCCTTCCTGTGACTTGTATCTCGAATTGCAAGCCTGATATTATTATTATCAGCTGACAGCAAGGCCAATCTTCAAAATGGCTCTGAAGTTGAGTTTTACACCAATAAAGAATCTAAACCTAAATTGTTATGGCTCTGTGGGACAGCATGGTTTCAAACCTGTCTCATATGCTATAAATGCATGTCTCCTTTGCCTCCTGTAACTTTTGTTATCATTACCTATTATTAATAATAGGAACTGTGAAGTGAGCTTCTTTTGAAAATCCGAGACTCAAAAAGTCCTAAAATTTGCAGTCACACAGCATATTATCATAAATCGATGTGGGATTTTTACCTACCTCATCCTGAAGTCCTGGCTCCAACATTTTTTTAGTTTATTAGATTGACTGATTATAAAATAGGCAAGATTTCCTCCTGGAATCTTATTCTTTGAACCATATGTTTCAACATAATTAGCTATTAGCTAATGGATTAAGAAATATATAATTAAATGTGAAAAAATGTGAGTGAAATGTGTGTTCCTAAATGCAACACACAGAATTATCTGCTAGTAATAGTAACATATTATTTTTAATAACTTTTGCAAATGAAAAAACATGTGCACTGTCTATTCTATTGTGCACCCTTTGTTAAAAAATTAATTCTATTATAATAGAGATTAAGCTCTAATGGAAGTTCTAACTGCATACAGGCTAGGAAGCCTTAAAAATGAAAGTTATCCTCTTCCAGTCACTGATATTGTTTCAACAGAAAACACCCTTTGCATTTAAGTGAGTGCAATGAATAACTTTGGTGGCATTTTATTCATTATTTTATGGCCTTTGGGGTCTTGTATGATTAAACCTACAGAAAATACTAACTGCATTCTGATTTGTCTATGTATCATATATATCGCATTTCTAGTTCTGTTTCATATTATATGTATAACATTTTTACTTCTCTGGTTATAACATTTTTTTTATTGCTTTTAAGACTTCTCTTTTGAGTGTTGGAGTGACTAGCTTTGGAAAAATAACCAGTTTGTCCCATGTAGACCAAATATTCAAAACAAGAATATACTATGTGTTTCTGTGTGTTTCTATGTGTGTGTACACCTGGGTGTAAATGCACCATTATTATTTACACATATATTATTAATAAATTGTTTCTTTTTCCTGTTTCAGACTTCTGGTGTTTTCTTCTCTCATAAATGATTCTGTCAAAGGAGACAACACAGAAAATTCATTCACTGGTTGAGAAGATTGAAATTAATTTGCCACTTCTTTACACAGTCAAAATAAATAGAATCCTTACCATAAACATATAATTCCTTAAACTTTCCTGACATAATATGTCTTCTTGGCAGTCTTGTGTTCTGAGACTGAGCAGTTCAGTAAGATTGAGAACCTGAGATATTACTTCTAGGATTTTACACTCTNNNNCAGCCATTCTAGGAACACATCTCTCTGAGATCCATAGGACTTTGCTTTCCCTTACAATAAAAATGACATCATTAATACTCTATACACCAAGTGTAGAGAATCAGGGGGTTGTCAAAGCCCCCAAGTTACTGACATCTCTGCATGTAAAATTCCACCAATTAGAAGTTCTGTGCTTAGATAGCAGTATAAAATTTTGCAGCTAAATCACCTTCCTTGTAGAGCTGGGGACCATATTCAAGTCTTTCACCAAACATCTTAACTAAGATATATCTTCTATCACAGAGGAAATGTGTCATGGTTTCGGAATGGTCCTCCCCAGTTCAGTGCCTCCAAACCATGTTCCTCTCTCTCTTTCTCTCTGGCTCTCCTGTTTTCCTGTCCCTCTTCTCCCTTACTAGCAACAGCAATGAGATAAGAAAACAAAGAGTAACAGCAGCAATACTAATAACAGAGGGTATAAGAAAGAAAAAATTCACATGGCACCTGTTGACATACCAGACAACTTCCTCTGCCATGTTTACTTGACCAGACTGGAATCCTTTCTCTCCAGAAGAAAGTCCCTTCTCTGTATCCCCATCAATGACTTGAGGTGATGTAGAATAACCTCTGGATTCTAACCATGGCCCTTCCTGGATACTGCAAGAATTAAGCCTGTCCTAGCTAAAACCAGGACAAAATCCATCAGGGAATAGACTATACAATGGATGTGAAAAAACAGGTGTAGTTGGCATAAGAACAATCACAAAATGAAAGTAATTGTTATTTGCATCACTTAATGAAAAAGAAGATATAGTAAAGGAAAAACAAAAACAACCAGAAAAGGACAAATAAAAGAGGAAGAGCAACATGCTAAGAAAATTCTTAGGAATTTTTGAAATTTTGCCACATTGAACAAATATATTCCCATCTGAAGCTACATATAAACTGTAGTTTAGGAATGTTGTGGCAGAATCACTAAAATTTGAAATCATCATACTCAAGACGGTTCAAAAGAGCTGGTTTACACCAGCCATCAACATGGTCTGTTGTTTATGATCTTTCTTCCCTAACCCCGTTTAAAATAACTAACTGTAAGTTTGAAGTGAAATACAGTTCCCTAGCTCTCATTGATGCCAACTTAATTCCTCTGGCACTGTTGGTATGTATTACATGTCAAAACTAAAGATGGCAAACATTAATTGTTAAAAAGGTATTTAATTTCATGTCATCTAAATTTATTTTGTCTACTTTGATCTTAGCTCTCTGCATGCTTTATTTTACATTGCAATAGAAGCATGAAAATTCTTCTAAGGGAAAAATGTGTCCTGCTTTCCTAAAACAAAATGAAGACAAGCAGTTATTTAGAGCTAATATTTATATGTTGCTGATCCTCATTTGATTTGATCCTTTCCAGTGTGGACTTGCCAGTGCTTGGAATACAGAAATACAGATGATGGGATAGAAGAAAGTTGAGAAACCTTGTCCCCTTCTGGAGGACAGATATGAGATTCATTGCTTTCCTGCCAGAAGACAATGAAAATGCATAGAGTAATTGTAGCAGAAACATTTCAGCTGAAGTAAGACAACAAGCAGCTTCTGTTTCTCTGTCCTAACTCACTCCAGGAGAAAATCATTCAGTTACAGGTTTGATTTAAGCAAACCATCTCAATGTACATTAATGGAGACCTAAAGCCCATGCAGCCAATTTGCATGTAAACCATCAGAATTGCAGTATCCGCCTCTATGCACTCAGAGCACAAAAGCATCCACCACATTAAATGTTTCTTAAGTGATCATGCATAAGGGCTCTGGAAGCAATTTGGCTCATAAATGGGGATTTCAGGAATATCAGTCCTGCTTGCTGCATCTCTTAAGCTACACTGCAAATAGTAGCTGCTTAATATTTAGAGAGAAAAAGATGTGCTTCAGGTCTAAATGAAGAAGTATTTCTGACCAAACTGAAACCTAAAGGAATTCAAACTCTGAAATTTGCCACTAAAAGCCATAGCCACAGTAGCTCATAAAGCAATGTACACTATCCTGCACCCTATATTTTTAAAATTTTAATAACTGTCTTGGTGTATATCCTACCTTATTTTGTACCCCTGTTTGCTGGGTGCAGAGACAAGGTAGTGAAGCTTCTAAGGCTGTTTTTTCAACACCACTCACATCACAGCAGGGAGGGGGGATGGAACTGGAAACAGAAAGCTGGCCATTTTTGCTTGGTTCTCTTCAGGAAGAAGGTCCCAGGTCAGCCTGATGGAGCTAGTCCCGCTGCCACCACCAGCTGCTCCTTTTCCCGTTCCTCTGAACGGGTTGCAGTTTTTGAGGTTTCGCGCTGAAAGACAGTGATGGTGAGCCCAAGATACCACTCTGAGGAAAAGGAAAGGGAGCAAGAGTGGCAGCAGCAGCATGAGGGCAGAGCTGTGTGGGGCCCAGGCCCCAGGAGAGCTGAGTGGAGCATTACAAATGCTGCAGGGGTTCGCGTGGAGCTGAACCAGTGAAATGGAGTGGTTGGAGGGGCAGCACAGATGATCCAGCTTCTAAGAGGCTTTGTCGGCCTTAGCTTGATGTTTTTGCACTGGGGTGAGCGAGGAGGCATTAAACTGTGGAAGCTCTCATTCATATTCACGTTGCTTTTGTTTTCTCAAGTACCATTGGCGCCAGTGCAGGGCCAGCCCCCAGCTTCCCTTCATTTGGGAAACCATGTCACCGTGCTGTCTTTGGGAAACATTTTTGTTTGTTTGGTGGTGATTTTTTTTTTTTTTTTTTTTTTTTTTTTTGGTGAGTAAAACACCTTGTCTCTTTTGTACACTCTTTATAATTAAGATTATGATTATTGTGATTTTAAGTAAACCGACATCCCATTTATAATCTCTCCCAGTGTTCTTCCATTTTCAGAAGGTGCAGGGGTGAGAAGGGATCAGCTTGAGTGGGTTTAATGTTCTAAATAGGATTTAAAACCAGCATACCTTCATAAGATTTTGGAAGCATTTTGCTGCATTTTATTTCATTGCTTATTCCAGCCATAAAATAACTTAATTTTCTGCAGCATTCTTTCTCTGAATAACAAAATCAGCAATTATAGCTGTAATATTCAAAGTGCTTACCTTTTGGGAATACATTTTTGCACAAGATTTTTGTATGCTGCAGACTGTAAAAGCATTTTGAATATTCACAGGAAATTTTTATCCTTGCATCTAAAATATTTGAACAACCATTACAAAAAGGATGATTTGTAATTGAAGGTTTATGATTTTGAAATGGAGAATTTTTTTTTTCAGGGAAGTTCAAATCAGGGTATTATAAGCAGTCTTGAAACTCAGCCTTTACTAAAGTGCTTTTTGAAATTCATGCCTTGTTTCCTGCCTTCTTTTCTGCCCAAATTTTAATTTAATTGCTTACATTTGTTTGTCTGACTTAAAAAAGGCTTATGTCTAAGCTGAACAATATAGACTCCTCAGGAACCTGTACATGCGATCTACTTTATACCAAAAAGTTTTCCTAAATATAAGTGGTCCTTCAAATAAGTGTTTGCTACTGTTTCATATGAATTTTTCTCATGAATATTTTATATAAATTTTCTGGTTTTGCTATTACCCACTTTCTATCTTCATTAGCATGTTTGTTCTTATTTGTTTTTGTACTTTCATTTTCCTTTGTAAATTGCAGGTCTACTAATCATCTTTTTATTTTAGACTTCTGTGTTCTTTCTTTTCAACTTAACTGTGTTCTTTCTACAGTTCTAGACCTTACCATTCAACACACATTATTCTACCAAACTTCACTATCTTTCATCATCACTGTATAGGTGTTTTAAACCAAATAAAATATTTAATTTAAAAATTTTGAAGAATGTTAACCTTGAAGAAGAATCCCATGGTTAATTGGAGGAGATAATTCTAAAAAATAGGCGTATCATGAGAGGAGGATTTATGTTCCTTTACTAAAATTTTTCTAGAGTTATCCTTGCTAATTCCAGCTGTTTACAAGGTATTTATCATGTAAAGCATTTCACAGAATCACAGTATAACAGAATGGGTAAGTAAGGTTGGTAGGGGCCATAGGGAATCATCTTCTCCAACCTCCCTGTTGAAGCAAGGTCATCCTAGAGGACATTGCATGAAATTGTGTACAGCAGGCTCTTTAATATCGCCAGTGATGGAGAGTCCACACTCTCTCTGGGTGATCTGTTCCAGTGTATAGTCACCTGCATGGTGAAACAGTCTGTCCTCATATTCAGGGACTTCCTGTGCATCATTTTCTGCCCATTGCCTCTTGTCCTATTGCTCACCACCACTGAGCAGAACCTGGCTCCATCCTCTTGGCATCCTCCCTTCAGATACTTACATTGATGAGATCCCCTCAGCTGTCTCTTCATGCGGCTGAACAAGCCAAACTTTCTCAGCCTTTCTTCATAAGAGAGATGATCCAATCCCTTAATCACCTTTGTAGCCTTTTTTAGCCCCCCTTTGTAGACCTCCAGGAGCTCCCTGTCTCTCTTGAACTGAAGATGGAACTGAACCCGGAACTGGATGCAGCACTCCAGATGTGGCCTCTGGAGAAACCCTTCTACTAGGTTGACTAGAAGGGCAGGATCACCTCCCTCAGCCTGCTGGCAATGCTCTTCCTAGTGCACCTCAGGATATCATTGGCCTTCTTGGGGCGCATTTCTGGGCATGGACAGTTGTCATGGACAGTTTGTTGTCCCTCAGGATCCCCAGGTCATTCTCTGCAGAGCTGCTATCCAGCAGGTCAGCCCCCAGTTGATACTTGTGCCTGTGGTTATCCTTCCCCAGCTGTAGGACTCTGCATTTGCCTTTGTAGAACATCAGGGAGTTCTCTGCCCATTTCTCTAGTCTGTCAAGGTCCTTCTGAAGGGCTGCAAAACACTCTTGCATCAGCCACTCTTCCCAGCTTTGTGTGATCAGTGAACTTGCTGAGAAGGCATCTTCCCCTTCATGGAAGTGAGTAACAAGTAAGTTAAACAATACTGGGCCCAGTATTGAACCTTGAGGGACACCTCTAGTGACAGGCTCCCAAATAGACCCAGTGACAATGATTTGGACGCTATAGAATTTGACATCCAGACAGTTCTCAATCCACTGCCCACTTATCCAATTCACACTCCCTGAATTTGTCTATGAGGCTTTTGTGAGAGACAGTGCTGAAAGCCTTTCTAAATGTAGACAATATCCTCTAGACAATATCCTTTCTAAGGTGGACAATTGCTCTTTCATCATCGTACAGGTAGTTGTTTCATCATAGCAAGCTATCAAGTTGGCCAAGCATGATTTATCTTTTGTGACTCCATTCTAGTCCTGATCACCTCCTGTCCACATGGATAGAGATAGCCTCCAGAATGAAGTTCTCCATCACCTTTCCAGGAATTGAGATGGTTGGTTGTTCTCTGTGCAGTCCTTCTTGCCCTTTTTGAAGACCAGTGGCATTTAATTTCTTGGAGTCCTCAGGCACCTCTCCTGAACTCCATGTCCT
Organism: Nesospiza acunhae; assembly: GCA_013398715.1. Taxonomy (NCBI): domain Eukaryota; kingdom Metazoa; phylum Chordata; class Aves; order Passeriformes; family Thraupidae; genus Nesospiza; species Nesospiza acunhae. The sequence continues at coordinate 373,224 of VZSU01001308.1, forward strand.
TTCAAAGATGATGGTGAGCAGCCTTGCTGTGATTTCCACCAGCTCTCTCAGCAGTCAAGGATGCATTCTGTCAGGGCCCTTGGACTCATGGATATTAAGTTTGCCTAGATGATTCTAGCCTGAGTCTCCTTCACCAGGAGTTAAGAAGAATTGGGTTAGAGTGCGTCTGTCTTCCAAGTTTCCTTTACCCTGGTCTGCTGGGTTAGAATTCTGAGGGATGATCTTGTCAGTGAAGATTGATACAAAGAAAGCATTCAGTAAGTCTGCCTTCTCTGCATCCTTTCTTACCAGGTTTCCTCCACTAGTAATGGGCCCACATTACACTTTGTTTTCTTTTTATTACTGATGTACTTGGAAAAGTAGATCAGTACAAAAGTACTTTTTGTTGGCCTGGATATCCTTGGCCAGATTTAATTTCAGGTGGGCCTTGACCTTCCTTGACCTTCCTTGACTTTCAGGTGGGCCTTGACCTTTCTACTTACTCTGACAACCTCTCTATATTAATTCCAAGTGGTCTGGTCCTGCTTCCATCTTCTCTGGGTTTTCTGTTTTTGCTTGAGTAATGACACAAGTTCTGTGTTCATCCACACAGGTCTCTTGCCCCTTTGTTTGATTGGGATACATCATTCTTGAGCCTGCAGGAAGTTGCTCTGTCCCATAGGATTCTTCCAGGATGATTCCTGAAGAGGTTAGCTCTCCTGAAGTCCACGGTTACAATCCTACTTGCTGCCCTGCTTCCTTCTCATCTGATATTGAACTCCACATTCTCACAGTCCCTTCAGTGGTGTCTGCCCCCAGCCCACACTAAACGCTGTGATGAGTTCAGCTGGTTAGAGCACAGTGCTGATACCACCAAGGCTGTGCCTTCAATCTCTGTACAGACCATTTACTTAAAAGTAGAACTTGATGATCCTTGGGGGCTCCTTCCAACTCATGATAATCTCTGATTCTCCAACAAGGCCTTCTCTCTTGTTAGGGTGAGGTTAAGCAGCACATAATTCCTGGTGGGATTCTCCCCTACCTGAAACAGGAACATTACTGCTTTCCACAAGCCTCCTGCTTGTGCTTTGCAGTGCACCCTTAACTCCAGCTGATATAAGGGTAGTTAAGAACTAATGTCTCTGACTTAGAGGCTGCTTTGAGCCACCTCTAGAAGGCCTCATCCACTTCCTTCTCTTAATCAGGGAGCTTGTAGCACACACTCACAACAGTGTCACCCTTACTAGCCCCCCTTTTATCCTAACCTATAAGATCTCTACACACTCTTCAGACACAGAGCTAAATATATTCCAAGTGTCATATCATGTGGAGGACAACTCCACAGTAGGGCATATAAGTCTTCATGATAGAACTTCCCTTTCCAAATTCCTTAAACCAAATCTGAAACCAAGCTAATTACATCTTTTGCCTGCACATGTATAATCATAAACACAAATTTCACATATATTTTGGTCTTTTGGCAGCAGTCTAATGAACTAGGAACTTAAAACTAATTGCTTTTACAAGGAGATTATGAAAATTGAGGAAATCACTTCAATGGCATATATTGATTTATTTAAAATTCAACAACACAGACATAATTTTAATATGAATAGTGCTCAGTACTTCTCTTTTTATGTTAAGGATGCAACATTACTCCCATGAAAAGCAATGATGGCTGCATTAACAATGAGCAGTACTCCCTTTTGATAAAGATTTTAATCATTCTAACATTCATACACAGTTTTTGTAAGTAATGAGAAATATTTTCCTTCACTATAACCAAAACTGAACTTTATAATCAAGAAAACATGGGTTGGATATTAAGTTGTTTGGCTCAGATACACATTTCTTTGAACCTGGTATGAGCAATCCTTTATTATGTACACAATACGACTGTTCATGTAGGTGTAATTGTTTCATAACCATAATTAACAGATTCACACAGATTCAAAATCCTCTTGCTTTTAAGCATTGTGTTTCCTGATGATATTGTAAATATGTTTTTGTTCATTTCTTTGAAGAGAGAGGAAGTGAAGACATCCTTGGCAGAAAAAATGGTCAATCTTATTACCTTCACCCCAGCAAGGTTACCTTAGATTTCACCCCTTATCAAAGTCCTTACATGGTTCTTTGGAGTCTTCAATGTTGGGTGCCCTTTTTAAATGGCTGTTCCTTGACCCCCACTTGTGAGTAAGTGCAATATCATTGTTTTGCATAACTTCTGCTTTGTCAGGCTTGCAGAGCTAAACTGGCATCCTGCTTGCATTTTGCCTGACTCATATTTGCCTGAGTTTCATCTTTCATCTATTTCTCCAAAATAGAATACTTGTGCTGTTCTAGTTCTCCTATCCTTATTTGTGTCAGTCCTTCTTCCTTTCAGCAGCTGTGGAGGCACGTGTGAATGTGTCTGTGTGTGTGTGTGATCAGTGCTGCTGCTTGCTGCCTCCTCCCACCACCCACTGGACTCAGGTGGCGTCAGTGCAGGGTTGGACCCTCTGCCAGGATGCTGAGGGGAAGGAAATGGGCTCACTGGTCACTGAAGAACAGTGCCCCTTGCCCTGCTGGTCCCAGCTGCAGTTCTGGAGCTGTCACTTCAGCACTGCTTGGCTTGGGAATGGCCTTGCTGCCTCTCCTTACTACCTGGTCCTGCAGATGTGTCCTGGAAAGGCTTGGAAATGGGAAAAGACCTGCTGGTTGTGTGGTGCCAGGGTCTGCCCTTCACTTCAGTGAGCCAGACAAAATGGACCCCTTTCCAGTTGTGGCCATGGATTTTTCCCTGCCAGAACCACACCAACAGCTGTAACGTGAATGGTACCCGAATGGACACCACAGAAACCCTCAACACCCTTGTCTCTGTTCCCAAGACACATAGTAAAGAACATTAGTGAATTAAATGTTCACATATTTTGTGCCCTTTTTCCCTTACATCCCTTTTTCTGTCACAGTATTTCCGTCCTATCTTTTCTGGCAGTGCCAATGACTAAGGTGACTTGCCATGTGGGGGAATTGTCAATGCTATATTTGTTTTGTCTGACTAGCCAGAAAGTAAGGTGAAAATTGAGAATGCAGTATTTTATTTTCTCCCAACTTACCCTCATCTAAGGGTGTTACTGTCTGACCAATCAGTGATTTTTTTTTCTGTATTCAGAGAAGATTAATTGTCATTGAGACCTGTCAAGTTTGACTGAAATTACACTGTAGAGAAAAAAAGTGTGGGGGCAGGAGAACTGGATATGCAGAAACCCGATAAGCACTGAACATCCTACCCAGGCTAAGAAAAGGAATGAAAACTACATGATCTATTATTGGCCACTTTCATAGCATAGATTAGGAACCATTCTATAATTGCCTTTGGTATGATACAGTTCCAAATGTCAATGAAGCAACAATTGGCTTTTTAACCTAAGTTGACTGTCTAACTAACTAACTTGACTGTCTCTCTGAAAGTCCCTGTTTCATGTTTACATGCTTCAGTTCTTAAGAAGTGGTCATCACATCTTCTTTTCTGATGTATAGTAAAGGAGGTAAACACTTCTCTCCCGTGCATGGCTCCCTCAAATCTCTTTGGTCACGTAGCTGAAGTCGGTGAGTCAATGGCTTTAGAAAAAGAGAAAAAGAACTCTTCAAGTGAATTTCAAGCCCATTTTATCTATTGGCTGATGAATTATCTGACATGTGATAAAAGTTTGTATAAAGAAATAACAGGAGGAATGCACATAACCATCTTCTTACCTGAACATGCTATTTACCCAGTATTTATAAACTTTACAAAGTTTTATGTAACATACTGCTGTAAGTATTTTTGACTACTTGACAGCATCACATTACAATACTAAAAAGGCAAATCTCATGCACTCTATTCCCAAGTGACAAAAGTACATGTGTATATACATACATTCACGGTACTAATTATATGTCATCAAATCAAATACTAATATTCAAGATTGTTATAATCCAGAGAAAACTTTTTTGTTGTTTCTTTCGAAGCAACAGTTTTCAAACTGTTAGCAGCCTGCATTTTTTGCCAGTTTAGCTTAAGAGACCTGAGATCAGAAAATAACCATGTTTAGGTTTCTTTTTGCTGGAGATCTGAGATCAGAAAATAACCATGTTTAGGCACCAAAACCCAGCAAGTAAATTTGAACTTATTCTGTCACACTTTCAATAAATCTCATCAGTTCCTAATGGACTCAGTGATGTATTGTGCTGATAGTTCCATCGAGCATTTGATTTATAGCTAAAACTTGACTTAAAACTTTGCATAAGAAGAGAGGTTAAATAAGGAAAAAGAAGTCTCCCAAGCCATTTGAAAATATTTACCCTACTATTTGCCTGGTTTGTTGTCTTTATAGGTCAAATCCATTAAAATGAAAAAGCCCAGTCTATAAATTAAAAGCTCGATTAGAAAATTGAAACTGGACCATTTGGGAAAATATTTTAAAAAGGGCTTGAAACCATGAATTGAAAATTCCTGAACTCTCAGATGAGAATCATCTTAGGTCGAGATGGAGTTGATATGGCTTGCTTAACTGTCTTCTAGGTGCCAGGAACAATTTTGGATAAAATCAATTGCTCAGCAGCTAGGTAACGATACTGCCTGAAAGCATCTATGAAACTGAATTCTTGTATTCTGAAGCTCTTTTCTCTGAAGGGATCCTTTCTCTAGAGAGGTAACGTTTTAATTTCTGCTTTTGTGTCACCTGTCTTTCTGGTTGACTGTTTGATCACATTCATAACAGAAAATATTTTCCCAGTTTATTTACTCACTATTTCTTTCATATAGATCTACGTTATTTAGTCTTGTCTTAGAGGCAAATCTTTTGAAGCTTTAAGGACAGTTAAGACCAACATGAACCTACAAGTGGCAATTTTCCTCCTCTTTCTCTTCCCCTCTGTTGAAGGGATGAAAGACATCTTTCAGGGAAACCACCTGGTGTGCCCAGGTTAGTCCCCTTCTTTGAAGTGTCCCTGAAAGAAGGAGTACCCTGTAAGAGAGCTTAGTTTTGTTTAAAGACATTACTGTCTCTGGAAAAATAGACTTTCTATTAAATTAATGTTTAAGGATGAACCTTTTGTTGGTGGTTTCTGTGTATTTGCTACAATGCTTTCCAAAAAACATCCTTTTATTGATAGCATGTTGAATAGGCAGTGCATTTGCAGGATATCGTCATTGTCTTCTGCACATTTGTTGAAAATGTCCTTAGTAAATGCAAAATGTTTATATGTGCTAGACTCTCCAGGAATATGTGTATGTGGCCGGACAAAACACTGTAAAAAAGTAAACACAATTGTAGTTATTGAGGTTTAAATTCTCATGAAATAGTAGCGCAACTGTTTAATTCTGGATATGATTTCAAAATTATTTAATATTTCATAGTGCTCAGATATATTCAACAGGTAAAGCAATAAATTCAGTTTTCTTTCTGCTACATACTTGTTGAAAAAGTTTTTCTGCTTTAAAGCAAATACAGAGAGCACTTCAGCCAAAGCTTTTTACTTTGTACTTTACAGGTGACATCCAGCTACAGAACACTGACTGTTGTCTGTCTAAAAGATTGGTATTAATTGATACATCGTCAGTGATGAAATAAGTGGCTGAAATGCAAAGTAATCAAACTCTGCCTCACTTTAAACAATAGTTTATTTATTTTATTATTATAAAATAATTTTTTTTTTTTTTGTCTGAAAGCCAGATGTACTAATGCTCATTTCTGTGCAACATTTTTTATGCAGCCAAGAAGCAGGCGGAGAATCAGCTACAACTGCCTCCAATCGAGTCTAAGAGACAAATGTAAAGTGTTGTCATGGTTTAAGCCCAGCTGGAAATTAAACCCCATGGAACTGCTTAGCTACCCCCACCCAGTCCAGTGGAAGAGACAAAAGGCAGAGATCCAGAGTTAAGAACCACTTACTGCAAATAGCAATAAGATAAAAAAAAAAAAAAAAACAACCCAGCGTCAATATTAATAATGAGAGTAAAAAAGAGAGTGATTTACATACAAAAAATGCTCACCGAGCCATCTGACCTGGTCTGGTGCCATGTGTCCCTCTGAGACAAAGAACAAAGTGGCATCCACCCCTTCCACATGCATGTTTGCTCTCTCCCAATCTTGGACATTGAAAAACAAGATGGGACAAACTGCTCCATTTGCCATTCTGTCCCCCAGAAAAGGGTAAAATTCCCACAGATCCCTCTTGAGCCCCTTTTTTCCTCCCCCCAAAGTCATACTCCCTTTTCAAAAATAAATATCCCTTACTTCTGCCCCCTAGTGATGATGCGGGTAATATAGAACAAGAACCTAGGCAGGTCTGTATGGCTGAAGGCTCTGTCTCCTCTCATCCTTGGCCAAAACACATGTAGGTACAGGACAAAGAGCTCTGATCATCACAAGAAATTAACTAGTTAAAAGGTTCATTCATTGTGTCTCATTTACTTAAGTCTTTTTGCCATGCCATCGCATTTTGAAGGATGTGGCAAGTACTGCGATACAAAGCTGGAGCACATCTCCTCTTGCTTATAAACTTCCTGTCTGTTTCTAAAAAGGTTGGCTTTATTAAGAACACAAATGTGGTTGAATTGCTATCACAAATTCCTGCAAACATGTGCTGTAGCTCTTCACTTCAATGAAGACCTCTTTTTGACATAGGTCACCAAAGCTAGCAGTAAAACAAGCATACTTGAAGCGTGACTATCAGCCCAGTTCTGTGAACTTGCTTAGCTGAATTAAATGGCAAATATAATCTGGTGTCCTAGAAGCAGAGAAAACAGATTTGATTTCCTCGTATTTCCCTTCAAAAAATGTCAGCATTCTGCTACTATTTTGAACACACACAATGCCCATTTCAGTCACAATTCTGCTGTTTATAATTTCACTGGTATTTGTTGGAGGTCTCACTATGAACCTTTGCACACAGCTTCTCATGAGAACCTTCCCAGATGAAGTCAGCGAGGCACTCAGGGGCTCAGGCACAAAAGGGTGAGCACAGTATTACCCACTACTGTGTTAGTAAAAAGGCATAGCACTTATGCAAAGAAGGGTGGAATCATGAGGACACCACAAGAACACAAGAATTCATGTCCAATTAAGAAGAGTGAATTCTGCTTTAAAGAACTGAGTTGGGTATTCAACATTTTGCCACACCAGTTTTTGGCCTAGTGTTGTGCTTTCTTGTTAATAAGATGCAAGTATTTGGAGAGGTGTGCTACAATACAGAAGCTGGAATCATTGATAAAAAGAAAAGAGTCCTCCACAGTGGTAAAAATCCTCATAAAAGGAAAAAATCCCACAACAGTAAACTTCTGATTTAGCAACATATCTACATATCGAAAGCCACATATTAACACATGACAGGAAAAACACCTGTCTTTTCAGTCAAAGGCTTGTCACAGTTTACTAGAGATTAAATATATACTCCTATAAACTACTTGATACCATTATAAATTTCCTATGTTCTGTACTTTCTACTTTCTCTACAGGAATTATATTGTCACAACAGGAGCAAATTTTTGTCACAAAATTTAGAAATTGCTTATGGTCATCTACACTGTCACTACTGACATTGTCAAGGTTTGCATTAGGTAAACAAGGGATCAGAGAAAAATTTTCATGAAAATGGCATGAAACAAGTCCATGGGTGACACAACCAATCTTGACTGAAAATTTAATTCTTCCATTTGCCAGAGCAAACACAAGAAATCCTAAAGGAGGCTTTTTTCTTTTTTAATGTCATGGAAAAAATCAGTTAAAAACGTAAAAAATAAAAAGGGAAATTAGAATTATAGGCATATGACTACAAATTGCCATTCCTAAACTTGCAGTGAGATCAATATTTACTGTACTTAAACTTTGGAGCACAGCCAAAGAGCCAGGGAAGGACCACAACAGAGACTGAATGTAAAGCAGTGATCTTGAATCAGTGTCCTTTGCTTTCATTGGTAAGCTCCCCATTGTTGTTAAATGCACTCTGGAGTTTAACAGAAGACTTTTGAGTTTTTTTCAGTGTGCAGAGTAGGATACACTAATCAGCTTGAGCAATTATATCCTCTTACTCCTTAATTGTTGAGTTGCAAATTAGCTATAAGAAAATGATGAAGTTTCTAGCTGGTTTACTCTTGTCATCAAGGAAATTTTGTGAAATGATAGCAAAAAGTCCATAGTTATCTCTACTAAAATAACTTAAATAATATTGTGATCCAAATATTAAAATTGTTAGAGAGGTGCATCTGCCCAAAATGATGCGCAAACAAGACCATATGCTGAAGTCAGTAGTACAGATTTTTACTTAACAGTAAATGTGAGGTAGAGGGAGATAGAAAGAAATAGGGAAAAGCAAGAGAAGGAATGAAAGTAGCAAGGTATATAGTCATTATTCATTAGATCCCACAACAAGGCTTGGTGTTGCAATTGCAATGTCTGGTGGTTGCTGTTCTGCTCTGTCAGGGGTGGGGGAAGCCCTGTCAAAGTGGTGGGGGAAATCCAGAGAGCAGAGGGTTCAGGTTCAGGTGGGAATGTCCAGGTACCTCCCCTGAGAGGTGAGGAGCTGAATGAGGTAATGTTGTGAATCACAGGACTGTTCAGTGAGGCCTTCTGAGACCAGCTGCCTACATCAGAGCAGCTGAGTCCATCACAGCCGTCATGGCCCATCAGCAGAGCTGAAGACCTATGAGTGAATGTCTGGGTACTTTTCTGGCAGGGGAGTTTTCACACCTGAGTTCACTTTCATATGGACAAAGAGACAGTATCCCACTTCCAGAGTTCTTCCCTCACCTTGCTCAGCATTGAGATTGTAGCCTGAAGTGGTGGGTGTGCTGTACCCTCTGCACCTGGGTGGTTACTTTGCACATCAGCAGCTTGACTCCTGATTGTTTAGCCATCACCATTCCAGGACAGGAAGTCTGCAAGCTTCTGCTTCCCAATACCAGGAGGTGTGTGGTGGGAAGTGTTTGTTTAAGGAATAGAATGTTTCTCTTATTTCTGTATAAAGTCTCGAGCTCTTAAAGACAAGAGATATTTTTCATGAGCTTGGATTATACATTTTTACACTAAACAAGAGAACTTGAGGACTTCCTCCATCTGGGAGAATGTTCAAATGAAAATGACTATCAGTGATGTCCTTCTAACCTTGTTATATGTTCTTTATTTTCTGGCCAGTCTGTCCTTTGTGTTGGATATAGTTGGTCTTTTCCTGATGTCTGCCACACAGCTGCCCAACAGCAGCACATTACCTCCAGGGAGCAAATGAATTTTTCTGCACATGGCCAAAAGCATTTGCAAAGCACGAGTAAAGGCTTGCTTTTAGAAAGTTTTTCTGTATTAAAAAGTTTTATATAGTTGAAAAATGCATATAGAAAAATGCTACTGTTTTTTCCTCTTGAAAAGTGATTCTGTTGTCTGCAATGGAGATACCCTGTATTTACCCTGGTGGGTATCAACTGTACTGTTCTCAGTGTACAAGTCAATATTCAAAAACATAAGAATCTTATTCATTACTTATCACACTGAGATATTATAATAAGTATTATGGCAAAATGCCAATTCAGATATTTTGATACCTAAATTTCCTTCATAGTTTCAGCTGAGTATTGCGTACTTCCTTATTTTCTGTCTTGGGCTGCCTCTGACAAGGACTGGCATGTTAACAAGGGAGATGGATAGGATGTAAGATTGTGGTTTGCCTTCATAATGTCTCTAGGACCATGAAGAGATCCAGAAGGTTCCTGAAAGATACCTAAACACCTGGATAATAAGCCCACGGTACACGTACAAAAGGAACCAACTAGGAAAGGTGTCCTCCTTGATTTGTTGCTTTGATTTAATTTGTCAACAGAGAGGGTCTTGTGGCTGAAATGGTTATTGGTGGATGTCCTGGCCACAGATATCATGAAGCAATCATGTTTACATCTGGTGGCAACAGGAAAAGGGTCAGAAAAACTTCACCTCTAGTTATGAGGAGGGCAGATTAAGGTTACTCAGGGAACTACTTCATGATGTCCTCTGGGAAAATGCTTTGAAAGATGCTGGGATCCATCAGTGCTGGCTGCTTTTTAAGCCTCATATCCTAAAAGCACAGGAGTAGGGAATTTCAGAATGTCAGAAGCCAAGCAGACAAGGCAGAAAGCTGGCTTGCATGAGCAGGCATCTTCTGAAGCCAAGGCAAGAAAATAGAATATATGACCAGTGGAAGCAAGGTCAGGTGACGTGGGAGGAATACAGAGGTGTGCTTGCCACTGGGAGAATCTTCATGCAGACAAAGCCCAACTGGTACTGAAGTTAGCCAGTACTGTGGGGGACAAAAAAAAAGTGCTTTTTAAAATAAGTCAATAGCTAAAGGCAGTTCAGTAATGACTTTGTCCTGTTTGAGGAGCATGAGGATGGTGGCCTTACAAACAGGGACAAGGCAGAGAAATTTATTACTTTCTTTGCTTCAGTTCCTCAAAACTAAAGATGGGCTGTGGGAGTGCCAGTGTACTGAGCTGAAGGATGTGAGAGTATGAGAAATATGTTCTGAGCTGAGGCTGTGAGAATGATAAACACCCAGTTACTCCTGAACTTGTACAGGATTTGCTGCTCCAGATGGTTGTTGATTGGTCACTTGGGAATCCCCAGGGCTCCATCCTAGCATCATTCTCTTTCTTCTTCTTAATGAATAACTTGGATATAGGACTGCAAGGTATACAGAGTAAATATGCTGAGGACAATAAACTGGGAAGAGTTGTCCACTCCTTCAAAGACAGAGAGGAGTCAGTGCAGAGAGACCTCAACAAATTACAGGCCTGGACAATCAGCACCAATATAAAGTTTAACAAAGACAAGTACTGGATTCTGCACCTGGGATGAGACAGCCCTGGATGTGTGTACAGACTGGGGAATGAGATGCTGGAAAGCAGCGCCATGGAAAGGGACCTGGAGGTCCTGGTCAGTGACAAGTTGAACATGAGCCAGCAGTGCCCTGGCTTCTGGGGGGCCAAGCGTGACCTGGGGGGCATCAGGCCCAGCATTGCCAACCGGGCAAGGGAGGGGATTGTCCTGCTCTGCTCTGCTCTGCTCTGGGGTGGCCTCGCCTCCAGGGCTGGGGGCAGTTTTGGGTGCCTCAGCATAAAACAGACATTGAACTGTTAACATTTAAAAAGGATGGTGAAAGGTTTGGAGCGGAAGCCATATAAGGAGCAGCCAAGACCACCTGGTTTGGCTAGCCTGGAGAAGAGGGGACTGAGGGGGGGCCTCATCACTGTCTTCTTCCTCATGAGGGGAAGTAGAGTGGCAGGGATCAATCCCTCCTATTAAGCGACCAGTTATAGGCCTTGAGAGAACAGCATGAAGCTGTGTTGAGGGCATTTGGCAAGATATTAGAAAAAGATTCTTCACCAGAGCACGACTGAGCACTGTGCCAGAGCCTGTGGGACAGCACCAAGCCTGCCAGAGTTCAGAAACCCTTGGGCAACACTCTCAGGCCTGTGGTGTGATTTTTGGAGTTGTCCTGCTCTGGGCCAGGGTGTGGACTTTGATGATCCATGTGGGTAATTTTCAAATCTGGATGTTCTATGATACTAAGATTCTGTGATGCTTTGGCTTTATTTTTTTTTTTTTAATTCCAAAATGTCATGGTCTTACAAAAGAGAAATACTCAGATAAATGTCAAAACAGATCACTTTCATTTTCTCCTTTGGGTCAGACATACATCCTTTTCCTCACAGGAGCTATTTAGCACAGAAAAACAGATTCAAAAGCCTCAAGCGTCCAGTATGAATCTTATCAGATCCTTAACTAGTGGCATTGCTTCTGTGTCCTGTAATAAATCAATGCTACATTGTAGCTTGACTGAAATGCACTGTAGTTTTCTGTCATGTCCATTATATATTTGATATATAACTTGAAGTCAGATACCAATCACAGATCATAGGGTTATTGTACTGCCACTCTTCAATCAATTAGTAAAGCCCATGGTGGATATTTCTGTTAAAATTTCTGTTGGTCTGTATTCATCAACAGGGAAATATTGCTGAATTTTAAATTAATATCAACACAGTGGTTGTGTAACAGTTTCATGTTGTTAATTTCCCAAGCAAATATAATAAATTTTATTCTTTGAATGTATTATGTTGGTGTTTCAATCTGTATTCTTGTAAAGAAGGCATATTTTGCATGTGTTTTTTTCCTTATATTTTTAATGGGACTGATAACACTGTAAGTTTACCTGCTAGCCCTTGCTGGGCTAATTATTATAAAATAATTGAGAGCTGTAGGATCATGAAGATTATGTCAGGAGGGAAAGAAAAATGCAGTGTACATGACCTGTACAAAAAACTAGTAGCAGAATCTGGAATTAGTGCTCTCACCATGGAATTACGGTGCAATTTCATAGTGTAGGATACCTTGATATTGTTTTTCTGGGCTAGGTTCTGTCTATTTCTGGTCACCACCAGCACCAAATAGGTAAATACTATTTGGTGCTGCTGCAAAACACTTACCAATTGATTTAAAACTCTGCTGGCTGTTGACGCTTTCAATTGATATTTACAGAGAGTTTTGTGTAAGAACTAGACAATAATAAAAAAAACAACTTCTTTTCATACTTCTAGGCGGAGAAATGTTGTAAACTCAAATTGAATTTAACAGTTAAGGAGCAGTTGAGGAGACTTAGGATCTAATTTGCTTTCTCCCTGCACCACCAATATGGGTTGCATTTACCTCTGTGCAACATTACACTACAAAGCCTTAACAGGTGCTTCTTAAAAAAGGAATTTCCATGTATCTTCTTACATGTAGCAGGCAAGAGTTATTTCTGTCACTTTATATGCAGACTTGTTTAGATGGATAGCAAGCCCAGTAATTTTCAGTGCCCAGGGCAAATCCTCATATGTCCCTTATGCCATCCTTTAGGTTTTGCAGTAGATACTCAAAAGGGTGATCATTAATTCTTCCTAAAGTTTTTCAAAATCCTTGGTTTGCATTTTCATTAATGCCACTGGTGGTAAATTCATCACGGTTAAACAGTAGAGACAACTAAATTATATTTCAAACTACTCAGAGAAAAGGTTTTTTTCCTTCAAAAAGACATGTTCCTGATAAACAGAGCATTTCTAGCCAGTGTAAAAGAAAAATAATTTATTGGGCACATATCGTAGCACGGGTCCCTGCCAGGTAATAATTAACATGGACTCCATGCTTCCAGAAGGTGTATCAATTGCTATTATATTATATTATATTATATTATATTATACTACATTATTAAGAAACTCATCACCAATACAGACAGACCAGATTGGTCCTTGATTCCAAACCACCATCACCAGTGGCTAATTAGGAAATCACCCTTTGGTAAATAAAACTATAACACATTCTAGATGTTCACAACAATGGGTGCATCAAGTGGAGTTAAGAATGGTTTATCATTCTTTTCTCTGATCTTCTCACAGCCTTCCTGAGGACAATGCCTGAGGAAGTTGTGCCTGCTGCTCTCTATGGAGAGAGCTGCAGCCACAAGCACATCTTTGTGGAAAATAAATGCAGGCAAAAATTCTACCTAAAACGAATTACCTATTACTACTGTGAGGCCTGGGGAAAGATACACCCAGTGTAAATATATACTTAGATGTGTATTTTAGTGTAAATTTGCTTCACAAAGAGAGAACACTACCAAGTCAAACCCCAGCATCTGTCACTATTGTGAGTGACTGATCTCTTAATCACAAACTATTTGTTTCAGAATAGCTACAGGGTTTAAACCAACACAAATATTCTCAGAAGTCCCTTTACAGTGCAACTTTTGCAGATCAAAAAAAATCCTTTTTTTTTTTTTTCTTGTCTCCAGGTAAATTACAGAGAAGAGGCACAGTATCACTAGGCTGTGCTGTACAACCAATAGCATATGACACCAAGAGTAGGTGGTGACATCCCTTTCTCTGTAGGAGTTCTGACATCTTTTCATATCTTTGTCTTCCAGTAGGATTTACTGTGTCATTGGGATTATTTTTTCTTTCCTTCCTTTTTTTTGGAGTTTGACTCAAGGCTTGAGCTCCAGATGTTTTATTATTTTCATCTCAGATTGCTGCCCCTTGCTTTCTGCCCACAATTGTAAAGCTGTGCATTTCTGGCTTCTTGGTTCCCTGTTTGGAGGCTGGATTATTGTTTGCTTGGCAGGGGTGGCTGTAGGCATGTGGGATGGGTGCTGCTGCATGGGGATCTGCAGTTTTGGAAGCTGTTTGTCAGTAATGCTTGGCAGCCCCTTCTGGCTTCAGTAATGTGCTAGGACCCCAAAGGCATCTTTAAAGATGAAAGGAAAGAGCTTAGCAGTTGTCCTAATTGCTAAATCCTGATTGCATCCCAGGTCACACTGCTTGTTTCTTCATTCCTTCAGTGGAGACTAGAGAGCTGACCAACCAGTTATCCCCAACTAAATCCTTTCCCTTTCTCACTTTGGAGTCACCCAACTGTCATGTCCCACTATTCCTATATTTTCTCTTGGTTACAGAGGTTCTCAGGCGCAGCACACCTGACACTGCAAAGCATTGCAGGGCCATGGATGCTGTAAAGCTACTGAGCTGCTGACTGGCACTATACTGTGCCTCTAATAAGGCACAGGAGTTGGAACGTGTGTGCAGGGGGCTTCTGCCTTCTGTGCAGGTCACCAGAACCATCAGAGGTTAGTTACATTGGAAAGCAGGAATTGTAAAATAGCAAGAACTCATGCTTCACCAGAAGACATCAGTATTCTTGTTAGTACTATTACCAGAAAGGCAAAGAACATTGGAATGAAAGGAATTGCTGTCATTTTCCCAAATATGTAAAATGAGTGCAGTAAAGAAACCATGTTTTTACAGCTGGCAATCATTAGCACTAGCAACACAGGCTTGTCTTGACAAAATTATAGTAGTAATAAACAATGTCTTGCCTTAAATAGAAGTCTTCTGCTTTTGAAACTTGCTGCTTTTATTTACACAGGAAGTTGGGCTTTGCTAATTTGTTATTAGACCCAAAGTTTTTTGTTGTATGCTACTAGGATTTGGTGGGGTTTTGAGGTTTTTTTGTCAGCATTTCCTCCTCTAAAATGTAATTTAGTTAAATAATTAAAATGAAGCATTTTTCTGAGAACATACTTGTTGCTACAAAAAAGAGACCATGAGAGAAAAAAAGTGGTAAAAATGATAACATTTCAAAAATAGTCACTTTGATTTCACAACATATTTATTAGCTGGCATTTCCTACTACATTTAAATACTTGAAATGCAATGTGTTGGATGGCTGAGATTCATGGTAAGCTCAAGGGTTTTTAGTTCTGGAGAGACGAATTCTGCCAACTCAAGCAAAGGGATTGGTATGTAGTTGGAGCTACTCTTGCTATAGGGAACGTAGAGGCATCACCAGGGAAAAAGAATGGGTGGGAGTGAGATTGACTTGTGGTACATGGCACCTGCAGCTGCTCTCCCAGTAGCAGCAGCAGTAAAAACTGCCTTCTTTTACTTGGGAGAGCCAAAGCAAGCAGGAGGCCAAAATCACTGTACTCCTTGTCCAGTACCTGCGGCCTCAGGAGACAGATTTTATGCCCCTGCACTGATTAAATGAGATGTTGTTATTTCTCTTTTTCAGTAGCTAGCTAAAGAAAATTCATGGTCAGTGGATGCTAACATCTTCATTTCAGAGAAATGCATAAATCCTTTTCCTGACAAATCCTCAGCATTCCTCTAAAGAGGAACAGATATTTATAGAAGGAAGGTGAGAAGGACTGTCTAGATATTTCATTATATATGAACTTATATGGAATCTATCTGATCTCTTGGTTTTAGGTTCTGGGTTTTTTTTTAGGATCCATCATTTAGGCTTCAGTATTCACATATAATTTTTTTTAGTTAGTAGCCTCTGGACCAGCTAAGAACAAACACTGGCTATTGATGAGTCATTCTCTCCATATTTTTCACTTCTAGAATTATGAGGAATTTAGCTACCTCAACTTGTTTCTGTTAATAGGCAACAGAGTTTAATCCAGCATAGACCTGGAAAGTGTTTTCTGGTTTAACCACTTATTGTTGTCACCAAAGATACTAGGCTGGAATTTTCAGCAGGGACCACCTGAGATCCACTTCTCCATGGCATTCTAAAGTTGACACACTTGACATGAAAAAGAGAAGAGCTGTTAACAGAGAGTTTGAGAACTGTTGAAACCTGAAACAAGTTCTCACTGATGATCCAACACCACCTGAATTTGAGAATTGCTTTTTTTTTGGATAGATATATTCCCAGAAATTACTGGGATGAAAATGAAACCTTTTGTTTATGATTTTCAAGGTGGATTATTTTGTTGGAGGCTTTTGTTTGTTTGTTTTTCTTGTGTTTCTGTATTTTTCTTTTTAAAAATAGCTACTTTCATTCTTTTGCCCATAGCTGCATTGTCATTTAGGATTCCCTCTGTGATTTTTATTTTCATCTTTCTATAAATCCTAACTAAAAAGTAACCAGAAACAATTATTAACTATATTTAAATGTCAGGGTAATCCAAAAAACATGGTTGTGGATGATTCCTTTTCAAACCTATGAGAGAGGACTTTCTGAAATGTAGCAATATTCTGAATAACGAACCAAGACTAAAAAATATAAACTGAAAAACTGATAACCTCCCCATTTAAACAATATCTTAGAAATGGAATATTTATCTTTAATTTTGTAACTAAGAAAATGGACTGCTCCTAGCTCCCAGTGGTAAGGACCTATTACAGCACACAGGAGGTGCCGCTGATTCTCATAGGTTCATAGTATTACTCCAGAACCTTTACCAAACTTTCTCCATAGAGCCTAGTATGGGAAAGATTGTTCCAGCTGATATGGCCTTTTAAGTTGCCATACCAAAAGCATATCTTGAAATGAAGAGACCAATGAATTTGTTAAGTCTCCAGTGTGGTCATTTTCACCCCTGGGTGAAGGGGTTGAATGCACCCTCAGCAAGTTTGCTGATGATCCCGCACTGGGGGAGTGGCTGCTCCACCTGAGGGCTGTGCTGACCTTCCGCAGGACCTTCACAGGCTGCAGATTTGGGTGGGGGGAACCCAATGAGGTTAAACAAGGGCAAGTGTAGGGTGCTGCACGTGGTGAGGAATAACCCCGAACACCAGCACAGGTCAGGGTCACCTGCTGGAGAGCAGCTCTGTGGAGAAGACCAGGGAGTCTTTGCCGATGACAGGTTGATATGAACCAGCAGTGTGCCCTTATGGCCAGGATGACCAATGGTATCCTGGGGTGCACTGGGGACAGTGGGGCCAGCAGGTCAAGGGAGGAGATCCTCCTTTTCTACTTGGCCCTGTTCTGGGCCCCTCAGTGCAGGGAAGACAAGCAGCTACTGAAGAGAGTCCAGGAAATGCCATGAAGATTGTAGGGTCTGGAGCATCCTTCTTCAGAGAAGAGACAGTGGGAGCTGGGCCTGTTTAGTCTGGAAAAGAGAAAACTGAGAGAGAATGGCATTAATGTAAATAAATCTTTCCAAGGTAGGTGTCCAGACTCTTTTCAGTGGGGCCCAGTGACAGAACAAAGAGCAAAGGCCACAAACAGAAACACAAGAAGTTCCAACTCCGCATGAGGAAAAACTGCTTTATGTTGAAGGTGTCAGAACACTGGTGGTACAGGCTGCTGAGAGAGGTAGTGGAGTGTCCCTCCCTAGAGAAATTCCAAGCCTACCTGGATGAGTTCCTCTGTAACCTGCTCTGCATGACTCTGTCTTGGAAGGGTGTTGGAGTAGATGAGCACCAGAGGTCCCTTCCAACCCAAACAGTTCTGTGATTCTGTGAAGTGTGCAGGTGAAGGAGACATGCAGTGAAACCCAAGAAATATTATTTTTCCAGTTCCCCAGCAAATCATAAGAAATATGAAAAGGAAGGAGAGAATCTCCATGTAAAATACTATCTGGTTAGCAACTGGTTTTGTTTTTTTTTGTTTTTCCTGGCAAAAGTGTCTTGGAAATATATATCAAAATTGCTTATTACAGTCTAGTGTATGTTCTCAGTATAGTGAAATTAAAAAAATATGGAGAAACAAACCAAACATGTTATTTGGAAGAAAATGTGGAAGAGATGATTAGGAAGGATAATTAGGAGGTAAATGTAGTGCATTTTTACTCTAAAGGTTTGTTTTCTAATTAAGTCTGTACAGAATGTATTAGAGATTGTACATGCATAGGTGCAACATTTGTATAATCTTATTAATATGAACTACTTGCTTGTCATCACAAATGGTTTTGTTCTTTCCAGGAGCCCTTCGAGTTTAGTTATGAGGATCACAGACTTTTCAATGGGATCAAATAGAAGGCCCATTTTTCAGATGATAAATAGGATTATGAGTCTGCTTCTATTTCTATCCAAGTTGATGCTAAGTATCAATTTGCAGAAACCAGGCTTGTGATCCCACAGAACATCCGTAGCAACTGAGAAAGGAAGACCATTTCCTGACTACTACTCCTGTGCTTTAACTACAAACCTCCTCTTTGCCTCAAATTATTGCTCCCTCACTTGCACAGAAAATTACACAAAAGCTTCACTTGGTCCATGAAAAAAAATTACATAATTCTGCTTTCCTTCTTATTTTGTTAATTTACTTAGCTGGTGAAATGGAACAAGACAATGATAAATGATCAAACAAGACTAAGAAAGAGAAATGGTAACACTCCAAAAGTTCAGGCTGTTCGACAGAGAAGCTGTCCAATGTTTGCAGCTAGACAAATTAATTGTTTCTGAGAACACTTATACACTGAAATTGGCAGGCTGTGAAATTTTTAACGCATTTGATCTAGTGTATTTATCAAAATGTAGTCCAAAACAATATGTAAGTGAGGAATCAAAATTCCTGCAGCTTTATGAACTTTCTGGAGTGCCCAGTCTAAGGTTTTATGTGTTCATCTCTTTACTTATTCATCCATTTATGTTCATCACCGGACACTTTCTGATGCCAATGCCAATCCACCTGCACAAAGAGAAAGTTCATTTTCATGAAGAAGTTGTGTTTTTCCCTAACAATGCATTTTTGGAGCTGCGCTCTGCACTCTACATATTGCAGAGAATATATGACTTGTCTTTTCTCTAAGCTAAATAAATTGCAACAATTTCTGCAGCACTTTCCTAGTGAAATCTAATTCAAGTCTATCTTGACTCATTTAAGATATCTAGGTTGACTAGGTCATATGTTGCTTGCAACTCAATACTCCCTTACTTCATGTTGGTGCTCAAAATGTAACTGGGCTTTTCTGTGTAAAAACTGGAACTTGCTTACAGTTGTTTTATATTAATATTTATTTTTAAATAGTTAATTTTATATTAACTATTAGTAGTAATAGTTTTATTACATTCTTAGAAGCCACTAAGTTTTACCAAAAATGCTCAAAGCAAACTGAGCGCTGCATTAAAATTTCTTATTGGATAACTTATCTAGAGTCCCTTTTAAAAAGGAGTCACAAAGAAAAAATGAGAGGTGATGGGCACAAATGACCCCTGGGGAGATTCTGATTGGACACAAAAAGAAAATTTATTTCACAATGAGATCAGCCATTTAGAATGATCTCTCAAGGGAAGTGCTGTGTTCCCCAACACTAGATACTTTTTTGCAACAGTCATATTCCAGACATTGTTCTTGAATCCCTCTTTTAGAGAGCATACAGCAGTTCAGGGCAACTAAAGGCAACAAAAACTGATTCCACAGCACCCACATATGCAATTTTGTTTATTCCAATTGAATTAGGAGCTTTCTGTGTGACATGATATCATACCTGTGCAAAGCATAGAGCAACGGGCTGAAATACTGACCAGCTTCTCTTTCTCCAGTGACACAGACTCTCTTAGATACTGTTCAACTTCACTGTGACATCTGAGGTTCTGCATTGAAAGCAGAAACACAAGTTGCTTCTTCGTTCCTCTCTTTTCAATTTATTAAAAAGCCTAATCATTAAAAAAAATGAGTAAAGAAAAAAAGTGAGTGTGAAAATGGAAAAGTATTTACATACAACAGAAAACATACTCAGAGCTGAGCTGGCAGACACTACAAAATTTTGGTCGTATTTATGATGCACTATTATAGTCTGTATTTTGAGTTGTATTCTAGCTTTATGAGTACAAAACTCTGTAACTCTTTTCAGGTGGTGGTGCACCAGTTGAAAGTAGTTTGGGTAAAAAGCTTCAATAATAAAGTCAGAAGGTAACAAAAATAGAGAATATTATGGGCAGACAGTGTCAGCCAGGCTGCCATTATATATTTGACAAGTTAGTATAAATTTTAGCTAAAAAATTTAGTGAGATTGAGGGAGTGGGAGATTTCTTTTGAAAGTCTGTGTCTCTTGTTAACATTTAAAAAATAAAATATTTTTACTTTCTATTTTGAAATGGATTTAAAAACCTACATCCTTGGGAAAAAAAACCCCAAAAAATAACCCTGAAGCTAAACATGAGGCAATAATCAGTAATTAATAATTCTGATGTCAATAAGTGGAGAAAACAGGGGATAGATATTGCTTATACTGTATTGCTCTAGTACAGTAAAATCTACAAACCCATCACTTTATTGCTGCTGAAAAGATTTAATGAGATTTTATAAAAATGCTAATTTAAATAGTTAGCATCAGTGAAAATTACCGAAATCACACTTTTTCAAACAGTTCATACGTGATGAACCAGCAGACAATTGGCTGACTTTTGAAGCTTATATTTTCTTAAAACAAAACCTGCTCTTGATGCTCACCATGATGTTTTATTCCTCTATAAAGTGACTACTCAAATATGGCGGCTAATTTGTTAGTGACTCAGGTTCAAGTAAGGTAAGTCTAAACACTTTTACCCTGTCATGAACCTAAGTGTTTCATATTTTAATTGACAACATTCACATCGTTGAGCTTTTCATTTAGACTTTGTTAAAATCTGCTCAGAAAGGCAGATGGCTGGTTGTTATTTTTAATTCACAAGCAATGTTAAATATATGCCATATGTTATAGAACTTTTCAGGCACAGCCTTTTGAATGCTATCACAATAAACTTACAAAATTACATAAAAGGGAAATCTGATAGAGAACAACACCATTGCAGTTTACATTTTTGAAAAAGGAAATAAAAATGACCAGACTTCCTTCTTGCTAAAATATAATTATTCAAATCACCAAACAATCTTTGGACCATCAAAATCGGTGCAGAAGGGAAGCATCTGTGGGCTTCTGTTATCTGTTGTTCTGCATCTAGGAAAAAGTCTTTTCATGCACTACATGCATTAACTGAGATGTTTCCTTGTAAAAAAAAAGGTTCATGACGTTTTACACTACTGTATGTGGCAGCTTCATGTGTAGGTTAGTAATGAAAAAAGATGGGCTGAAGTAAAAATAATTTTTAGCATAGTTTGAGGTCAAAGCTTTTGTCAAAAGAGACATTCAAGCTACATCTTCCTTAGAATGGGAGCTGTGGAAACTGTAGCAGCAATTGTAAAGCAACTCTGAAATATTTTCTTTTTCCAGAAACCATGGCTAATGGATATATGGCAGCCCACAGTCTGCTGTGGCAAAGAAAAATACGGCAGGCTTCAGCAGCTAGTGGAAGACCCATATTTGAAAACACTGCATCCAGCGTGTTCCTGAATTGCATGTGGACTTCTGGCCTGTGAGTTTTCAAGAGCAGCTCAAAGAGACAGACAAGGCAGTGTTTATAATAACAACCTGTTGTATTTAATGTGACACAGACAATGAGATGTCTCCCAGCGAGGGAATAACAACCTTGCAGGTGTAAGATGGTGAGAATGGTGTCTTAGAAATGTTTCTGTCTGTGAGCAGGGGATGCAACCTCACAAATCCAGTGATTAGCTGTGCCTGAAGCTCTCCCTGGAGAGTCCAACAACCAACACTGAAAAGGGAGCACATTCAACAGCTCCTGTGCACCCACAGTCAGTCTGAACTACCATGGTGAGAGTGTCAGTTGGGGTGTCATGAACAAGTATTGTTTATTTGGTCTTCTGCATTGCATGGTAAAGTTGTGGGGGTCCTGAATTTATTCAGCTGCTGAACACTGCTTGAAGCCACTGGAAGTGAAGCTTTAAAGTAATGGTATAAATGTATGTGCAGAATGCCAAGAACATTTCTATATAGTGTGGAGATGGATGAATTATTCATTATGAATTATTCATAACACAATTTTTGACATTTTGCTGGAATAAATTTCCATTTTTTTTAATTATTCACAACATCACCAAATAATTCCTGAACTTTTCATTACCAGACATCAGAATAATTTCATATGTTCTTGGTTTCTTTCTTCATTACTCATCTTATTCAATGACACTTGATTAATCCAGCCACTTCTGTAATTTTTAATATCTTAGGCCATAAAGCAAGTAAACTAATGAGATCCAGCACTGCTATGAAGGCTGTTAGAGAAAAGTGTGCATAATTTCTTTTTTAGAAATATTTCCTTTTGTAAACACAGATTCAGATGTAAATTCGGTTATAATAGATAGGTTTCTAGAACTTGCAGCAATATTATTTTTCAATATTGTCATTGAGACAGCTACCAGTTGAAGTGATTTCAGAACTACTGGCTGACATTCACATTTCTTAAATGGAATTGATTTAAATCTAGTTTTCAGGTAAATATGGGATTAGTTAATAAAACTCAGTGAAGACATATGACTGCACAAGCTGAATAAGAAATAAATTAATTCAGAATCAGAACTCATCTTCAGTGGTTTTCAGCTATAAATAGGGGGAACAAGTGTACATTCAGAGCTATACAGTGGTTAGAGTCTAGAAATTGCATATAAAGCTCTACAGAAGAAATCTATATTTTCCTATCAGCCCTCTACTTGGTATGCACCTAAGAAGCAAAACTGCTACTGAAATACCAGAGTTTTTGAGACTTACCAGTAAGCAAAACCAAAAAAGGGAAAACATGCCACAACAAGTAGTTCCAGTCAATGAACTTTAGGTCTTTGTGGCAGCTTTAGACTATATCTGCTAAAAGCACCAGTCACACATAAACTCCCCTAGATGCTCTGGGCTAATTCCTATTTTTGCAAGTTAAGTGGTTGGGTGAATAAAAATAAGAATTTTAAAAAGTATAAGAAATACAACCTTTTCTTGCCCAGTTTCCATGGAAATGAAAGTGGAAAGACTGCTGGCAGTCAGTAGCCAAGTGTGAGAACTCTCGCTTGCAGATGTCAGTTCCTCACTCTTCACTGAAAACTGCAAGTGTTGGTTTAAAAAATCAGCTGCGAATGATGTCTTCAAAACTCTGTGGATTAAAAAAAAAAGTTGATAAACTAGTTTAAAATGGGAGCATTAAAAATGTAAAAGTCTTTACATTTCCATCCACCTGGCTGCTGAGACACTTTCCTTTTATAAGCACAAAAAGTGGTGACTACATTTTCAGTTACTATCTTTTGGATTTCCCTTTGGCTCAACAGTTTGAGTTGATCACTTTGCTGACTGTGCTGAAAGCCTTTCCCACTTAAAGGAGGCACATGATTTCTTATTGGTTTCATAAAGCACTCATGGATTCTGTTTAGATATGGATTGCAAAGATTTACATTAATTTAAACATAACGGGGAAATGAATGGATCTAGTTTTAATTCAAGATGTGATTGGTGCATATAATATCTTTTAAGTACAGAATACTAACATATTTCAAATAAAGATTGAGAAACTTTCTCAGTGTCTTACATGAGTCACACAGTTTGGACACAAGTTTACAATTGTTAATTTTTTAATGTAAAATAAAAAAAAATATATTTTTCCTTCATATTACAAAAAAGACCAGAAACATGTTAGTTATAACCAATGCACATTCTCTACAGTCTACAAAAACTCTCCTTAAAGCATTTATTTCACTCTGTATCTCAACAGGCAGTAGTTTACTGTTCTTAAGCACTACATGGAGAATAATGACTGGGAGGGATTTTCCAGAAGATTATAGTCTTAAAGACTGTAAGATGTTTTTTATGTCATACAATATTTATTACAATAAGACATAATTTTCCCTGGATTGACTGTCTGCTAGTGGGCTAAATGAGTAAGCAAGTAACTCATTCACAAACAGCATCATTAGGAGCTGAGGTAAATAAGCAGCTGATCTTGCTTGTTCTGTAGACTGAAGACTTGAGACTAGTTTTCCCTTTTTTCCTTACACATTAATTCAGTTTTTGTGGCTGCTGTGGCAGGTGGAGTATTTTATATTCTCACCTCATTAACCAGATGTGGGTTACTGAGGAAGCTCTATAAATGCCTGTTCAGGAGATCGAGACAGGGTAACCCATAACAAACCAGCTGCAGCACCATGAGGCTGTGATGGAACCAAGACCTTGGTAACACACTCCAAATATTGTGAGGCATCTGTGAGGGAAGCAGTATCACTTATGCAATGAACAAGTTTATCACTTAAACCATGTGAATATAAGAGAACAAAAAACAATACTGTAGTAAACTTTCTGATTGTATGGTAATGAGTATAGCAGAATTTAATATACAAAATCTCCCAGTCTCTGCATGGTCTGACATAGAGAATCTATTCTTTCAATTTTCTGAACTGATGCAATACACAATTATAAATTTTTCTTTTCCTCATTTTAAATTATAAAAGAAAAATAGAAGTATTTTCCTACCAAGATGAATCAACAGTTGCCCAGAAAAGAGATTTAGTTAAATCATTGTGTGCTTACTTGGTTCTAGGCTTATGTACAGGGAAGCACTAGAAATGAGAATAAAACCACTGCAGCAGAGCAGAGGAGCTTCATAGTGGGTCTCTGTAGGGCCAGCTCTCTTCAGCAACTTCAAAAACAACTTGGATGTAGAACTGGAAGTAATACTAAGTTTGCTGAGGACACTAAACTGTCCAGTCCCTCAGAGAGGCCCTGCAGGGTGACCTGGACAAACCAGAGAGATGAGCAATCACCATATGAAGTTTAACAAAGACAAGTACTGGATTCCTCACCTAGGATGAAGTAACTCTGGATATACAGACAGACTGGGGAATGAAAGGCTGGAGAGCAGTGCTGTGGAAAAGGACCTGGGGGTCCTGGTCAGTGGCAAGTTGAACATGAGCCAGCAGTGCCCTGGCAGCCAGGGGGGCCAAGCGTGTCCTGGGGGGCATCAGGGACAGCATGGCCAGCCAGGCAAGGGAGGGGATTGTCCTGCTCTGCTCTGCTCTGCCCTGCTCTGCTCTGCCCTGCTCTGCTCTGCTCTGCTCTGGGATAGCCTCACCCTAAGTCCTGTGTGCAGTTTTTAAAACAGACATTAACCTATTAGAGACCCTCCAAAGTGGGGCCAAGAATATGGTGAAATATCTGGAGAGGAAATCTTGAGGAGTGGATGAGATCCCTGGGTCTATCCAGCCTGGAGAAGAGGATACCAAGGGAACATCTCATTGTGGTCTTCAACATCCTCACAAGAGGAAGTGGAGGGGCAGACAATGGTCTCTTCCTTCTCATGACCAGTGATGAGACTTGAGTGAATAGCATGAAACTGAGTCTGAGGAGTTTTAGGATGTCAGGAAACGGCTTAACCCTCAGAGGGCTGTTGAGCACTGGATAGCCTCCCACGGGAAGTGGTCACAGCACCAAGCCTGACAGAGTTCAGGAAGTGTTTGGACAATACTCTCAGTCACATGCTGTAATTCTTGCACTGTCCTCCACAAGGCCAGGAGCTGGACTTGATGATCCTGATGGGTTCCTTCCGACTCATAATATTCTGCCATTTTGTGATTCCTGACACACTCAGCCTGCAAAAGAATGCTCTGAGGGCATGCAGGACAGCATAATGTGGGGTTTTTTTTCTGGTTTTTTTCACTAAATGTCAGTACAGCAGGCATTTAAAAGATATTTTGACATATATGAACTTCCAGAGAAAGGGATGAAGCTGCTACATGGTCTAACTAGTCAGGAGTGGCGTAGTTTTAACCAAGATTTTAACCAATCTCTTTGACTGTAGTCAAAAAGCAGTTTTCAAAAAGGAGTCAGAGATCTCCATCTTTTTTCCACCATGCACTAACCTCACAGTTGCCAGTTCTTTACCCACGTCTTGCTATCATTGTATTCCTGCTCTCATCCTTCCTACTTGTTAGGCCTTCTAGTCCATTCCCTTGCAAACATTCTTTTAAGTGATAGATATGATGAGGTAGGTCAACATACCTATTAAAGCTGGAGTTTGTGGAGATAGGAGCAATTACATTGACTTTTTAAACTGTATTTTCTTATAGCAAAGATGAAGCTCACCTTCCCTGGGTAGCTGAGCTATGTCATTGCCCACAGTAAGACCAGTCACTGTAAGTGATTCAGGCCTTTGTTTCTTTCCTGAGGCTTATTGAAACTGTCTTTACTCTCGAAGGTCAGTGCTTCCAATTAAAATACTTTTTTGTCATCTCTCTTCAGAGTGTCTTCCAAGCCATTTGTAATTCTTCCTCATTGTCCTCTCTCTTGTAGACCCTTTGTATTCCTTGTTTCCTCATACTTTTTTTAGCAGGAATCTTGCATTGATGCTGTAGCAGTTTTTTGCTTTATTTAATATACCTTTTATATATTCTCTATATGCTTAGCTTGCATATTTTCAGCATGATACTGTAACTTAGTTCTGGTATTTCCCTAGGCAGGCGGACAAAAGTCTCCCTGTTGAAGGCTTGAAGCCTTCTGCTATCTTTGTTTTCCATAGGAGGCAATGCTGGAACCAGCTCTCTAGAACATATTTTTATAACCAGAATACAAGCCTCATCTTAGGGGGGGAGATGCTTGAAGTTGCCAGAAACAGGGGGACATTACTTAATCTAGTAAGTTTCTCATTGGGGAATCTTCATCGGGTGTGTTAATTTGCAAAATATAAAAAATTGTATATGTGTCACGTGCTGTATTTTCAGCATTTTACACCTTGAGTTGAGTTGTGCACCATAAGGATCCTTATTAAATGAGGTAAAACCCCTTTCATCCCCTTAGCGATGTCTGGCTCATAATTCCAGGACCAGAGAAAAAGGCATCACCATAAATGAAACTCTAGGTTGAAATACCCTTCTCTCAGCTGATTTTTAGGAGGCTTTTCACAACCTGAATGCAGCATTCAGGAAACTAAGGAAATAATGTAATCTGATTCCATGCTCTGAGGTATGAAATGACTTTTTGCTGGTGGTAGGGAATAGCTCACAATCTCCAATTTTTGCTGTACAATATTTCTTGCTTAACTAAATATAGCTTTTGAATGAGACTGCAACAAGAGACTGTACAGGGGAAGGGGACATGCCTGGTCCTCACTCATTTATCTTTGACTTGGTGTGACCAGGGAGTTGATACAGCACACTTGGTTATAACAGGAATGTCACAGCTTGCAGAGCTTTTATCATCCTTTTTATGGCTTTCCAATTTGCCTGGTTACCCTATTTCCTTCAGTATAATCAGCTATTTGCAGAGGTGGTATTGCCAGCCGATGATAATGGCACTTGGCTCATGTAAATTAATTTACATCATTAGTCTTATTCTTAGTACTGTGTGCCCTCAGAGCACTGATGTCGGACAATGAGACCACAAAATGAGATGAAACTCATGGCAACAAAGTAGTAACTTCCTAAGAACATTATTTCCTTCTTTGTACATGAACTTGTAGTTCACCTTGTCCATGACCTACATCTAATTTAAGAGTCAGTAAAAATTAAGTATATATTGCAAACCAAATTTTTAAGGTACTTATGTGACACATTGGACAATTTAAGCTTTAAGTTAATTTCTTACTGCTCCTATGAGCACAGTGCCAATATGACAGGTACCCTTAAAAATGTGGTGATGAGTGACAATTCATATTCACCTATCATCCGAGATTAGGAAAGATCACAACACCAAAAGCTATGTATAAAAAAAGTAGCATCACATTAATGACAGATCAAAACTTTCAGTTTTAGTGGGCACAACCATTTATGGTTCTGTTCTCTTCCATACTGTCCCTTGCTCAAGCTTTAATTCGTATCAAATATTTCGTACATCTGTAAAGTACAAGGTGCCTCCATGATCAGTCTGGTTATCTACATGATGGTACAGCAGGAGAATGAATGGAGTTGCAATTGTTTGATGGTATCAATATGCGAGTAATAAATATTGGGCTCTTGTTTCATATATCAACACTACAACTGGATATTTTTTTTAAATTCCAGCAACATATACACTAATCAAGTGCTCTGTCATTTTTTTTGACCTGAAAACCTTCCCCTTCTGCTTCTCATTCAACATTTCTGAGCACCAAAACCCACACAACACTGAGATCAAAGGAAGATTTTCCATCAATTTCACTAGACTTTGAATAGAACTAAAAAAAAAAAAAATCAGAAGTATATAAAAAAATAGTATAAATTTAAATTTTAGTAGAGATGGGCAGAAATATTGTTCTTATTTATGTTCCATAAACCCTATCTCCCTAAGATAATTGAAAACACACTTTCCCTAATTTTTCCTTTATGGGGACTGTGGTGGGAAAGGAAGAGAGAGAAATATTCTTTTGAAATGCATATCTGAAATCTTGGAGCCCATTACCAAGTCATTAGTGAACACAGGCCCCTGTGATGAAATTTTGCTTAAAAATTGTTAATCTGAACTCAGGAGCTATTTGATTCACAGCAGCAACCACTGCCAATTTGAACTGATTGGTGGTGCACATTCCTAGTTGTATTAATTTTCCTGTTTTCTTCCAACTAGTTCTATCTAATTCCTCAGATGATTCAGGTTTATCTAAGTTTTAGAAGTAACCTAGCTCCATTTTATTAAGAAAGGGACTTTAAAATAGTACTTTGATTAACTATCTGTGCCCTCCATCTGCAAGACTTCTTCAGTCAAATGCTCCGTCACAAGCCTGCCACTGTAGCTCATGACTGTGATGAAATGTCCCAGTAGAAACTTCTTTAGGCAGGCAGGATCAAAACTACATCTCCTGAGCCAGTGCACCCAACCAGATTTCATACTGACCTTCCCCCAGGAAACAGAGAACTTTTCTCGCAATTTGCATACAGCTGCAAACTGTCGCTAAGTGCAGTCTTGAAGTTTCCCCCATCAGCTCCTTGCAGCATTTTAATCAATAACTTCTAATGGCAAATGACAACAGTGAGACAGGCCACCCTGCTAACTGTAGGAATATCATAAAAATTGAGAAATAAACAAGAAATGTCACAAACTTTCCAGTGAATGTTCCATGACATACTGTTTGTGTTAGACCGCTAATCAGTCTTGATTCTACGATAAATTTGAATACTAATCCCTTCTGAATAGGGATTAAGCTTCAGCGTGTAGAGGAGGGATTCATTAGAATTCATCTCATCAAGACACAGCTTGAAAAAAGTTGCATGGCACTCTGTACCTCAGACCTTTCAGTGCTGACAACCAATTGCCAAACCACCACTGAGTGCCTAAAATCAACAAACTGTAACTTATTAATGCCCATATTTTCTCAGTCAGAAACTGATGATGTGTTGTGCTGTTGTCTGGAGAGGACTATCTTTAGGCAAAATGCTTTCTGGTTAGTTACACTAGACAAACCATCAAACAGTCCTGAAAAAGATGACAATAAGTAAGGGAAATTCAGTGGAGATCATGTTGACAGAGTATGAGCATGAATGTTTTGAGGCCCCATCTGTTGATTTATGTATCATTGGCCCACTAATTTCACTATTGTGCAGGCTCACAATAGTGAAATTACTTCATTGATTCAGCATGAATCAGACTATGTATTAATGCATTGCTGGAATGCCCTTTCCCAGGAAACATACACACTCTGGAATAGCTTTGACCTTCTCCAAACCGTATTCATGCAAAGGCAATGGTGGCTAATGCAAGATGTGGTGTGTGCTTAAAAGCAGTTTCTATTTCTTTAGCTACAGGGTAGAATCAATGAGTGTTTTGACCATGAAATTAGTAGGGCAAACTCTCCAAACTTTTAGGACTCTTTTCTCAGTGTCAACTAAATTGGCATAGCTTTGATGAACACATGGAGATTTACTGATCTCATAAACTGAATATATTTGCAGTAGTCCCCAATACACTCTGCTGTTGCAGGGAGAAATGTCTGCAGGCACTCTCCCCTAAAATGCTTTGTTTACAGCAAATTGTGCATGGCTACACAGCATTTACAGTTCTGCATACTCGATAAGTGCAATATAGCCATACTCAGGGACTCTCTCACAAGTGACTCCCTTTCTCTGTCTGTCTGACAGTACCCCAGCAAAACAGTCAGATGAAGAAAAAAGGGCAGAACAAAGGTAACCTTGAGATATATCATTATTCACAAGTGTCAGGTTGTAAGGAGCACTTCACAGTCCAAGCCTCATTCATTATAAGCAGCAGAAGTGTTAACTAATTAATTTGAAATGTGTGTAAAAAAATCAAACAAAAATTCAGATGTAGAATCCTAACACTGTCACACCAGCTGGTGTTGACCACTTTTGCAGGGACTGCAAGCTTCAAAATCAATGGGCTTATCTCGCTGACCCCATAATGGAGTTGCTTCATCTGGAACATTAGATATTGACCCATTTGGGTTTTGTACCTTTGACAAACTCTTCAATATATTACCTTCTTTTGACAACAACTTCAACCTGAAAATATTCTTTCAAAGAAAGAAAAGCAGCCATACAGTATGCACATCTGTGTGGGAAAAAGAAGAAACATCACAGTCAATGAAAATTTCCATCCACATCACTGTAAAGCCGTTCAGAAGTGCTGGCACCAAGCACCATAACATTGCTGATGCTAAAGTAAACAGTATTACTAGATGGTAACTTTGACAATTTCAGTTAGATTCCTGTTGTAACCTGAAGCTTTTACACATAATGCACTGATATAGAATTTTGGCTTTTTAGGTCAAATATCACATATTGTGCCCAATAATTTAAATTGTATTGTCTATTTTCCTTGTCTATGACTCATGACAGAAAGACTGATTCTCTTTGAAGTTGGTTAGACAGTGTCATGCAAAATGAAATGTACAGCAATGTCAAATATTAAACAAAAAACCCCAAAAACAAATAGCAAAAGTGAACATATGGAAATCTAGACAAATTGCATCCAGAGATCTTGAGATTATTGAGCACAGGTAGGGATTCTATACTTTGAGTTCCTAGCAAGAACATCTGTTTCACCCAAGACCATCCCTACATCTGGATGCTGGGTACAATTTAAAAAAATATTCAGTCAAACCTTATGATGTAATTTCTCCTTCAATGTGTTGAAGATTTTTCTCACAAATTCTTAAAACAGAAAGCCTAAAAACTCCTTCCCTTGAGAAAACATCTTAAAAGGAAACTTATTATTGAAAAAATGTTGATTTTTTTTGTTGTTGTTCAACAGATGAAAATTATGTCTCACAAAGCTTGCAGTATTTACTTATTGCACTGGATTTACCTTCCAGGATGCTAACAGTAACATTAACATTTTACAGAAAAAGCAGCTACAAAACTGCAAAGGCCCTTAAATAGTACATTTTCTGAACAACTGGAACATTCTCTACCCTACAGATTCAGTGACAATAACTGCCCAGCTGAGGGCACGGAGAAGAAAGTCCAGGAAAGGTGTGCTAGCTGGCAAGTGCAGGGCCAAGGGTCTGCTCTCTCCTAGCAGTGAAATCTGACCATGGCTGGCTTGTCAAATATTGTCCCAAGTCAGCTCTGAATTTGAACCTTGTGGTCAATTCAAACTGTGGCTAGTCACACAAGAGACAGACAAGAACAGTAATTTCTTCTGCAGTAAAGCCAAGCTTTCTCTTGTTATCAGAGATGAATTCTAAAAAAATGTCATCCTCATTGTATTATCTTTCTGGTTTTCCTGTTGCCATCATATAATTCTAGTGTCTTTCAGAAAGCAAACTTATGAAATCTTGTGTTCTGTCTAAGTTTTGCACTTGAAATTTGATGAATTTGTTAAACCACATTGAACAGAGATTTTGTTACAACACAGAAAAAATAATTCTATAAAGTACATAGGAGGGGTGAAATTTAATGTATGAGAGTGAACTTTAAACAGAGACTTATTTGCTAAGAGATTAGTTCAAAATGGGAGTTACATAGCCATCATTTCCTAATGGAATATGCTTCAAGGTGTATCTGAAAAATATAATTCTTCCTTATCCTACATTAGCCTGGTGAAAAAAATCTCTATAAGATTATCCAGCTTTTTTTGGTGCTAATACAAGATGACAATGTTCTTGAGAACTTTGCTAGTTCAATATTAAATGATTTATATGTTGAAAGCTCTCCCTTACTCTTGGGAGACTTTCCATCCACCACATGTCACTTCCAGAGTAGTGTTTCTGATCCCAATCCTTTACCCAGCTTTATTCTAATACCCTTAAATTAGTTATGTTTCAACACCTGTGAGTAACAACCTCAGTTCTGTCACAGTACTTAGAATATCTATTGGTCATAATTATCATTTAGCACTTATTCAGTCAAGCTATATACAAGCAGCTTGTCAATTCTCCCTTGTAATCCTCCCCTTATTGTCCTGCTGATCTTCAAGCTGTTATTTTCAAAATTCCCTTCATATAGCAAGTAAGTCTCCCAAAGTGCCTGTAACTAGATATCTACAGCCACTGTAAGATATTTAGGATTACTTTCTCTATAAATACTCCTGCATGTGTAGGTCAAAAGATATACATTTTTGGCTCTGTGTTTTCCAGATTAAAGGATGGATAAGCATCCAATCTATTTTGGAATGGTCAAGGCGTTCTGTCCCACCACTAAATTATCTTGGAATTAAAATACATGAAAGTGGTTAGCAGCACTCAGAAAAGCAGCAGACCACTCAGGTGGCTGTATGCTTTCCTTAGCTCTTAGGAAAACCTTTTGTTTTCCATCTGATGGTAGAAAGCTGAAAGCAAACTCTGTAACACCCTAGATTTTCTGTCCACACATGAATATTACTTGTCTTGCCTTTTCTTCCTTTCACAGATCCTGCTGGGCTGTACTGTACTGGCCATTTTCATGGAAGAGGAGTTTATTAAACCAGTGTTTGCTACCAGCAACACAACACCCCTCCTAGTTCAAATAAATACTCCATACATACTAGCATCACAGCTGCTATTAGAAAGGGATTGAGACACAGAGGTGAAGCTGTATGCCATGGGGACTAGGAGAGGTTTAAGAGTTTCACTCTTNGTAGGGACTGAGTTCCTGATCACACTAGGAAATGCATTGGTGCAGCGCCCAACTGTAATTTTTGGCATGAGTGAGTATCTAAAGAAGGATAATCTCCATCTGGATGGAACATGTCAGGGGACAGGATAGGCACCAGAGGTGCAACTGCATCTGCAGTGTGCCATTCCTAATAATGGCCTGAACCATCTCTGGGTGAAAGTCACAGCCCCTCTGGAGTGTGTTTTATATGTACAGGTAATGCTATTGCCCAGGGAAACACAGAGCCAGACAGCAAAATGTGAACAAGTCTAGTCTGAAGAACATAAAAGGCAAAAGAATATGAGTCTGAAATAGAGACCTGGAAGGGAGTAAGATATTTTTAATCTAGAGGTTTTCTTCATATTTTACTTGTTTGGCAGATCTCAATGGGTGCATTTTCCAAGTATTTGTCCACTCTCTGTGAAACCCATGGATACTTCTTGTATTCACAATACTGTTTCACAGGTTTACTGCCCAACCTAAAAAGGTTTATGCTCAATTCTGCATGTTTAACAGTAGATTATCATACAGCTGAAATTGCTGACAGCAATTAAGTTTATTACTACTGTTTCATGATTGGTTTGTAAATGCTTCTGTATTTCCCATATTAGCAATTCAGGCTGAAGTGTTTAATTGTTTTTTTTAAATTATATTCAAGAACAAGTCATGCTTGTTTCAACAAGATTTATAAAAGGACAAGTATATGTCTTCACTCAAGTTAAGAACAGACTGTCAGCTATTGAAAAAAACAAACCATATAGGAATTCCATCTTTGAAACTTGGCCAAGAAAGATGGCAGGTAGGGATGTATACACTTTGTGCCAGAGTCTTACATTCACAGGACATGGGGAAAACATGCTTTCACACACAGTGACAGCGCAACATATTTTAAAAAAATTCTTCAGTTTGAAGATAGTCAGTAGGGAGTTTGCAGCTATGCCATAAGTGCTGAATGAAGCTGGGGTCTGAGCGGAAAACAGATGGTATCTGACTGTGTAATTAAGGTACACACATGAGGGATGA
This sequence comes from Nesospiza acunhae, assembly GCA_013398715.1. NCBI lineage: Eukaryota > Metazoa > Chordata > Aves > Passeriformes > Thraupidae > Nesospiza > Nesospiza acunhae. Next base: position 407,348 of record VZSU01001308.1, read on the forward strand.
CTTGGTGGGTTGACCCTGTCTGAATACCAGGTCTCCACCAATGCCTCTCTATCACTTCTCAACAAAAAAGATAAAACAAAAGGCTAATGAGTTAAGATAAGGACATGGAAAGAGCACTCACCGACTGCCACCATGGGACAAATAGACATGACTTGAGGAAATTAATCGCCAATTTATTATCAAATCAGAGAAGAGTTACGAGAAGTAAAAACATGCTGTCTCTCTGTCTCTGCTGCTGCTTCCTCCTTGTGTGGAAGACTCCTCACACTCCTTCCTTGCTCCAGTGTGAGATATAGTCCTCTGTGGACTTATCCAATGTGAGTCCTCCCCAGGGGCTACAGATCTTCACAAACTGTCCCAGCATGGTTTTCCTGCAGGGCAGCAAACCTGCTCCAGCACAGGCTCCTATCTCCATGGGTCCTCAGGCCTTGCCAGGAACCCATTACAGCATGGATTTTCCATAGCATCACAGCTTCCTCCTTCAGGCACCCACCTGCTCTGGTGTACACTCCTCCAGAGGCTGCAAGTGGATCCCTGCTCCCCCTTGGGCTTTTGTGGGCCGCAGGGATCCAGACTACCACACTCTGGTCTTCACCAAGAGTTGCTGGCGAATGTCTGCCCGGGCAGCTGGCACACCTCCTGTCTGTCCTCCTCTGCTGACCTTAGTATATGCAGGGCTGCTTCTCACTCTCCTCGGCTCCAACTTTTTCCCCATAAATACATTATCCCAGAGTGACTGCTTCTGGTGATGATGGGCACAACCAGTCCAGCAGTGGTTTGCCTTGGAGCTGTCTGATGCTGTCTCTACAGGATATGAGGAAAACTTCTGGCAGCTATTCTGAGAAGACATCCTTTTTAGCCCCCCAGAACCAAAACCATGCCATGCAAACTTCATGAATATGAATGAATTAATAGTGCACATGCCACTTTTCTCTGGCACTTTTCCTTGCTTTACTTTACTTAATTGTCCTGTAATGCAGTTGTGTTGTAATTAATAAATAAATAATTTAAAAATTATTGTTGTAATTAATAAATTAAATATCTGTATGAGTCCAAGGCTTGTATCCTTCCCTCAGTGGTTGTGAGAAGACAGCTTTGCCTGATTTTCTATTTGCCACCTGTCATTATTATTTATACAAAGCAACTATGGTACCTCAGTGGTAAAACTTGTCTTTATGTAGCCAAAGGTTGTTTTTATTTGTGACGTCTCCAGCAGAAAATATTTACCTCCACAGAAAATACTGTGCATTTTCTATGGTAGTGCTGGAGAACTATAGCAGAACATAAAATTCTTGAAGATTGCACTCAGTTTGTCTCAAAGAAACACTGCAAAACACATCTAAAAGAGGAGGGGATAAGAGTATTTTATTAATTTTGTAGCTTGCACACTTCTATGCTATCCAACGTGAATGGTTTTTGTGGACACAGAGCCCAATGAAGTTCAACGTCTTCATTGAAATCAGAACAAATTTCTGGTTAAGCTTCTTCTACAGCTTAGAAGAAGACAACACGGGAAAGATTTTTTGCCGATGTTGTATTCACCACTTTAAGTATCTCAAGCATATTCAGAATTATTTCTGTGATACTTCATTTTAATTTGGGGCTCTTTCTCGTTCATACTATTCGTACTATTCCCTGGTCAATACCAAGACATGGCACAACGTCCAAAAATTTAGTCAGACTACCTATTGAGACCCAGTATGCAAAGTAGTTGTTGCAATCAAATTTGTACAATGCCACCCTTCAGAAGATTTATAATTCAGTGGAATTACTACAACATTTATGAAGTTTCTGGTCCAGTTAATTTTCTTTCCTCAGAAAGAAAGTCTGTTTCTCCTCATCAGTGTGAAACTGCATGATTTTGGAGAGGAAATATGGTCCACTACTAAAGACAAAGCAAGTAACTGACAACATTTATTCCAGGTATAGTATAGCAGTCTCACTATTATTATTAATAGTAATCCATTGAAAAAATATTTACATGTAGAGAGAATCTTGGAATGTATAGAAATAAGAAAATTTGTAGCAAATAGTAGACAATGCCATTAGGAAATTCATTCCCCTGTACAACACAGAAACTAGTATCAAAGGAATGAGGTGAGCGTTTGATTTGCTTTCAGTGTGATGCACTGGCAAGTAATTTGATAAAATACTGTAGGGATTTTTTTTTAAACACCTCAGATTTCTTCCTGGGAATGCTATATTGAAATTGTGGTGTTCACAAAAGCACTGACACTCAGCTCTATAGTATTGTTGAAAATATGAATCTAGTTAGTAGCAGATTTTTTTTCATCACATCTCCTTGACCCTTAGGTGTGTGGTGGTGCATGCACTCAATATATCAGCCAGGGATGAAACTAGCTCTCTTTTTGTGCTACTTAGTCACTTGTGTATTCCTTCTCCCATATTACCAATGTTTATACCTTCTCAGACCACATACAAGCAGTCCTTAAAATGATCCCTAAAGATAAGCCAGTGAAAATATCTCATAAATGGTACTGAAAAGATCATTAGTACAGAAAAGAGAAACTCCTAGAACTGAACCCATAAATATCAGACTTTAATATACAAGTATGTAGGTATCTACATACAATTTGGAGAGAGAAAAATATGCATCATGTTTCTTCCTAATTTCAGTGTTTTCATTTGTAGCATTCAATAGGTAGATTCTTCTGTCATACATAACTAAAAGAAGAATTAGTCTCACTATTTCTTTC
>VZSU01001308.1:410566-458688 GCA_013398715.1 Nesospiza acunhae
TAAAAAAAAGCCATTTTAAAATGGGAAATATTTATCTAAAATTCGTTTAGATGCAAGCGCTTTCAGATGATGGAGTTGTCTGTAGCAGCGTTTGCTATCATTTATTGAGTACATGAGTACATGAGTGTATATGCAACCTGACCTCCGAATCAAAGAGGTACAACACTCTGCTAAATAGTACTTATTTGCTGAGCTGATTGAATAACCTGATAATGCACAGGAAATCCATGATCTGATACAGGTAAGTTAGCAATGATTCTTATGCTCCTGTGTTTCAAGGAAGTTTTAAGAGTGCGCTACAGAATTTTGTAACCAGTGACATCACACAAAAAGAACAACTGCAGAAACCCTAACACAAAGAGTATGGAATACAAGCAAGATGACAAAAAATTTTTTTTGGTTGATATTTGATAGCTTAACTAAACAGTGTTAAATACCTTTACACAAATATTTAATTTTAGATATATGCACAAGGTATATCTTATCTGGCTTTTTATGAACTCTGGTAATCACTAAGTCCAAGTTACTTACCATGACAGTCATTAACCATCAAAAGCTTCCCATTCTCTAGCAATTTCCCATTCCCTACTTTTCTATTAAAGGAGTCTATTGCAAGAACCTACACTGCTCCATCCCAGATAAGAGTATCTTCGCTCTGGCACCCAAGGGCAGGTTTACTTGGCTGCATGCACACCATTGCTGCCCTGTTCCCCTTTTCTTTGAGTCACCTCAGAGCTAACTTCACACTGGGAACTCTTTGGGGACACTGAGATGAGAAGAGAGCAGAGTGTGACTGTGTGTTACAACATTCAAATGATTTACTCCATAGAAGACCTCCAAAGAAAGTGAGTTGGGGACAGGCAATTAATCCCCTCTTGGGAGATGAAAAATAGATACAGGGAAACATTTCTGAAGCATGATCACATATTACTATTGAATTCAATGTAAGTTTTTTGTTTAAATAGTCTGTTTTCTCTCAAGTTGATTGAATGTTTGGAACATTGGACCAAGAAGTCTGCATGTTATCCTAGTTTTACAAAATCAAATGGATAACTCTAAAAGGAATTAATCTGAAATTTATAGAGCTCCACGACCAGAAAGTTACAGAGGGACTGTAGGATTTTAAGGAGTCGCATCCTTTTTTTTTCCTCTTTAGTAGGAAGCAATAAACCAGTGGGCTATTGAAACTGATGTATCTGGAATCCACTAATTTTAGTAGATTACTAATACCTGCTGTATCAGGCTGCTATCTTAAAAGAATGATAAATGTTAATGAGAAAACAAATGAGAAAAACTAAAACATGCAAACAAATTATAGCCTACAATATTGGACTTGATGATCTTGGAGGTCTTTTCCAACCTTAACAATTCCATGAATATTTTTTGTTAGGTTAAATTTAACACCAAATAATAATTAAAGCAGCAGGTTTATTATCAAGTTCACCTTTGTGCCCGTGTTGCAAACATTGCTAAAAATCAGGTCACATATAAATGTGAGGTGTAAATTATTTTAGGTAAGTGGCACTTGTAATGATATCATACAGATAGTATTTATGGCAATTAATGGAGATTATTTTAAATGGGAAGAAATGGTGACAACCTGGTCATGCTAAAAACGTCAGGCAATTCACCTGCAAGCTGCATAACGCAGGTAGAGAGCAACATTTTCCAGCATGCCTCTGAAGTGGAGTAGAGGACACTGACTGTCACAGAGGGCAAGACCATGATGAGAATAAGCTTAGTATCTGTCTGAATAAATATGATATTCGTTGCAGAGGACATGAATGTGCTTGTACAGAGCTTAGGGTATCTGGCATTAGAATAAATAATGAGAGAGAATGCGAATGGTCTGTGCAGGTCAGACTGTGGCTGTATGGTAAAAATACTGGCATTCATTAAGAATTTCTTTGTATTTGCTCATCCCATGCAAAAAGAGACAAAAAGACACTAGATTTTCCTGCACCCTGTTAATTTGTTGGGGAAGTACATATTTTGTCACCTTCATCTTGGCATTTACTTCTACTCTACCTTGAAGCCAGGAAATAATTTTCAATGATGTCTGGTCTTTTTTTGACTTGAAATACTTCTCTACCTCTTTCATGTAATGCCTTAGTAAGTTCATATCACAATCTTTTTCACGTAGTAGAATGCATTTTGTCTCCAAGAAATTTATTCCTTAGCACCTCTGATGAAAAAAAGTAAAATCTAGATGCCTTTTGAAAGATTGTTCTGCTTTGCTGAAAAGTAAGTGGAATTTTTTGAAAACTAGAGCTCTAACAGCTTCTTGCTAAAAATATATGCATCTGTACCCCTGTGTGTGTTTGTGTGTGTGTAGGAGGAAGAGACTTTTATTATTGTTATACTGGGAGACTGTCTTGGTTTAAGAATGGTTCTCCCCATTTTTTTTCTCCAAACAGCAAGGACTATATGTTAAGATAAGAACAATTTACTGGAAACAGCAATGAGATAAGAAAACAAGCAGTGACAACAAAAATATTAACAGCAAAAGTGTACAAAAAAGAGAGTAATTCCCACAAAAATGCTCACTGATCTCAACACACCATAGCCTTACCAGCCCAGTATTCCCTCTGGCTCGAGACTGGTGCCCTGCTACCCCGACTGCTCTGTCCACCATTCTTTCTTGACTGGAAGAAGCAGGATAATCCATTCCCCCGCCTCTGGCAAGGCTAGGAGGTGGAGCAGAATAACCGCCCAGCCATACCCCTTTCTGCCTTTGGCTACTGCAGAAATTAACCTCATTCTGACCAGGAAAACAGAGGTAACTAAACTCACTGTTTAGTTACCAAGAAATAGATTGACAAGACCTGTTGTTTAATGGATTTAATATTGTTTATTGTTTAATTTTTCCTACATTGCTGCCAATGTATTAAAATAATTTTGTAGAATAAAACAGACAAATTCTAGCTACCAATGCTCCTGATTATCATACAAGTTCAGAACACTAGTTACCTCTATTATTTTTTTTAATCCAGAGGGATATGAAGGGTAAAAGAGGTAGAGAGAGATAGAAAGAAATAGGAAGACAGGTGCAGGGGCCTGGGAAGGAGAATGTGACAGAGATTACAGAGAAAGATAGTCACCACCATGTGAATCCCATGGTGTCCAGCTGATCCTTCCTCACCCAGGTCTTCTTGGTGATGCGGTTTCCAGAGCTGTTCTTTGGAAGGCACCACATCTATACAGTAAAAGCCCCAGATATCCATGGGGCATGGATGCTGCTCCCACAACTTGGGCTGGCATGTGTATAAGTGGCTTCCTTCCCCACAGTTTGCCATTGTGCAAATTTTTGTCAGGATAGGTTACCCAGATCTGTCTCACCAGGCCAGAAAATAGCTTCTTCCTGGTTTTGCCATCTATACTTGCCTCAAGCTCTCACAATGGGAACTCTTTGTCGGGCAGTTGATCTTATGGGAAGTCCCTTCTGTGTCTTTGACAGTGTTTTGAGACAGGTAACTGCATTTTGTTACAGCAAAAAGGCTGTGCTCTGCTAAAGTAAGTGAACACAAAACTTACAGACTGCTTTGGCATTTGCACTGAGGATGAGTACAGGAAATATCACCTCTGGAATACTACAAAGAAAAAACCAACAGTGAGTTGGTTAGGGATTATTCTCGTTCTGTGTATCCTGTTTTGCATCTCACAAGTTTGGAAGAAACAAAACTGATGAAAAAAAGAAATAAAAGTACAGTTGGACCTGTATAACAGGTTTTCGTTTGGAGACTGCCAAGATTATGATAAGCATGACAGAATCTTCCATGGAGAATCACTCGCCAAATATTATCACATCTAGTTCAGGAAAATACAAAGATGCAAATGTGAAAGAGGATGTCCTTGTAAGGGGACATGATTTATTTATTTGAGGTCATGTATTGACTTTGAAACTTCATCACTGGTAATGGCAGGAAGACACAAATTTAGCCACATAGTCCTGTAGTTTTATTAGAGCTTTGTGCTTAGTTGTGGCCTTTTTTAGAAGCTGTGGAGAACCTGAATTGCATGTGGACAAATGACACAACTCAGTCTACGAACTACAAAGTTTATTAATTAATATTGTGAATGAGAGACTGTTTTTCAGAAAAATAAAAACTTTTTGTTGGAAATAGTTTGTTTACTTTTGTCCTCCCAACCTTAGAGCCTTTTGCTTTGCACTATTTTATATGCAAGTATTTTTAGCCTTTAGGTATCTAATCTATATTTTTATAGTCTGTGAGTTTGATGCAGTCAAATCCATGGCCTTGTTAAGTTCCTGCGGAAGTCAATGAGAAAATTGGCTCCAGAAGGCCTGGAATAGGGTACAGAGGCATTTAGGAACCAGATAATTAGTTATTGTTCTCTTTCACCAAATCACATGTCAAAAGATTGTTGGAAATTTTCTGATTCCATTTAAATCATTGTGAAAACCCACTAGGATCAAAATTTGACTCAGTGCAAATCCAAAATGATGTAAAGAAGGAACAGTAAAGAGGAAGAACAGCAACACACAGCTTTGTATATAGCACTGGTAACCATTTCAAAACACTAGCCAAGCAGTTGTCCCACTTCTCTACCAGAAGAAAAGAAGCACTAAGATAGTGTCAGTGTTTAAAAGGACTACAAACTTTGTTTCTGCCCTTGCCAGAAATAATTTGTACTCCTAAAATCTTCAAAACTTTCCAATGAGATTCTTAAGAGAAAAAAGAAAGTCTTGTGAAGTATTTGCTAGCTCTGCCTTCTTTTTCAATTGTACACCCTTGAAGTGTGTTAGTGAGGCTGTTAAGTTGGAACGTGAAGTCTAGGCTTGAAGAATATGAAGAGCAGTAAGTCTGCGTGATTGTGGTGTAGTGAAATTCAATCCTGTTTGAGGAGAGAGGAGAAAAGAGTGCACAAATAATTTCATTAATGAACTCTTAACTATTTGCAACAAATGCTGGACTTTAAAATCAAAGAGAATGCTTCAGAGAAAGAGACAGATTTAACTCCTAAACACATTTAATTTTGGAGCTCTTTCAAGGTCATCACTGAAGATCTAATATCAACACTATTCAAAACTCATTTCTTTTCCTTCTCATTTATTCTCAAAACTTCAAAACCCATTTCTTCTGCCTAGTGTTTTAAAACTGCACTTCTACATTCAAAACAGGGAGAAGTAACCTCCTATTTGTAGCTTCTCTTTTATTGAACTGAAGGCCTAAATGGCAGAAGGGCAGCAATTATGCCACCCAAACCCATCATGACAGAACTCTAGGAGTAGCAGTGAAGCAGGCTGGAAAAAGGAAAGAGATATCAAAAGTAGCATAAACTTTATTTAATTTATTTCTTTATTCTTCCATGGGGTTTTGGGGGATCTTGGGATTTAGAAAACTGTCTTGCTATTATTTTTCTCTTTGTTATTGCAATTATACTCAGTTAAGGCAGAAAATGCAATTTGGGACAGTAGCTGTACAGCAATAGTCACTAATAGGTATGCCACTTATTCATAGTCATATTTTTGGTGCAGGTCTTGAAAAAGCTAGAATTTTGTTTTGAAGTTGATTTTATTACAACTTGCTTTTTCTAGATGACCTTTTTTTTAGTCAGGACATGTTACTTATAAATATTTTGAAGCACATTTCACAGAACGAACAATATGATCTACCATACTAATTTTAGAGGAAATTTATTTCAATGCTTATGGCAAATTAAAAATATGCTAATGTTTTTGCAGGGATGACACAAAAACATTAGCATGACAGCTCTTTTCAGGTGATTAATCTTATTAGTTTTGATAATTTCTGCCCAAAAATGTATGGTTTGGAAAAATTGGAGTCTAGAAGCAGTCAGTGGGCCTTGGATACTGGAGAGCTGTAGGGTACAAACAAAACATCCTCACAATATATAATATTAAACAAAACATATCCAACTTCTACTCATTGTGAGAAAGAAAAGTAATAATGATCATTATGAGAAAAAAACTAATTAATTAATTAGATGGAACTAAGACTATGTATATGTTAATTGGCTAAAGTAGAATGAGAAATGTGTGTGATGGACTTTCAAGAATACTGGAATTCTGTGTGTCACTTACTCCATGGTTTCAGAATCACCAGAAGATAATCTTATGACTTGCTGCATGGGATCTTTAATGATGTCAATGGAAAGTAACTCCACCAAACTGCCATTTTTGAGGCAGTAAGATTTTTGCAATTTTGAAGTGTGAAAGAATTCCTCTAGACTTACCTGAACTGAAACCACAGACTACAGAACTTGACAGTATCTCAATGTATTGTCTTGTCTGCTGCTGCCCTTCAGGTCAGGCTGTGTTTGAATAAGCCCACAGTGCCAAAACACAGGGCCACCTCAGTGACGTGTTTTCATTGTGTTCCGAATCTCTCAGCCAGCCTTCTCAGCTGAGCACAGACAGAAGGTTTATAGGATTGTTGAGGTTTGAAGGGATCCCTTTAAGTCACCTGGCTCAGCCCCCCTGTTCAAGAGTGGCAAGTGAGACCTGATTGTCCAGGGGAATGTGCAGGTGATTTTTACTATCTCCAGGGATACTATCTCCACAACAACTCTGGCCAACCTCGACCAAAGTATGGTTTCCCTCACGGGCACATTGTAGAGAAATGTGCAAAGCATCAAATGCTCATCTGCATCACTGAAGTCCACACCCCCAAAACCACCTTCTGGATTTCAGGAAATTGGACTGGGTGTTAAATCATGTGAGAATTTGAGATGTGATAAAGGTGGCACTATTGTCCAATTATCTCATATCTAAGGTGATGTAACTCCCTGGGGAAGAAGAAAGTATCTACAAGAAATGCCAAACGCTGTAGCTGTGTTGAAAATCAGCTCTGGCTGGATCAGGGTAGGAAAGGCTGCAGCCCACAGACTCATCTGCGGAGGCCAGGTTTGCACACACACTCCCCCACAGCTGAGCTGGGGGAGGAAGTTTTTGGCTGGCTTCACCAGAGGGTGAAGCCTCTGGTCTGCCTAAGACAGAGGGGATAAACACCCACTCCTGGAGGCTATAAGCAGACACTGTGGAGATAGAATGGTGCTTTTTAAGGTGCCAGATGTCCTCCCCTACAAAAATCTGTCTCAGTTGTAAAACTTACAAGCACCCTGGGAAAGTCACCTTCACACAGAACATTCTCATAGGAGGCAGCTGGCAAGTCTTAGGCGGTGTCATAACTCAGTGGAGAAGCCCAAGGTTCCCCCCAGACTCATTGCTGAGGCCTTCCACCAGAGGGCTGTGCCTCTGCGACCCAAGTGTTGCAACACATCCACAGTCTGTTTCAAAAGACAGTGCAAAACTTGCCCCACCCTGAGGAGATGCTTGGGTGTTCCCATCGTACCTGAACATATATTAACCCACTGAACTCTGTTTTGTGGGACCCCCACCACCAGGAGACCAGAAGAAGAGGAGTAATGGGACGCCACTGGATCCACAGGGGTGGTGATACCTTTCTATTTAATCAGTCTCAGTCACTTTCTTTCTCTCCCTGCATCTCTGTTTTTCCTGTTTCTTGCTATCTCCCTATCTCAGATTTACTTTATACTTCTACATGTGATTTCAATTGTATCTTGATTTGTACAGAAGTGTCTCTCTAATAATGGTAATAATTTCATCATAAAAACCTTTTTGGAAACTGGAAGGATAACTTAACAAGCTTGGTCTCTCTACTCCTAAGAGAAATGTCTGTGAACACAGTTTGGCTTTAAACACCTAAGAGTTTGGTGGCTCCAAATAACATTTTCTCTGCATTTTAATTTTAATTCAGAAAAACCTTTGCATTTTATATGACTTAAATCTCAAGTCAAAGTATCTGAAACACTAAATATTCAAAACGAACCAATACACTGCATCCCTTGTCCTCCTGGACTGGAATCTTCTGCTTAAAAATGTTGCAATTTTGGAGTCCAGAAGTTAACCTCAGCTAAGAAAACTTTTTTCATTATTGATATTTACTTAATTTGGTATTTTGAAATCACCAACATATGCCCCATTCTGGAACACTACTACCGTTAAATAAATTACCATAATCTCTACAGTAGTCAAAGCTTAGTGAACCATTAAAGACAACCCAGCTCAATGAACCAGGCAGCAACAACAAAATAAATGTACAGTGAAAGCATGCCTAAGGCAACAACATTTTTTTTCTCACTCCCATCTCTGTTACTGACTTTAACAAAGGACAAAAATGTCCAATAATTTATTTGTTGGCCTTCCTGACTGGACTTCCAAGACTTCGAGCCAAATTTTCAGCATATCCTCTTGGTTTGACAGTCTCCACTGTAAGTTTGGTCTTATGTGAAGGTACTGCTTCCTTTCCATTCCATTTCACCAGACAATGCATCCAGGATGAATTTCTACCTCTGACAATGTTATTTGCGTGTGGGGGTCCGAGTGTGAGCATGTATATGAGGTATTTGCCTACTTACCACAAAAAAGTGAGTTCCATTTAAGACATTATAATTCCAATTCTACTGCACTGACCGGAGTGGAAGACACTCTTGGATAGCTTCAGAAAGCTTCTGTCTACAGTGCACTGAGCTTGCAACCTTCAAACCTAGGTCTTCTTTAGTCTGTTCAGTCCAAGCCTATCCAGTGTAGAAATGTGCCATGCAGGCCTGATATATTTGCAACTATGATGGAAATTCCCTTTTTCAAACTCTTCAATAAGTGGCAGCTGTCATTAAGATTATCTAGAACCGACTGAACACAAAGTCATTGGTCAGCATGAGAATTCGTATGGTATTTTCTGTAAACTTGCTGCCATTTCCATTAGGGAAAAAAATGCGCCTTTTGTCTGTGGGCATATTGTTTGAAGAACAAAAAAATTCCCATTACCTTATCTGCCAAATTCATCAGCAGGGATGTACAGAGTTCTTTGGTTGTGAGTCCTTTACTGTCCTTGAGAAAAATGGAACTGGATTTCACTGAGATGCATAAGAAAATTGACTAAACAGATGAACAGATGGGTGGGGTTTTATCAAAGCCTCTGAAATGGTGTTGAGATTTACCTCTGACTCTCTCACATGTAGTTTGCCTTTCCTTTTAATCACAGCCAGTACCAAGGCTAGCCATCAGTGACAGTAGCTGCAGGAATNCAGCGGAAGTCTTGCTCCTCTCTGAATTTCATTTCCCAAAGTAGTCAAAAAAGAAAATAATCACATCATTATTTCATAATGTAACAGATGAGCTCAGGTGAACAATGGGTTCTTCCTGTCTCCTGGGATGTCTGCAAGGTAGACTGGTATACCTATTTCCAATGTCTTTCCTATTCAGGCAGTGAATACAGGAGAGTTGTACCACCTCATAAAGACAGAAAAGACAATTTTAGCTGCTGAAGTTTCAGAGCTTGAAAATGCAGAGCAGAGTCCAATGGCTCCAAAATCAGGTGGCAAATACACTAATGCTGACTTTGCTGTGACTTTAAAAGTTTCTTATTTTATGCTGAAAGCCAAATGTGAGAGGGAACATAGGATGCTGCTTTTGTGCTGTGCTTTCACCTCTAGGGCTTCACAGATGATGCAATGGCAATTGATATGGAGATACATGACTTTTGGCATTATTGATCACGTCTGCTCTATCAGACATGATCAATAGGCTAACTGGCAAATGCCTAATCCCAGCATGCATTAGGTTTTAGCAAGCTGCCCAGTCAGAGCAATCTGGGGTCACTTTTGGTTTTGGTTTAGGAGAATTATGAGGGGTTTATTGGGTTCTGTTTGTTAAACTAGTATTACCCAACAGCCTTAAGAAGAGAAAAATAAAATTCGCAAACAAGTTACACAAGTGTCAAATCTTTGTCTCAGTGTTCCCCATATTTTAAATATGAATTTTTTTTATCCATGAGTCCCTTCTCTGCATGTTCTCACTTCGTTTTTGACTTGGAGGACATCTGAGAACAACGTGGGGGAGTAAGACAGAGCCAGCTGCTTGTGGCAAATAACTGAAAACATCAAGAGTTAGAAATAAAAATAACAATGAGGCTACTGTGTTCAAGCTATTAGCCAAAAAGGCCAAAACTGAACTTTCATTGAAGTCAAAGCATCCCCCAAATAGGCCAGTGTACAATTTTACCTGGTGCGTATTTTTAGTTATTCACAAAAGTTGATATAAACACTGTCTACATTTATCAAGTACAATCACTTGCAAAAAACCCCCATGTGACCCAGTACATTTCCAGAAGATTACATGGGTATATTAAGTTGGTATTCAAAAAATTACTATTGCGCTTAATAATATTTTTCAGAATATATAAAAGTGCATGTGAACATTATTCTACCCACAGTGTCAGTATTGTTCTGCACATAGCAGCTCTCAGAAAAAGCACAGGTAGCAAAACTTCATTTTCCCAAAATGCACTTCAATATATTTTAAGTAAAAAACCTAATTTAAAATAATGTCAGCATCTTTTGCCTGTAGAATAGGAGGCTCAGCATCTTTAAATTATTTAAGAGTTCCTTAGAGAGTAAGTTGTGCTTATAATGTCAGATTTGCTCAAAGAAATGGAAAGAGCAAAGCAAAGTGTTGAATAAGGACTTCCTGTGTGATTTTACCAAGTTATTTTTTACTGCCTGTAATTGAAGCAGCATTCACACCTCACACCATTTTAGCCAAAAATATATGTTGTATAACTGTAACTTGTTTTACTTGGTTTTGTTTCTTTTTTTTTTCCTGTTTTATAAATGAACTAGCTCTACTGAACTGCTCTTTTCCCCACTGGAAGTCATTCATGAATAAATACAAGATCCATCAAGACTCAATTGAAAGTACACTTGTAACGGGGCTTACAGATTTTTTTGAATGTCTCTTCCTAAAATGAAAAATGCAAACTATAAAGGAAAGAGTTTACTATTATAATCTCTGACATATTTTGTTTCCTTTATTGTGATAGAAGGACCAGAGCTAATACTCATAAAGCCACCTTAACAGTTTTTATTCAAGCAAATAAATATATTCAAACAAATGAATGGCAGGACTTGTCACAGTTTGTCATTACATTACAAGTGCATTTTCAAGATATAGCCAAAGCCTTTATGCTAGTATCAGCCATAATACTAGGTTAGATGAAAATAAAGATTCTTGTTAGTGTTGTCTTTTTCATTTTTATGGTGTTTTTTTTTTTTTTTTTTTTTTTTTTTTTTTTTTTTTTTGCTAGGCATTTTGGAGACTTCTAGGTGAAACCAAGTTTGTGTAAAGTGTGTTATATTTTCCCATACTTAAGTCCCAATTTATAATTTTTTAAAAAATTTTATTTAAATGCTCTGTACATTTGCCACACTTAGTCTTAACTTCTAATTCTTCTAATCTCTTCTAACTTCTAATGTCTTCTAATTTAATGAGATGTCACAATTCCTAAAACCAGATGGAGAACTTCATCCATGTCCTGAACTTGTCTTTAAAACAACCATTCATTTGTTGCAACTAGAAATCTGGCCTGCAATTAATTACATGAATTTACTGAGGAAAATTGGCATAGGGCTGCATTGCTGTTTTCTGCAGCTAGCTACACCATCATGCAGATCAGCAGCAACTCATGTGCTCTCTGCAACTGATATATTTCTTATGGCTCTGTAATTAAAAAAAAACAAACAAAAAATCTGACCAATCCATCTTTGCTTTGAGGCTCTTTCAGTACTAATGAGGAAATTGGAGTACACAGAGAGCATCGATCATAGCTAGAACAAGGAGAACAGGTCAGCTCCTACTTTGCCTCAAAACACTTTGCACTGGCAGACCATGCACCGTCTGTGCCTGAAACACTTTGTGTTTGAACTAGAGCACAAGCTCCCTGGGGAAGCAGTGCATAACTTCATCTGATTTTGATCTGAGTTCAGTCATTATTGACTGTCTGTACACAACAAAAGGGATTGTACCACTCATAATGTTAATATTCTGCAAAGGATTTCTCACTAACTGTAAAAAGAATTCTCCTTTTAAACAAAAACAAAAAAGAGACACCCTGAGTGTATTCACACAGTTCATATAATGATATTCGCTAGTCATACCCTCTGACCCAAGGAGCTTTGGGCAGCAGTCTTGGCCTCTGCGCACAGACCTCTCTGCTTGCACTCACAGGTTGCCAGGTGCCTTGCATGTCAAAACTCAGCCAGAGCCATACTTCACCTCTGCTGAAGTACAGCCACTCCTGCAGACAAGAGCTTCTCTCCAGGTCCACCATCCCTCCCCCTCAGCACCACTCAGCAGATTAGCTCTGCGTCTGAGGACTGTCCTTTACACAATAAGCTGCAGGCTGAATATTTTTAAAAGGGTCTGGATATTGTGAATTACAGAGCAGCAGCAGGAGCAAAATGAAATTAAATGACAGAAATCTGTGTCATTGTTTCAAGTGCTATATACACCATGGATAGATTCTTCTACTATCTCTTCTCTTAACTTTGACTAAAATGTTACATATTCTGCGCCCAGTGAAGTGAAACGCAATAAAAAATTTGTTATGAAAGGTAACATTTTTTGCTGTGTAGAGATCAGCCAACCCACAGTTGCCACGGCTGCTAGATTGAGGAGGTACTGAAGACCCAGTAAATGCACCACTCATTCACGTCTTGCTCTCATTCTCTGATTTTAATACACAATTTGAGATTATATTGTATGGCACTAAATAGCTCAAGGCAGAGGCTTAGCTTTAACCTTCCAGTTGTACATTGAAACCTTACAATAGAAACAGCACTTTATTCATGCAGAAGTTGGAAGTTGGGTAGTTCTGAAATTATTCATTACTTCTTGGGAACAAAAATGTATCACATATTCCTGAATTCAGTTTGACCACTGTTTCTTGCTTCACACTTCAACTTCCTCCTTTTCCCTCAACAAATGATTTTGTAACACAGGAGAATTGGGAAGAATTACTCAGATTGCAACATTAGCCTTGGGCTATACTATTTTGCCTTTCCTTTTTTTTATCCCTTCCGCCTTTAATTATCTCCTCTAAGTGTTGTGCCAGTCTCATCTGGCACAAAATAGTGAAGCTCATTGAAAACCATTGTTCATTTAGATAGCTATGGATTCCTTAGCCTTCATTTTCATGTCCAACTTCACCTTCTGGAGGTTGCCATCTCCTCTACCCTACATCAGTATGCTGTCTGTGACACCACCTCTCTTGGCATTGCAAAAAGGATTCCTGCCTTGTCTCAACTATTTGCAGCAGTACTTGGACAGCAAAGGGGCCTTTGAAGTAAATTCAGGGCTTCTTTCAAAACCTGTCCGTATTTCAGAAAATATATTGATTGTTTTGGTAACAAGTTCAGTGACTAATTTATCTTGAGATTGCAGGGAAAAATCAGAGAGGAAACAAGTTAGAGATGACAGCAGAAGAAAAATTTTTACTTACTCTATTTCTTGGCTAGACTCAACTTGCTATCGCCATTTTTATTATTTTTATTTACCAAAGCAGAAGAATGTTCCTATTGTCATCTATTATTACACAATACAAAATAGCTTTTTCTTAGCTATTGAATATTAGCTATGTCATATTTTATATGTATCCATTTTAACAATGGTGTCATAAAACCTTAAACGTGTACTTGAGTATTTATTCAAAGGTTGAAGGCAAAGCAACTTTCAGTTTGAAAATGGCACTTGAAAAAGATTGCAAAACATATGTGGAATTCCCAAAATGTCTTTTAAGAGGTCTCCATCAGCTACACCTTGGTTAAGTTGAACTAATTTTGTTTATATATCGCAAAACATCTTGAGAGATGCCAGAGCAGTTTTTTTCTCCATAATGAGGAGAGCTTAAAAGTATTGAATGAATAAGAAAACCCAACACGTAACAACTGCAGATTTTGGAAGCCAGCCAATTTTAAACTCGATTTTAGGCTGCAACAGATATATGAAATCTCCCAGTGGTAGTTTGAAGATTTGAGTTTACAAGCTATACTCTAATGACCTCATATCATAGCTCAATGTTTAATGAAAATAGTTATTTCCCATATTCAAATGAATCTATTTCTAAACTGTGCACAAAAGTCAGAAGATTCCAGATAATCTCTCTGAGCTTCACCACAGAGGGAAATAGAAATTATTTAATGTGCAATACACATTAGGAACCACAATATTTAGCAAAGAGCACCACGTACTGATTTCAAAGATTGCAGAGAACATAACACAGAAAAAAGGAGTGGGAAGGCAATGCCTCTCTGTACACCAGCCTTCCCTGTTTAAATGAAACAGTGAGCATAAACATGCATAAGGACTCTGTGCCTAGGACTTGATTACTTCTGCATCTCTAAGCACTGGCATAAGTTTTATTCAGCATGCCTGCAAAAGAGTTGTGATTTTGAAATAGGCGAGGAGAAAGACATCAAAATATGTAGTTTGATTTTGCTTATGGAAAAGCATTTTAAATGGCTTTTTTTTTTTTTTTTTTTTTGTAAAGGAACTTTTTTCCCAAGAATGTACCTGTAAATAAATTCTTCCCCAAAATCCCAAAATGTGTCTTTGGTTTTGTTTTCTAGGCATATTATCTTATCCATAAGATTCTGTGCCTTTCAGATAGCTATATCTGTCTATCTATCTATCTATCTATCTATCTTTCTATCTTTCTATCTATCTATCTATCTCTATATCTACACACATAGATAGTGTGTAGTTAAAAATTAAAAATAGTTTTTAATTTTTTTAATCCTGAAACTTGTAATAGAAAACTCTTTCAGAAAACCTCTGGCAGGAGAGGAATCCTACTGATTCCTCCCTTCTGTGACCTCAAGAGGAAAAATAATTTTTTTCTTTTGCTATGAAATTCATATATATATAGTCTAAGATATTTGTTTTCCCTTCATGCTATTTGAGCAAGAAATCTATTAATAATATGCCAGTGCATTTCATAATTAGTCTACAATTTCTAGCATAACATTACCTTATTTTTTAAGTCATCTTTGTGGGACTCTCAATCATCTTTTGGTCTTTGTTGATGTCTGGATCTTTCTTCAGTTGTACAGTAGGTATTCTGGAGATGCCTACCACAGTCCCTGCAGCATTAAACAAACTAAATCTGATGGGAAATATACTGAACTATGCATCTTTCCTGAGCACACTCACCTTTCACAGCTTCATTACCTGGGTGAATTACTCTAAAACCTTGTTTGTGCTAGTGATACTTTTCTCTTTCTCCTTCTTTGCCAAAATGGCATGCAAACATTTTGTAATAGTGGTTCTCATGAGTACATATATATATACACATATATACATACATACAGATATATATATATATATATAAAGTTTCTCAAGATCACCCAGTTCTTTCTATGTATCCTGATACATCTACCTTTTAATTGTATTTTAAAATCCAGCAAGATAGTGTCCAAAATTTGTTTTTGTTGCAGAGAAAATCTTGAAGAACTGTTGCTTATTCTGCAGAAAACTGTTACTCCTGGTTCAAATTTTGATCCCTTATGTCTAACCTAGATAAACACTACCCTTTTCATGCTATAGTGTTTTTACCAATGCCCATATTGCAGACTGGACATTATTGCAGTTTCTTCACCCATAATTTTGGGAAAAATCAGTAAGGTAAAAATGGAGTCCTCTGTGACAATATATCTTTTCTGCAGAGGATAGTTTTTCATTATAAGTAATCTGATACTGTAAATTCTATTTCACATATTACATATCTGGAAATATTGATACAATTTTTTTCTCTAAGCCTTCCTACATTCCTGTCATGACAGAAATTAGCTGAATAGTTTTTATTATAAAGTGCTATTTGTCAAGCTCAGAGGAAAGAATATGGGACAGGTCTCAGTGGTATGAAAGATTGTGAAGACTTAACAACATACAGTACACGTGAATTTTATAGTTTATGTTATGGCGTCCTGGGGAGGCTTTGTGCATGTTATACAAAGACATAAATGATGCTTAAAACAGATGAGTAGTATTTTCTATGTTATGAATGACCTTAGAGGTAACTACTCAGTTTATGTAAAGATTTCCTTTAATGAAGATATGTCATGGTTTGAGAGGAAGTAGGTTTTCTGGGATATGCTGTGGTCACCAATAGGTGTTCAGATTTTAATATTGGCACCTGGTTTGGCCACTAGGGCATTGGATACGCCTCTGAGCACACAGGGGTTAAAAAGCAGAGCTCTGGTGGGAGAAGCTCCCTTTGGTTTCGGGCAGGAAGAGTTCAGGTCTCTCCCGCTGTCCCAGCTGCCGGCTGGGCAGGGGGAGGGGAGAAACCATGTGGCCGGGAGAAGTAGGGCCTTGGACGGAGAGGGGAGGTGAAGGCCCCTGAGGATGGAAGGGTGGAGGAGCACTGAGAGGCATCGGGCAGCCCCCCCGGAGAGAGAAAGCCAGTGTCTGTGCCTGTGCCACCTTGAAATTTGATAGCACGGCCGGCCGAGAAGGAGAAGAGGGGGGTGCAGAGAGAAGGTGCCCACAGGGCGTGGAAGTTCTGGACAGGCAGAGACTGAAATTTTTAACCCGTTTCTTGGATGATGGAAACCTTACAAATGTTGATCCTCCTGGAGTTGAATGAGAAAAGAGATAGGGATGAATGGCAGGAAATGGGCAAGTGTGATGCAGGTTTGTGCAAGTGGAAGATGTCCGAGAGAACTTGAGAACAATCATATGCGGCAGGAGATGATGAAGTGGCCTTTGGCTGGACTTTTCTTGTATAGCCATGGACAGAACCATGTTTCCTGTGACACAGAGACTGCATCCAGGGGGGAGGCAATGGCTCAGAGCCAAGAGGGTTCAGTGTTGGTGCCCCTCAGCCCCAGGGGATGAACAAATCTGGGGGGGACAGGTGTCCCGAAAGTGAGAGACTGTGCTCTTTTTGGAATGGGACAAAGCACCCTTAAAAGGACAACCCTAGAAGCAGCTCTGGTCCATGTTCATGTCCAGTGAGAGCACTGGACATGAAGGGAAGAGGTCACGACGGCAGATGTTCTCTGGGTGGTGCCACGAGTGACACGGAAACACACAAGGTTTCAGCGGTGTTTCCAAGGGAAGCCTATGGCACAAGAAGGACTCCTCTCCTCTTGATGAACTGGGAATTGATTGTCTGAAGGGTGGTGATGGACTGAGAGCTGATGATTTGGGGGATAGATGTATTGTATTGGGGAAATTTGGTGGGGGGAGGAGGAAATGTTTCTGTGAGGTTTTCATTTTCCCTGTGTGTGTTTCTTTTTACATGTAGTTGTAGTGTAGTTAATAAAGTTTTCTTTCCTTTATTCCTAAGTAAAAGCCTGCTTTGCTTTTTCCTGGTCACATCTCACAGCAGGAACCAGGGAGGTGTTTTCATGGGGGCAGTGGCATTGTGCCACCGTCAAACCATGACAAGATGTTTCTGTAAAAAGGAAGTAATACAAATACTGTGGAATATCAATAGCTGAGAGGTTTTTCTGGATTTTAGTACAATAATCTGTTTACTGAAATGAGGATAAAACACATTTTCTTTTTTAAAAACACCTAAACACTATAAAACTTGGGAATAACTTATCTGTTCTGAGAGTGAGAGTACATACAAGCTTCAACTGTTAATAAAACTGTTAATAAAACTGTTAATAAAAATTTAACATGAACTATGCCACATAATATAAAGAAGAATGACAAGGTACAGGATGTGGTACTCTGTTTATTTGCACTTCTCTCATCAAATACACGAAAAGTTACTTAATATAAGTTACAGTACAGATGACACTCAGATATATTAAATCCATACATTTTGAATGAGATACCATTTTCTGATTTGGAACCTTCTTCTAGGACCACAATACAATATAATGTCTATAATGCATATAGGAAAAAAATAAAAATAAAAATATTTTCCTGTCTTTGGTACCAAATAATCTTCTTTTTTTCCTATTAAATATTTGACAACTGACACTTAATTCAAGCAAGTATAATTCTACATTTCTATTGTGCTGAAAAAGCATGCATTTTTTCAGGACCAGAATCACATTCTGGAGAAGGACACAGTTTTTTCCTCATAAACAGTCACTAGTGTTGTAATTTTAGAGTTGATTTTACCCCACTGTATTTTCATTATATTCTCAAGGTATTTTAGCACCTATTAATATCTGCTTTGTAGATTTTCAGCTTTAACCAGAGCACAATGTGCTGAGTCTGAAAGAGAGACGTCCTTCTTTCTTCTGGGGAAACCCCTTATTTCCGTTTGTTGGAGAAATTCCTTCCATAAACAACACCAAGGAAGCTCCACTGATTTAAAATACTCTTTCTATTGGCTAAAGTACAGCTAATTTATGCAAGTTCTTGTTTGTCAAACAAAGGTTTTTAAAACAATTTTGATTCACAGTATGGCAGATTTTTTACAGGGAATGGTTTTCTAGTGGTGACTACCATGTTACTGGTTTTTATTTTCTTTGTTATGCACCACTTCCTAAACTTCCTATCATTGCAATCAGTAGGTTTCCCACAATCTCAAAATTATTCATCTTCTTTAGTGATCTGTTGGACTGAGGCCAGAATTCCTGTCACTTGCAGCAGAAGCAGACTGAGGACATAATTTATTATGCTGACCTCTTGATATTTAGTGAGTATAGTGCCTTGTACAGCTGCAGCTGCTGCTTTCCACAGGTCTGCAGCTTGCATGTTTCTTCCCCCAGATCAGGACGATATTATCATCCAGCCTGCTTTAAAGGATTTCTTTTTCATGAAACCAGTATAGGAAACAACTGTGGCAGTAAAAAGGTACAGTTGTTCAACACCTATTTCTTCTGCAAGCATGAGAGCATCTTGTTATGCATGACACTTCATCAGCCTTCTGATAACATAGAATATTGATACTGTGCATAATATCCATTAAAATAAAAAAAAAGCTTGGATACCCCAAGTTTCTTGATAGAAAAAAAAAAGATGAACATCTGGTACAGTAATAGAATTTTTCATAGACTTATCAGAATAAACCAACATGGAATAATTTTTAATTCTGTGCTATAAGGCCTTTTATTATTTCTCAGAATTAATTATAAACCACGATCAGAGTATCATGACAATGCACATTTGGCTCCAAGTTAGACTGCATGACCTGATTTAAATATCCTCAAGAGACCTGTTCGGTGCTGAGCATTTTGAAAATCTGAGCTTCTCATATAGGTATCTACATTATCTACACCACGATCATCAAATTTATAATTTTCCTGTTCAGTGAATTGTGCCCCAGAATCACATTTCTAAAGTACAACTGAATTTCCTCTGACTTTCAGACAATTGAGATTTTTGCTGGCCTAAGGGATATGCCATACTTATTAAGATGAAATGTATATTTCGGAATATAAACAACACTGTTAGTATTTTGAGTAGTTGAGTAATACAGGAATTTCTGCTGACATTAAAAGCCATACTAAATTGCTGCTTGGTTTATTTTGAGAATTTCTATCTAATATTACAAAAGATGACTTTGATGACATCATAAACCTGAAGCATGAAAGCATTAGCAAAAACTGCTTCATAAAGAGTAATCAGCCTGGTGTCAGTGAAGGTGTTCAGACGTGGTAATATTTCAAGCTAAACACACTGGACAACTTCACACCATTCTAACCAGTAGTGCTGCAACATTGATAGTAATGAATATATAAGCTTAAAGAAGAGAGAGAGAGAAAATTTTATTTTTTTGTGTCAATATATTCCATAATAAATATTTTAGGACAGGGAAATATTACACACCTTGTCAAATCCAGCCGTATCTGAGAGTCTTCCTTCCCTAGCTGTTACCAAGGAACTTTTTTTCTGTGTGTAGTCCAGTCCTGTCATTTCTTTTTGTAAATGTGATATTTAGTTCCATTTATCAAATGAAATCAGTCACATTAGGATCTTAGTGTTTTTTAAGACACAGAGGAGCTATACTCTACATTTCCTTTCATTAATTATTTATCTTTCTGCAGGGTAAAGCACTTCACATGTTCCATTCTTTCCCCTCTAAAATGCATAGTGGGCCTTGTAAAATATGAAGCACCTGGAAAAACAGACTTAATTGTAGGTAGGATGGTAGTAATTTTCTTGTGCAGGTGCCTGCAGAAAAGCTTAGAGAAATGTTTTTGAAGATGATATTCCTGTTCAAAGGCAGTAGATTCAAAACTGTCATGTACTTTTGAAGGACTAGGATTGCTTTCATCGCAAATTCCTTAAAATATTTTTGGCAGTAAAGATTTTAGGAAAATAAAAAATGAAGAATCTTGTTTTCAGGCAGTTTATACTTAGATCAGCATAACTCCTATTACTTACACTCCACTCCTAATTACAATCTACAATTACAAAAAAAATTAAGCATTTTTTCCCTGGAAAATATTCCAAACTATATATCTCTTTGGAGGATTGAGACTATCAAAAGTTCTTTGCTTCTGTTAGGATAATGCTCCCTTATAAATAATGTCTTCATAATACATGCAGAAAAAGTCTTGCAAGAACTTAATGGGACATACAACAACATACAAATCTGTTTCTGATTGTAGAACCAAAGAGGAGATATACCTAATATATTAGAAGCTAAAACAAAGATTCTGAGCAGATAGAATTTTCTCATTGAAACTACTGGAAGCAAACATATTTCCGACTATTTGCATGCCATTTTCATATTGTTCCATACTCCTGTTTCTCTTTGCCACTCTGACCTCCCCCTGCCCTGGCCTCAGTCAGTTTACAGAAGATTTGGTACATGATGAGGGAGTTGAGGCAGCCAATGAAGAAATACTTGACTCACAGAGATGATAGTGCTCAGGTCAAAAATAGAGAAAACACTTGTGCTCAGAAAAGGAATGGAATCATCTAGAAGAACATAGCTTTGAGTGTTATTTATATGGAAAATTTGCAGTGTTCTCAGGATTATTTGAATGCAGTGGAAGTGATAGGTAGGCAGTGGTTTGCGAGGTTGGCCAATAGCTCTCATGCTGAAAACTACTCTGGCAAAACAGTTTTATATTGATCATATCCATGCATTGTGCAAATCTCTTAGATTGAAATTTATGGGACCAAACTTATTGGTCCATATTTACAAGTTTGATAGCAGGTGCTTTCTCGTTTAAAGCTCACCACAAATAGTGCATACACGACAATTGAAGCAAAATGAAAAAGGATGAAGGGCACAGAATTACTTCAAGTCTTGGGTGCTGTGGCAAATCATCCAGCTCACCTTCATGGTGTACTCTAGACAGCAACCACTAGAGAGCACCTAGTTACAACAGCATGAGCACCTGTGCTGAAAGGATAACACACTGTCATTAAGTAAAAAATGGGAAATACTTTGTCTTTATTTCTTAGATCTCAGGGATTTTGTGAGCCAAATAGTACTCCAAACACACTCACACACTAAGGAATGTCTTTTAAAAAGGGCAAGAAAACAATTTGTTAATCACTTTTAATATTAATCATTTCCCCAGCCAGCTGGAACTTTTTACCAGGTGTAGATCATAGCTCTGGAAGCTCTAGGGCTCGTGGTTTCTTTCAGGTTGTGATTAAAGCCACTTGTATGAAAACCTTGAGAAAAAGTCTTCCCCCATTGATATCAGGGTCCCATGAAAGGTGGAGGTCAAGGAATGTATATTCAACCCTATTGTGGTCAACTATAACCTTTTACCTATTGCAACAGCTCGTCAAAATACCTGCATGGTATGGGATGTATGGCTGACCTCTGCAGAAGGCACTTAACAGGCTTGTGGGATTTTCTCTGTTGCTTCCAGCACAGACGGCCAGAGTCTGGACTAGAATTAGTAAAGGTACCAGCTGGACATTCCCACTAATTGGTTTAGATGCTTCTTAGTGTCTTACTGAGACATCAGGATGTTTAAACTCCAGCTTTTCTGTTTGACAGACAATGGTGCTGGAAGGCACTTGCTGTTTTCCTGCTTTCTTGTGTGGTGAAAGGCAGCAACAGAAAGTAACTTGACTCCTGCCTTTATCGTATAACAGTGTCTGCTTGTATTTAATAAGAAACACAAACACTTCCCATCAGTTTGCTGCGTGAGTAGAAGACCATTCAGCCATATGTCTTTGTAAAATCCCAGTGGAACACTTGAATCATTATTACTTCCACACACAAGATCATCATTAACATACTTATATCAGACAAAAACTTGTCTGGCAACTGAATTTTAACTATAATTTGAATTTTTACAACATCTTCATTGTGATGCACTGAAATAAACCATTCTGAGAAAGATAAGAAGGATTTGCTTTTTAAGTCTTACTAGTTATGCTCATCATAGGAGATAATTGAATTTTAGCTGGTTTATAGAAGATAAAATTCACAAATTACTATAATTTCATTTACTTAATTAAGAAAAGTCCAGCCTAAACAACATCAGTTTTTAAATACTTCTGGCATAATGGTAATTTTGAGATAAACTGAAAAGGAAATTAGCTAGAAATTAGCTAGAAATTAGCTAGAAAGGTGGTATCAGTTGGACCAGTATCCCTAGAATCTTTAACCTGTATGCTAAAAAAATAAGAGCCAAAATCCCATTCAAAATTGTTGTGACAAAACACATCGATTAAGAATACTGCTAAAAGGACTGACAGAATATATTTCAAAGTTAATTTGTGTAGAGCATTTACATTTTTCTAGCACTCTTGTCCTCTGTTTTTTAAATTCAGACATCAAATATTTCAAAATTTCTGATAAGTGCTGAGCTGATATCTGTGCTGCAGAGATAATCCTGGTAGGATGTGCAAAACCAGCAGCAGACAGACCCGCTGTGTGTGCAGAGCAGACCTGAGCAGAGTAGCCATTGGGAAAGCTGCTTCCCAAGGTGTGTTTCCTGCAGGGGCAAAATCATCTCTTGCCCATGGTCTTCTTGCAGCAGTGTACAGCCCAGATGAATGCCATTGCCTTAAAAACATCATTAGACATGGGTGTCACAGGAAGGAAAAGCCACTGCCTTTCTCTGCTTTGAGTGCGAATCCATTGTATGGGGCCCCCTTGAAAGCTGCTCTAGATCTTACTCCATGTTCAAAGCTTTAGCCTGGCTGCTGTGACTGAACACTGCACCCAGTCTTTCTCCTGCTTTTGTTCTCCAGTACAGCATTGCACCTGGAAAAAATGCAGACTTTTCCCAGCCTTCTCAATAGACTTTTGGCAGCATTATGCCTTTACAAACATAACAGGTGCAAACCCAAGTTACCCATACCTAGGGGATTTTGATTCATGCACTAGGACACTCTTCTTGTGCGCATTGAGACCTTCATCCATGGAGAGGCTCACTGTGATGTGAGTGAACCAAAGAAAGTCAGAGCAAAAAGAGGAAAGTAAAAGAGCGGAAAATAATCCCGCTGAACAACTGAGGCTTGTTGATGAACACACCTGCCTGAATTCAAAACAGAAGAAAAGTAGAAAATAGAAAGAAAACCAAAAATATTAGTAAAAATAACAGAGTGTGAATAGATGAGCAATGATAAACAGTAGGAAGCCTAAAGGTCCATAACACTTAATTTTTTTGCCTATATACAGTGAAAACTGTGGAAACCAGCAAAGGAGAGATTTGGAAGGAAACTATGAAGGAAAGCATTCTCCCAGGGTCTGAACCCCCATAAGCTGACAATGTACTGCACAAATTCAGACCTGCAGTTCCTTGCACCAGCTGGAGAAACATTAAAAATGGTGATTCTGCTATGTAATTTGAACCCTTTTCAGGTATGTAGCTCACTGCTCAGTGGGTGATCCCAGCCTGTTCCCTTTGTTCCCTTTTTGTTTACCAGGGCTGAAGGCTCCCTGAAGATTAGAAGGTGGGTGTTACAAAATGAGAGCCTTCAGTGAAGTTCAACAGGTTTACTGTCAACAACCCTTAAACAAATACAATGTTTTGAGATTGCAAAGTGGGGATAATTTCTGTTTTCCATTAACAAAATGATCCACCAAATTAATTTTTCAAATACTAAAATGAAAAAACAAATATCTGAACATTAAATTCTGAAAATCTTGGCGCTTGTATTTTTCTGTGTGTCTGGCAGCTAAGTTGAGGACTGTTATTTCAAATACTTTCAGCTATTAATTACGTTTCTAACAATATTCTGGATCAAACATTCTGCAGTGAATTTGTGGTTCGATTTCTTTTTTAGTACAATGATTAAAAACTGTAAACATCTTCCCTTTCCCTAAAGATTATATAACCTTATAAACACTGAGATGAGGGGTGGAGGGTGTGGAAAAAATAAAGAAAGAGAATCTATTGAAGTAGAAATAAAAAAGGAATGTTTGATATGATTAATAATGACTATATAATGGGTTTCACTGGGATATGGAAATACATTCCATGAAGAGAGCAAAAATCTGTGTGAAGGGGCTCAGAGGAGGGCAACCTCAATCTATTTTTCTTTCCCATATCCTTGGTGTTGGTGTCTCCAAGCCAGGCTGTAAGGAGAACAAATAGTTGACTCAGGCCACCTGGATGTCTCCTTAGGATTTAATGTGGTTAGAGGACCAACTAATGGTCTGATTTGTTTCATAGGGTGATGGAGAGAATAAAAAGTCGGGATTCCAAGTATCCAATTCTTGTGAATAGAACACAAGTATAATTGAGAGACATTATTGAGAGACACTGTTGACATTTAATGAAGATGCTTCTGCACAATATTTAATTTTATTCATCTTTTGTTGAGGGCTTTCACCTTATTAGTGCTTGTCTAACATACTCTTGAACACCTGACAGCCTGTTGGGTTAGACAGCCTCTAGAAATTTGCGTTTGCCTGGGACAGCAGTGGGTGTGCCAGCCTCAGGAAGCCAGAATACAAAATCCTCTTATGAAAGCTGTTTTAGGACAGGAAATTACATTGTACTAGAAAGCAAATATTTTTGGTAATGGAATAAATTTAGGTGGAAAAATATTTAAATCTTTAGAATTCTGCTTAATGATCACTGTCCCTGTTAGCTGCCTTAACTTGTGAGCCTACCTCATTAAACCTGTCTCAGATCTGTTGAGACTTCTCCAAAGCCATACAGCAGTCTCAAAGCCCATTTCCCCCCATCTCTATCACTGAAGATTGCTTTTGAGGCAGTTCAAACAGAGGTTTGAGCAATCTGCTTCTTGTGTAGTCTGGGATGCATTAGTTTGCTTAGATGGTAGTTTTATTCCACATTCCTTTTGATTTTGAAAGTAGTTTCCCATAGTAATTTGGAGGACAGTTTTCTGGATTCCCCAACCTAACTTTGCTAAATTTAGTAAAAAATTTCATTTCCTAATGAGTATAGATTGGTTGCATATTTGTTTTGCCTATTTCAAACCATTTTACGACATTTTAGTGAACCCAACAAAAGAACCAGCAAATATATATATATATATCCCTCAATTAAGTAAAGATTTAATTTTTTTTTTTTTTTTTTTGAGAAATTAGGCCATACTGGATTTCATATAGATTCAACAGAAGAATGCATTCTCTCACTAATACTTCATTAGAGTTTGGGTAATACCTTGAGATTACCCAAAATCAAAGGTTGTAAACCTGTCATATGACTAAAATATTATTTATTTTCACAAAAATTTTAGCAGTGACATGTCTGTGCTAATATATCTTTTTCCCATAATGGGAGCTATATGCCAAAAATTCTCTAAGGATAAAATCAACACTAGCTTAACTATTTTAAGAAGACATAGCAATAGATGAACAAGTTGTTTATGACATATTTTTCTTCCAAGATTTAATACAATATATGTATCATAGGTGCTTTTTATCACGCAGAACTTTATTATTAAGCATTCTTTCAAGTAATTTCAAGGGGACTGAGAAGGAAGGCAGTTACTTTCCACCAGGTGCATGTGAAATTTTTATCTATTTCTAAGCAAAGTATTCCGCTTTTATTTTCTTCCATCTAAAGTTTTCATTACATGGGCCTTCAGAGAAAAGGAGTCAAATTATTTTCCTATTTTAACCTCCTTCATCAATCTGTGTATGAAAGTGATTAACCCATAGTACTTCTGTTTTAGCTTAAAATATTAATGCTTTCATATTTGAAATGAAATGTTCTTGGCCTTTTTGTGCACCATGTCTTATGGTGTTAAAAACCATAAGACAAACTGCAAGTCTACTAGCGGTTGTGTCAAGGCCTCTGGCACAAGTGACTGTATGACCACACATGCTACATTCCAAAGATTTGTTTAATGCCTTTACTGACTAGAGGTTTTTTAAAAATGCAAGATTTTCACTGTTGTGTTCTTGAAGTTTTCATATTGTACCTAAAAATCCCTCTCATTCAAAAGTGTTTATGCAAAGAAAAGCAAATAAATATTTTGTGATCCTTTAATCTTTCATGTATTTATCAATAAGTAGATTGTTCCCCTCTTTCAAGTTAGGCCATTTAATTATCAATTATGCAAAACTTTGCCTTAAGTAATACCATAAAGGAACTTTTAGGGGAATCAGGAAGAGAGCATGGCTCATTAAGATCTCCCATAACTAACCTTGTCACTTTTTAATACAGGCTGGCTCCCTTAGCCTCACCAACTTGAAATGCAAGCAATCCTTATATCATCATTTATCCTGAAAATCTAGTCCACAACTGTACTTTCCAATTCTCTCATCCAGAAATATGTCAGAATAATTCACACTTGCTTCTATCACTGCCTTTGACAATTTGTTCCATTATTCAGTAATCCTCTGCATAAAGAAATTCTGTCTGAACTGCTTATAGATTAATCCTTTCTTTTAGATCTATCTATTATCTCTGGTTTTGTGTAAATTATTATCTAAAACAGTGCCTTAGTGACAGTCTGGTTCTCTTCCTTCATGATTTTACATGGGCCTAATTAAGACCTCATTCTGCTAAGATCTATGCTCTCTGTGTGTCTGAATTCAGATATTTTTAACTTCTTTCACCAACAAATGAAAGTGCCTTTCATTTTCATCTCTTATAGAAAAAAGCCAACAACAAAACCACAATACCAGAATCAGAGGTGGAGTCTTGTTTACATCAGTTCAGCAAAGCAAAGCATATGAAAAAGCCCTCAAGTCTGACAAAACATCTTTGCACACAAGGAGTTTCCTGGCCTGGTTGCTCTTAATAAAGTTATGACAAAAGGAGATTTTCAGGAGTCTTCATGTGTAATATCTGTTTTCCACTACACTGCTTTAGTGAACTGGCAGAAATAAAGGTACTTGGTTTCATCTCTGTTAGTATCAACAGGACTTTATAAAAGATTTTATGATGTCAAACCATGACACAGGTGTTTTGTCTTTCTGCAGTAAAGGAAGTAGTAATTTGGTGCTCTACTGTTTTCTGAACAGTCCTCCACTTCTTTTTGTATCACTATATATTTTTGTGCTGTATCCAGATGTCAAAACAATGAGCATGGAGGGGGTGGGGGGTGAAAGAAGTAAGTTAAGCACTCAACACAAATATAGATTAGTGGGTTAGCTTGATGGGCTGCCTACTTGCATAAATCTCTCTATATATTTGTTTTGCTCCCACTAAGACTTTGTTTACTCAAATAGATTCTGCATTATATTGGTTTTGATTCATCATTATGTCATAAGCTGCTTTGAGATAAATTTACAGACCTGAATGGTCTACATAAAGCCAAAGTTTCTGCAATTCTTTAAAAATATTGGACATCAATGCTATACGGTCAGCTCTACTACTGATTTTCCTGGGTAAGGAACATTGTCAGGAATCTCTGCTGATGCTGTCTTCTCTTTTATTATAGTACTTAAAGTTTGTACTGCACTGTAAATAAATGCAACACAGACTTTTGATTCTTCTGTCCACAGTTATCCACTCCTTGAGAAATTCTCCTTGGAGAATCTTTATGGAAAGTGTTGCATCATCTTGGCTTGTTCTGATTTGGTAATTAATTGCACAATGTTGACTGTGATAATGGTGCTATCTGTTTATAGAATACCTGAGGCAAAGCTCTCAAAAATATACTTGTTTTTGTAAAATCCTGAATGGCAAAGATAATTGACATCGATACTCCACGGACACATTCCTTATTGCAACCATCAATTTTGTGCAATAAAGAAAGAGACATCATGTTTCAATTTGGCATTACATGTTCAAAAGGGATTCTTAATTATTTGCCAATTTCACAGCACTATATGTAAACATTTTACTTTTCTATAATACTGCATTTCTGCTTGAGAGCTGCATTTTTTGGTGATGTTTTTGGGGTTGATAAAAAAAAAGAAAGAACCGAAATGAAAATGCCCTATCTCCCACACAGAAAAAGTATGTCCCATGTCTTCCCCAAAATGTTGATTTTTCAACAAATGCCTTTTCTATTAACTCAGAACAAAAAAATTATCCCCTCCATTTCTATAGCAAGATTTTTATTAATATCATGCACCATAGGTGTACATGTTATTATATTTTNNNNAACACTTGGTCTTTTCACAACAGTGGGTGGAGGTTAGTGGTGAGTAAAAGCAATTTTTTTTTCTGTGTAGAAGTATGAATCTAAAGAAATCCAATTCAGTGTAAAAACTTTCTAACCTAAATTCGGAAGACATGTTGTTATTATTAATGTTTCAGGAAAAAAAGACAACAAGCCATGGAAATTTAGTACATAGAAAGAAAACAATTTTATTGCTTTCCATTTCTTTTCCTTTTTGAACACCCGAGAGGTTTTTATTTTGGTTTTTCCTAGTTTTAGATCGAATATTTAAAATACAGTAGTTTAAGATTAATGCATTTTTAAGTTATAAACCCCTCATTTTTCATTTTAGAAAAACTATTTGGAGGAAATGTTACTTAAAATTTCTTCAACTGAAAAATTATTTTTAGTTGTTTTTCCTCTGCTAAGAAAATCCTAGTTCTATTGAATTGACTATAACAGTTTTCTACCAAGCCTCCACATTTTGACAGAAGAGACAGGCATGCTGTGTAAAACTGCTCAGTAATTTCATACTTCTAGGAAGTGGGGAAAGAAAAAAAAATGCACTGTAGACCTTGCATTCCTTTGTAATATTATCTGTGAATCTAAGCATGTTTTCTCTTTTTTTTTATTTGACATGAACATGTTTCCTTGCTGACTCATCTTTTTAGTTGACATATTTGAAAAATGTGTTTTAAACATTTTCAAATCTTCCTGCATTTTTAAAACTTATTGTGCCCTGTTCATGTCTAAATAAACAGATAGTTGGATGAGGAGTGGACATACACTTCTATAAATACTCATGGGATGTCTGTACTTTCATCATCCTCCTTTAATATTTTATATTTGTGCTAGACTGATTTGTTTCCTTTAATCCCTTTGTGAAGCAATATATTGCAGATCTTTTTACTTCCTGCTGTGCCTACTATTAAATAGCACAATTTTTCTTCTAACTTTCTGTTTTCTGTGAGGATTATCCTACCCAGGTCATCTTGCTTTCTGATTTCATACTGTCCACAATTTTTTTTTGCAGTCATTCTACAGCATTGTCAAAAGACCGTAGACCCACGATCTTAAAGAAAAAAAACAAACTGGAATAAACCACTTAAAAATATTTAACTTTTTTATAATAAAGGTACTACTTTCCAGATTACTTTTTCCCACCTTTCATTTGTCCATGTGCCCAGAGATGTGGTAAAACCACCTACCTAGGCACAGACATGAGCACATTCACACATCTCGGTAGACACACAGTGAACTGAGGGAGATTTCAATCAGAACACAACCATGCTGATAAAATGATGAAATTATATTTGAATCAGGATTTTCTGAAGTTTCTGCCTGCAGACAGTGTTTCCAAATTTACTGCAAGGCACTTTTTTGTGTGTGCACTTTAAACCTAGAATTTAATAGGTTTCTGTCATTGAAGAAATGAAGCATGTGCCTACTTAGGCATTCTCTCCTCTATTAGACATTTTCATGTCTATGCTGTTATCTGCTGGCCCAAACACTTTATGCAGCTATGTCATGGGTCTTGAGCAACTGCAGTCTTATTTGACTAGAGCATTTTAGGGAAGCTAAGAAAATAGAACATTATCCATTTTCTCAATTATGAACAGCAGAAGAGCTGTGCCCACAAATGGGCAGGAGCATTTTTTTTTTTCTTTGATGAGATGAGGTCTGGACTTATTGGTAATAAATGTACATCTGTGATATTTTCCAAATGTAGCTTTAGCATAACTACCCCTCCCCAGTCACAGTACAATTTTGCTTTTGTAATCACTTTCCCCAGGTACTCCCTCAGGAGGTAAAACCCTACACCCTCCTGGGCTGAAGTAGCTGACATGCTAAGAATACCAAGGAGATGCTCTCCCAGATGCTTAACTTGACACAGTTCTGTTGTTGTTTTACTTTTGTTGTTTTCCAGCTCTTTTAGAATTTTCTTCTCAGGAGAAGCCTTGGTTTTTGTTGTTTCTGTACAACAGATGGAACAAGGATATGGAAATCAGCATTTTGAAAAATTTATCTCTGCTTAGTTACTTCCCTGGGTACATTCATAGAAGTACAGAATCATAGAATAGTTTGGGTTGGAATGGTCTTTCAAATGGCATCCACTTCCAAGCCTGCTGCTACAGGAAGGGACATCTATCCCAGGTGAGAGCATTGCTGCTCCCAATGCCCACACACTCCCAAAGGCTGTGTCCTGTGCGGTGCAGAGCACTTTCAGCTGTCAGCAGTCAGACTTGCAGCAAACTACAGGGCACCCATGAAGCTGAAGGTTGTGGAGCACAAGTCTTACAAGGAGCGGCTGAGGGAGCCAGGACTGTTTAGCCTGGAAAGGAGACTCGTGGGGAAGCCTTACTGCTCTCTACAGCTGCCTGAACGGAGGCTGTGGCAGTCTGGGGGTTGGCCTCATCTCCCAGATAACAAGGACAAGAGGAAATGGCCCCAGGTTGAACCAGGGGAAGTTGAGATTGGATAATAGACAAAATTTTCTTGGTTGAAAGTTTGTCAGGCATTGGAAAAGGCTTCCCAGGGAAGTGGCTGAGGCACCATCCCTGGAGGTATTTGTAAGTTGTGTAGATGTAGCACTTAGTGACATGGTTTAGTACTGGAATTGATAGTGCTTGTTTACATTTGGACTCTGTGATTTTAGAGGTCTTTTCACACCTAAATGAGTCTATGATTCGACTCTGAATGTTCTGTGCTGCCAGGCTGGGGCCCGACAGAGCTATTAGGAAATATTAGTTTTCTTTCCAAAGTCTTTATTTCTTGCTTACAATGTATTTCTTATCATGAAGCAAATTTTGATTAAAGGCAAATAAATGAAAATCGGAAAAATAAAAAAAAAATTAGAAGTATAAAATGTTATTCTGTGCACAGCCTTCTAATACATGCAGCAGATATATTAACATTAGTATTCAGATCTGTGGAACAAAACATTATTAAAGCAACTGAAGAGTTTTTAATATTATAAATATGTATGACTTTGTAGAATAGTAAGGAAATATATTCTGGTCAAAGCTCTCCTAATGCTGAGCATTTTGATAAAACTTACAGCATTTTAATACAAGTGCTATAAATTATCCACTTTAAAATTAGATAAAAACTATTTGAGAAATAATTATGGGTATATGTTCACTAGATTAGAGTTGGAGGACTGAGAGATAAGGGCATTAGGTCAAGTCTTTCAATCTGCCTCCAGATACTCACTTCCACTATAATACCTATAAGCACATTATGGCAACAGAATCTCAGTGTTTAGAGAATTCTAATTCATTCCCACTCTCTCACTGCTAGACAGTCTTTCTTAGGCAGTGTACAAAAACACAAACACAGAATTTGAGCATACTCACAGCATTCCTCTCTTGCCCCTTACTGCCCATACTTCTTCTGCCTTGTCTTCAGGCTGCCTGCTGAAGCAATCAGCATGCAAGACTTACCAAGCAGTCAGTAAATGTTGATTCAGACTCAGTATTTACTTAATAATAGCATTGCTTTATCCTTGCTTTTAAGTTAATCACAAACAAACCTCCTTCAATCCTTGCCAGGAAGCCTCCCATAAGTCCACTGCAAATCATAGACATAATCTGTGTAAATAATTAATCTGCTTGAATCTTATGCCAGCAACACCTGCACCAACACTGATTACCAGATATGTAATTACATTTTGTTTGTATTTAAATAGATTTGCCTCTGCTTTCTGTAGTGGAAAGTGCCTCACCTCCCCAGTGATCAAGGGCAGAATTTCTTGACCTCCATTTGGTTCCCTGATGTGAGTGGTCACTGAGGTAAACAAAAGTGATGTCAGACCATGAGGCTGTACCTTGTTTAATTCCCTCTGAAGTTAGAGGTCAATGTGTTGATCAACAAGGGACAAAATAAACATCTCACAAACTCAAGCAATAACATCAAAAGGGATTGTTCTTTTGTGACTCCACATGTTTTCCATTGACTCAGAAATTACCACATAACTGGCTTCTGTGGTAGGTTGACTTTGGTTGGTGCCCACCAGGCTGTATTGTTACTCCTTTTCTTAGCAGTATAGGGGGAAGGAAAAAAGACAAAAAAAGCCTTGTGGGTCAAAATAAAATCAATTTATTAAAGCAAAATCAAAGGCCACATGCAGAAGCAAAGGAAAACAAAATATTTATTCTCTACTTTCCATCAGCAGGGGCCCACTTCCTGGGAAGCAGATGTTAGAAGACAAACACTGTAAATAAATTAGTGTGTCTTCCCCCTTCTTTCTCTTAAGCTTTTTGGTGTGTGTGTGTGTTTTTGTTGCTGTTTTTTTTTCTTGTTTGCTTTGTTTTTTGCTTTCTTTTTTTTTTTTTTTTTTTTTGCTGAGCAGACATATACATCACATTGTTCAGTTTGGGCCAGCTTTCCTGGCTGTGTCCCCTCCAACTCACATGGCAGTGTGAAGTTAATGGTTGGACCTAATGGCAGTAGGGGTCTATTCCAATCAAAATAATTCTATGATTCTGTGATCCTATATGAAGTGTTCTGCTTAGTAAATCCGTACCAGTTAATTTTACTCACAAACCTGTAGAGCCCACTGCTTTTATTCTGTCCTACTTCAGCTTTTTTTTTTTTTTTGTTCTTCGAGACCATCTGTTTATAACATCTTTTTTGAGAGGCAGGAGACCAACAAAGCATGTCTGCTTCTATATGGTTACAGATTTTGTCTACAACACTTCTCTCTGAAATAAAATTTTTCAAATTAACAAAAACTTATACCATGACTTTCACTGTTGTTTCAGACTCATATATAATGATTTGGGGCCATCTTTTCTTTAGGCATATATTTTATCTTTCTCAAAAGTTTGAAAAAGTACTATGTAATAATATTGTATTTTTCTCCATTTCAGGTGATTGCATAAAGCAAAGGGATAAACCAGATAACTACGAGGACTTTATATTTCCACAAGGATTTTACAGAAGACCTTAACCTCCTGTGCTCTAGACAAAGGCAGACTAAAACAAACTAATTTATAGTTTGGGATTAGAAATCTTCTGGTGCAATGACATAAATTAAACCCACAAGAATACAGGCAAACAAGAATATCATTAAACAGTATTTTGGACTGATACTAATGAGAGTCAGAACTTCATATACTTCAGTAATATTGTTAAGCGAAATGAAATTTTTCCTCTGACAAGAGAAGGACGTACACGTCTTCATTACCCTAAGTAATCTGAAGAAAGGTAAGTATTATCTGGAGTAAACCACATCTTGAATTCCAGTGCAACAGTGTATCTCTCCTACAGATATTTTATCAAAATGTTGCCATCTAAAGAATAAGAATTCACAAACAGCTGTCCTCAGCAAATCCTTAGCATCCTCTGACAAAATAATCAAAATACTTTCTGTGAAGGAAGAAAGAGAGCCAGTGGGATTAGAAATACATTGTCAAAATGGCTGTGATTAATTCTTCCAGCTGAAGAAAACATGGCAAGACAGGCCTTACATTAGAGTGTGTAAGAAAAGAAAAGCCAAGGCAGACAAAAGTGAAAATAGAAGCCTGTAATTCATGTGAAATTAAAAAAAAAAGCTACTGTAATTAAAGCCACACAGGGAGGAGAAAAAGAGACCAAAAGCATAGAAATGGAACGGCAATGTGATGCCTTAAGTTTTAGCTTTGATACTATCCAGATTCTGTACTACATTAGTATATAACTCTGAACTGCATATAGAGTGTTAGTAATTTCTCCTCACAGTTTAGTCAAACAAAACAATCCTTTTCCAGCCCAAGAACCAAGGACACCATTACAGCTTCAGGCCCAAACAGTATAAACAACAGCAAACTGAGGAGAGCAATGTGGGAGGATGGGACTTCATAACCTGAAGCTGTAATTGGACGCTTAAGCCCAATATGTAAATGCACCAAAACTCATAAAAGTGTGAAAACTTGTGACTCGGTGTCCATCTTGGTCAGAGCCATGGCCAGGCTCTTGTACTGCCCAAGGCGCATCCTTTCAATAAATACCTACTTTATTCATTTAACCCTGTATAGCCTCTCAAGGCATCAAATATGTTCTGTTACTTTGCTTCCAGCATGCCCTCACCCATGAATACTGAATACATAACTATCAATAGCTGAAACAGAAAATTGCAAGCATGTTGCTGGTGCAAAACAGCATTCAAAGCATTCTAGATCAGTCTTCCTTAGAGGCTTTGAGCCATCTCATACCTACCCATGTGGCAAGAGTGAGGCCATGCCGGAATCGGTGGCTGCAGGTGCAAACACACTGACTGCCGACTCTGTGTTAACTATCCCTAACTCAGGGATAGCTAACAGTTTCCAGACAGTATAAAATATTTAAAGGTGGTTAAAGCACTTACCTTTTGCCTCATTGTTTTCAATAAGTACAGCCTTTCTCTGTGTGGAATACCTGTTGTAGTCCCAATGACCCAACTGGATTTATAGGTTTTTGCTTCTAACAAGGACTACATTTTTCATCTACTGCTTTAAGATGTAGAAGAGCCATCTCTTTCCTCACTGTTGGATACATTCTAGAACAAGATAGGACACTGATGCAAACTCTGTAAGGACTGTTCTCACACTGGAAAGACATGGATTATATAAAAGAATTAAAATAAAATCTTCCCTTTTGTTTTTAAGTCCAACATTAAAATTTCTTAAATTTATTATAAAACCTATCAGATCTATATGGGATATTGCAGCTTTCTGGGCCACAAACATTCATTGCTGGCTTACCTCTAACTTTTCCTCTAACAATATCACCAGGCCCTTCCCTGCAGGACTATTCTCCATCCAGTCATCACAGAGCCTCTACTGATATTGGGGACTGACGTCACCTAGGCACAGGACCTTGTAATTGGCTTTGCTGAACTTTAGGAGGGTCACATGGGCCCACTTCTCAGACATTTCAAGGTCCCTCTGGAGGGCATCCTTTCTCTCCAGTGTACCAACTACACCACGCAGCTTGATGCCATCCACAAACTTGCTGAATATGCATTCAATATAATTTTCAGTGTCACTAATCAGGTTATGTAAAAATATTTATTAGTTCCAGTATGGACCCCTGAGTGACACCAGTCCTTACTGGTTCCTATCATGAGATATGGATATTTAGTTAAGATATTAGATATTTCAATCTTTTGTGATAGATATATCAATCACAAATCTCTGCAGTTCAGAGGTAGGGACCATGTCCAAGGCCTAGCAGAAGCCCAGGTAGAAGACATCTGTAGGAGTTAAATTGTCCTCCAGGGTAAAAGGCTACCTGATTCGTGAGGCACAATTGGCCTGTGGTGAAGCCATGCTGGCAGCCTCCAGACTTTCAAATGCATTGACATGATCTTGCAGCAAGATCTCTTTCATGATTGTAATGGCCACAGAGGGGAGGCTGATTGGTCAGTGTTTCTATCATCCTCCTTTTTACCGCTTTCAAAAAGAAATGTGATGGTTCCCTCATTCATTTCACTGGGGATTTCACCTAGCTGCCCTAATAGTAACAACATCTTTGTCCATGCCATATTTCCATATTTTGAGTAACAAAAATGAATAGTTGTTCACTCAGATTGCCTGTAGAACTGAGGGCAAGAAAATAAGTGTAAAGGATTGGCCTGCTTAAAAAAAAAAAAAAAAAAAAAAAAGAAAACCGAACATGAAAATAAAAATCTGAATTAAACTCTAATGCAGAATCAGTAATTCTCCCCCAGTTAGACTTGTGAATGTATACAGCCTTAAGCAAAGTAGAGAAAATATTATTGTCAATATAATCAGTGAAAACAAAAAAAGCTATACATGCATTTTATACACTTACACACATAACTTTATGCACACAGAGTTGCATGCAGACACACAGATGCTTACAGAGACATTTAACACACCTTGTCCATGTAGATGTGTAAAAAGAAGTAAAAATGATGAAAATCATATGCAATTTCAGCCTGCATGTGTTTGCATGTCTTTGTAGAACTGTCCAGGCCAGTCTCAGGTCAGGTTATAAGAAACAACTCACTCCTCATTACACTCATTAATTAATTAGCTTTTTAGGAGTACATTTTGTATGATTTACTGGTGATGTTTGTTTCATAGGTTGTTCCATCCTCTGTCCTAGAAAAGCAAAATAATGAAAAATTGATAGACTCAGCTGACAATAAAGTGGGTTTTCTATATGCTGCCCTTTAAGCTGAAGCACCCACATGTGCACCAGCAGAGACATGAGGACTTAAACAATCTTTCCTAAGGACAGCAGATTTTGGAGAGGGAAGAGCAACTGAGAAATTTACAATCAACTGTAAATATATTGAAATGAGAGTGGTTGTCTGCCCAGGTTTCTGTCACAAAGACAATTCATTTCAGTATATGTGATAACACATGACAGCAATAGAAATCCCACAGCAGTTTTGAGTGGAATATAAAGGTACACACACACACACATACAGTGCTTCATAACAGGTTTATGAATATTGAGACATACTGCCTCACCAAATCATATAGAGCTTTTCCTGATATAAGTTCTCTTCCTGTCTAAGAGAAAATGATAAAAGGTTTTGTCATAAAATCTTTCTGCTTCGTATGCAAGACAACCTTAAATGCTTCTGTTACTAGAAGTCAAGATTTTCTGTTTAAATATCTGATGTATCTCACTCTCAGCTACAACTGTCAGAGTTGATAATGACAATTGAGTCATTTCTAGACAACCATGACACAGAGGCAGTGTCTGTGAATTTAACAATATAAGCATCCTCACAGAAAAAAGTCAGGTGTATGATATAAAGGAGTCAGTATTTCTGCTATGTAAGATTTTCCTAAAAATCCCTTCCAGTTCAGCTGAAAATTATAAGTGAACATCTGAAGATCTGAAATTTATAAGTGAAAACAATATAAATAATTTTGTTTTATTTTAAAAATCATATTTTTTAAAACTAGTTCACCTTTTTAAAAAATGCAATTAATATCTAGTTCTGATCTAGGAAACTATTTGAACAAATCCTAAAATTACAAAAAGCAAATATTTTAGAAGTTTTAAAGATTTTTCAATACCTTCAGGAAATATTTTTAAAGCAGTGTTTTCCTGTTAAGAGCTTTGAAATTACCTTCATTGTCAAAAAAGTTTTTGCAATAAGAAATCCTTGAGAGATAGAGCACATAAAATGAATTGTGTGTATATGGCACTACTGTTTTCTATTGAGCTTTTCTTGCAGAATGCATTCCTTCTTTTTATCTAGCTATTTTTTTTTCTTCCCTCCAAAAACTTTTAAAACAATGTTAATAATTTTTCAATTCTGGAGAAGAAAAAATCTGTAAAATAAGGATATTATTGCCAATATCTAGCTCTTCATTTGGTCTTCTAATTTCCAATGCTGGATATCAGACTAAAAAAAACCCTCAAAAATGCAAAAAACAAAGAACAACTGAAGCTTTGAAGAGGTAAATTTGCAGTAAAATTACATTTTGATTCAAACTTGTCTTTGATGTTTTATCTAATAACATATCCCTTACTAGTTTTGGAAACATATTTATATGGAGCATAATCTTTGCTTCACATTTTTACATTATCATATTTAATGTTCTTGTATAATTCTATAGAGCAGTAGATCCATATTCCTATATGAAACATGTCATTGGCATAGTTTTTATTTTCAAGAGGGTTCTTTTTGGATAATAGCTGATTACTTATGCCTGCTAAGAAAGTATAAGGAAATAATTTGCACAGAGTTATCAGCATATATGTATAGTCAGCATATAGGTACACAGTTATGATACTTATTGAAAAACAGAGATAGCAATAATTCTTTTATTGGTACCTAAGAAAGGAACCAAGAAAATGGGAGGTCTTTCCAGGAGAGAAATCAACCAATCAACTACACAGAGAACAGGAACATCAACTAAAAAAATAGAAATTAAAAATATTGGAACCTGTAAAACCTCTCTGGCAAAGGATCAGGATGCAAATGCAACAAGAAGCAATGCTCAGAAGAAATCAGCATCTTGTGAAATATGTTGAGTGTAACAAAGACAAGAGATGATAACTTTTCCTGAAAGCAATTTGTTAGTATTAAGGCATAAAAGTAAATTCAACTTTTAAACACCAATATGAGGAACAGCCCTTGAATTGGGAAACAAATCTTGGTAAGCAAAGATATTGCATTAACCATCACTATTTAAGACCCTCACCTTGAAAATGAAAACAACGTGAACTTCCTCCACAGCTCTCCAGCAAGGTAGCATGCTACCAGAGAAGATTTATGGCCTGGTATCAGGCTTACATGATTTCTGCTTTGAAAGTGGAAGACTGAGCTGTTCTGCAGAAATTAAATGAAAAGGCAAATGTGGATAGGATGTTCAGCACTGCAGGTGAAAGGCTACACTTCAATTTGGCAAAATATGTTTAAATTAGGCCTTATAATAGGTTGGTTCCCCATTATTTTGTGCCATTAATTTGGTTTTAGAAAATACTTTAAAACACCTTCACTTGTGAAATTGTTCACAGACAGCTGATTGTCTCCCTAGCCGAGAATGGGAGGCAAAATGTCAAGAAGAGCAAGTATTACCTTAACCTTGTATTGCACTGATCAGAACTTGTCTCAAAGTCAATGATTGCAACTTGTTCAGAATAACCTGATGACTCAGTCTCTCAGAATGCTAATCTTCAAATTCAGTGCAGGCGACAAGGGGATTAAAGCCACATTCAGTTCTAATGAGATCAATCATTAAAGGCAAAACAGAGTCCATTGACATGAGATGTCTAGCATGCGTAGATGCTTTTACTTTAAAATTTTCATTAGGGCAAAGATTTAGAATCATTGTTCTGTCATTATATATTGCCTATTATTTTAATCTTATTCTTATTAGGTTCTTAATAAAGCTCTCAATTTTCTGCAGATTCTTGCATTGGAGCTTCATTTTATACAGACACCAGGGTTTTTTTTTTTTTTTTTTTTTTTTTTTGTTTGGCTGGTTTTAACAAGAAGAGGAATTTGACTGCACAGCCTCTTCCTATTATTCTGATTTTTTCCCTTTGAATGTTTGAAAAGATTGTCTCATTCGGAAACTTGCTTTTTCCTGCTTTCTGTAAGAAATAGAACTAGAGATCCCTATTCCTTGCAAAATTATTCTCTGTGTCTGGCCAAGGCATTTTCAAACTGGATTGGCCATAGGCAGTCTGCTACTGGATGATGCTCTGTTCCTGCTCTGCTCCCCCAGACTCCCAAAATTCCAGGAAGTTAAGAGAAGCGTGGAGCTTTGCTCCTTTGTTGTTGTTTTTTTTGGGTTTTTTGTTTGTTTGTTTTTGTTTTGTTGGGTTTTTTTGTTGTTGTTTTTTGTTTTTTTTTTTTTTTCAGTAAAGTATAAGAAAGCTTTCTTCAAATGCTACTTTTTTTATGTTTCACTTTGCTTTACACATTAATTCAGAGAAAGTTACAGCGTTTAATTCCAAAAAGTAAACTGTTAATTATTTGGGGTGGGGAATAGCAAAGGATACTCTACATGAGTGATTAGATGAAAATATGTACAAAAGGCAAACAAATAGAGAGGAGTGTCAAATTGTGCATGATTCCCATTCGCATTGTCTAGGGAGAACAATACCACTCCTAAATGCACAGCTTTTGACCAAGTCTTTACATATTCACAAGGAATTGCTTCTCATATAAGCCACATAGCAATTTTTTTTTAATTGTTGAAACTGAGAAACAAACTGACAAAAATATACGAAACAATTACCTATGCTTTCAGATTCTCCCTCTCTCACACAGCCTCCCTGGGAGGTTTTAAAGAAAAATAGCTAAAAAAATAGGCGAGTGAATCCTGTAACATAGTTGTCATATGACAGTTCTGAAAGCATAAGCAGCAAGTTCACTACCGAAGTACATGGCTCTTCTCATATTCAATGACTGAGACAATTTCTCCTTACTTACCCTTGATGGAGTCTAAGACATTAAAACAGAAATGAAAAGTAAAAATCCAGAAATTACACAAGTTTTGGAAGTAAGAAGTGTTTAATGGAAGAGATTTTTAGTTGCAAGTTGTCTCGTTTTCCTGTCTTAAGTAAAGATTCCATAAAAAGTTATTTTCTCAGATAGTTTCCTGAATTTTGTTTCTATCTCAGCTGAATATGACAGAGGCAAAGTGGGGAAGAGAGAAGAGAAAGGCAGAGGACTAAAGATAGCAAGAGAAGAAGTCACTTCTACAGAGTGATTACTAAGCTAGGTGCCAAATATTCATAACACAAAACATAGACTGTTGCTGTAATGTCATAATTATCAGCTGGAATCTTGCCATGCAATATGTAAAAATAGCCATGTGCCATCTGGTAACCATTTTTTCCCAGGCAAAATGGAAATTAAGGACTATGGCAAAGTTAATCCCTTAGCCTTGGGACAGTGTCAGAACAAGCACACACCACTTGTTTGTATATTTATTTCCTAGGCATGTCCCTTGATATTAACATAATAACTCAAATAAAAAATTCTTATGTTCTAGAATAGGTCTTTCCTAAGGATCTAAGGCAGTTCATAAAAAGAACAGGACATCCA
This sequence comes from Nesospiza acunhae, assembly GCA_013398715.1. Classification (NCBI taxonomy): domain Eukaryota; kingdom Metazoa; phylum Chordata; class Aves; order Passeriformes; family Thraupidae; genus Nesospiza; species Nesospiza acunhae. The sequence goes on from VZSU01001308.1 coordinate 451,342, forward strand.
TATTGACAAATACTAACTATATTTCTTTGGACTCCAGCTTTCACTCTCCTGTTTTGAGTCTACTTTTGCAATGATGCTTTCAGTATAGCTCTAGGATGCCAGCTCTTAATATTAAAATCACAACTTTAAAAATTGAGCAAATTTCCTGACTTAATTCACATTTATGACAGCATTTAATATGTTTTCTACTGCATCTGAACATTAAAATGTTTCTTCATTTTTATAAACTATATAGCCTTTCCAAATATGTCAATTTTGTTTGTATTTACACATTTTGCTAGGCATTGTATGCTTTTTACTTTAATTGATTTATATATTACTTTTTCATTTGTTCATTCTGGTGAACAGAACAGGAGGACAGTCAAGAATAATAACAAATGATGATGTAATCTTTCAATTACTAGCAACATTCCTTTCTCATTAGCCAGAAATTACTTGCAGAATGTACATGAAGACCTTAATATAGTTGTACTACTCCAGTACATAATTTGACTCATAACTTGACTCATGGTAAATTTGCTGTGACTAACTGCTCTAATTGCACGTGCAACTAAATTCCTGCACCCTAAGTCCATTGGCTTCCTGACAACCCAATTCTGCAAGTGTTGTTTTTGTCATTTCTCAAGAAGCCATCCAGTATTATAATCCTGAAGATTGTCATGTCTTGAAGAAATTCCATTAATTTTACTCTAGTTTTATGTTTTTTATTATTTGTATACAAGGTCCTATTGTCACAAGCACAGAGGAAAGTCACAGGTGAGGCATTTTCATTTATGATGGTTTCCGAGTATGACTTTGGTGAAAATGCTGTGGCTTGTCCAGTGACCTTTTGCCCGTCTCTTGCTTCCCGTCTGCAAACAGAGAATGAGTTTAACAAGTCTTGGGTGACAGCTGAATCTAAATTCCTTCTCCTTGGGTTCAGGCTGAAAGAAGTGTTGCGGATGCCTTTGACCTAGTCCATGGTACATCATGGGCCATTATTAGCCAGTGTAATCCCCAAATGTATGGACTCAAATGAAAGCAGCACCTTTGCTGATACTTGTTACAGGTGCCTGAGGGACTGGTTACTGAGATATGTTTTTCAGAAAAGTTTGTCTACACCATAGTGTTCAATGTAAATAAAGTATCCCCACAATACTTAGACCAATGTTTTGATCAGAAGAAAGATTCTAAGTCATGTGAAAACAAAAAGTACTCACATTGCTTTTGCTCTCTGGTTCCCCATTATTGCCCCACAGTCCTGCAACCTTATTTAAAGCAGTATATAGAAATCTCATGGTTTCTTTACTTTTCCTTTAGGAGCCAGGAGGGGCAGATTTCTTAAATTTTAATAAATTTCCTGAATTAATGGTCCATACTCCGTATGAGAAAGATCTTATAATGCCTGCAAGTCTCAGCACTCCTAGGGACTGTCCTGTGGGATCGGTCTTCTTTCCTCAGCCTGGAATTTTTCTGACCATACTGTTTTCTGCACTGAATTAAAGGTAACTCTTGCCATTTGAAGGCAAATCAGAATCTCATTGTATTGCAAGGGATAAGGTATTTTTTTAACTGTTGGAAAAAACTCAATTTTCAAAGCCAGAACCTCTAACTTTTGGCCTTGATTTGAGGACACAGAAAATTAAATTTCTTTGTAAAGAGTGAATGTTATGGACTGCCATTAAACTTCCCTGACCAGGCACAGTATCTTGAAATTGTCTGTTTTCTTTTTCAGAGGTAAATTTTTCTTTGTTGTAGGTTACCACAGTCCTAGAAGTTGCCTTAAAAAGAAAAAAAAGTGCTCCTATTTCCTTTTTTGTGGTTATCCTAATATTAGTTAGGCCACAAACATTATTTCATGGCTAGGTACTGAAGGAATACCACTATATTATGTTGCAGACATCTTTTTATGAAAAATCCTTGCCTTAGGATTTTTCCTCCTGAGAAGCTGTGAGGCCTCAGGGACAAAATGTAAATAATGGTTATCTGCTGCTGTGGAATGCAACAGGTGGGTCTGTGATTGGTGTCATGTGGATGTTTGGAATTAATGGCCAATCACAGCACCGCTGGCTCAGACTCTCGGTCCGAAACACAGACCTTTGTTATTCATTCTTTTCTATTCTTAGCTTAGCTAGTCTTCTGATGAAATTTTTCTTCTATTCTTTTAGTATAGTTTTAATGTGATATATATCATAAAATAATAAATCAAGCCTTCTGAAACATGGAGTACAATCCTTGTCTCTTCCCTCATCCTGGCACCCCTGTGAACACCATCACAATATTAGGTACAAATCTGCTGTTTAAAATAAAGATATATGTTGAAATAACTGTACCTCAGTGAAAGTTTAAGGGGGAAATGATACATTGTCCTTTTTATTCTGGCTGTCAAATACCAACTATTTTGACAGAAATGTCAGTATTTCCCTAACAAAGAAATATTGGCCAAAGCAAGGAACTCCTGAGATAATTACCTTTTAAAATATCAGTGCCCTAATTTTGGAAACAAACCCACTTTTTTATTTGCACCTGTCACACATGCCGAGAAATGAAACACCACCATTTCACCTATCACAATCCAAAAAAAGAGACAACATGCCAACTTTACTCTTTCATGAAACAACACTGTATCACCACCAAAATGAAAATGTCTTTGACATGAAACAACATAAAAATGTTTTCCAAAAATATATTAAATATTAAAACACATTTCATATTTTTCTCTATAAGAAACAAGGATCTTTGATATTTTTGAAGGCCAAAAATAAAAGCCTTACTTATGTAGTCATTGTGAAAATTGAGGCAATAATAAACTGACAGAAATCTCACTTTTGTCACCCTTGCTATTCAGTTTACCTTACAAGTCATAGTCATCGCTCTCAGGTTGAGCTGTAACTATATTAGATGGGATATTCCCAGTTGACTGTGCTACTTACAATTTAATAGCAAAATTAGATTTTCAAAGGGAATTAAATAAAACCACATGACAGTTTTCCATCACTTTTGACAAGATACCATAGTAAGCAGAGGAAGATGTCAGCCACTGAGCATGGTTTGCAGGAGCTTGGAGGGATGGAAAGGTGTTGTGCTTGTCCTTGGAGACTCCTTCCCTCTCACACTACTATAGGTGATTTCTGGCTGGTGTTAGAAAATGAACCATATGACAAAACTGCCACCTCCAAAGAAAACCAGCAGAAAAAGATGCTGGAGACCTTGAAGACCCAACTGAAAATTCATTATCTTCATTTCAATTTGCTTGCAAGAAATCTTTTGAGTATCACATAGTAGAACATTTATGAGAACCACAGTAGCTTGATATGAAAACCACATGTATTTTGTAGTTCCTCTGTAAGTTTCAGCTCTTGGTCTACATCTTTAATATTGTAAGCACATTTTTGGAAACAGAATACAAATTCATTCTTCAGCATATTAAAAGAAAAGGGAACTCACTAATGAAGGCAATGAGTATGATATATTTTTTTTTTTTAAAGTAGGCGTCAAGTGCAGGTAAAAAGCATTTATAATCAATTCAAAACAGTTCATAAATATCTTCTTTTAAATGTTCATTTATGGACAAAAAATTTTTGCTAACAGTCTTCCTTAAAGTGATCTTGGATAATTTTAGGTCCAAAAGAAATAAAACACAGACAAGAAGTCATAGATAGGTAGCCATTTAGCTAAGAATCAAGTTATTTCATTGTTCTATGGGAGACAATATCTTTGTCTTATAATATTATATCTAATATAATATTACCAGAAAAAGACATAACTTCAAAATTTTAAGCATGTCAAAAATCTATGTTTTGTTGACACTTCCCAAGAGGGAGTTGTGAACTTCCACTTGAAAATGTACAGGCTCGATCATGTTTCTGTCTAGCAGACACCCACTTGCATTACTATGTTAAATGTGTCCAGGCTGGCATTTTCCACCTCTCAACAGGGCTCAGACATTGAGGTCTAGTGCTTCACTGATTTATGTTATCAGCTATCTCACATCCACCTATTCAGCAGCAAATGCCCACACAAGAAATGCTTGGGTAAACTAAGCTCCTAAGGATGACATCTATTTCATTTATTTTCTTCACAACATTCCAATATTTAGACCAACATGGATCCCTACAGATATTAGGTTTTGCATTGTAACTTCTTTTCTAATTCCCAAAAATTAAACCTATTTAAAGGAATTTGACAACTACCAGGGTTTTATTCATGTCTCTTTCCAGAAGCCTCTCCAGTCCTCACAGTATTGTAATCCCCATTGGTCTCTGCTGGCTGAAAAGAGCTCTGTATATTTGCTTTATGAGCATGGTTTAGGTAATGGGGGAGAGTACAGGGGTATCTTCTGTACCAAGATGCGAGAAGCATCCCCTCATATCAGAAAGGACCAGTGCCAGCTGGGTCCACGACATTGGCCAAAGCTGCATCGGTCAGCAACAGCGGTAACACTGCTGGGATAAAGTACTTAACCAGGAAAAATAGAGCCGTACAACTGCAACTATGAAAAAGGAGGGAGAACATGTGAGAGAAGGAGCTCTTCAGACACCAAGGTCAATGGAGAATGAGTGGCAGGAGGTGCTCCAGGTGCTAAGGCAGAGATTCCCCTGCAGCTTGTGGTGAAGATCATGGCGAGGCAGCCCATGGAGGTCCCCGGGGATGCAGAGATCCATCCGCAGCCCATACAGGACCCCAAAGCAGGTGGATGCCTAAAGGAGGATGTGGTACTTCAGGAAGCCCATGCTGGAGCATGCTCCTGTCAGGATCTGTGGTCCTGTGGAGAAAGGAGCCCACAGAGGAGCAGGTTTGCTGTCAGGACCTGTCTCATGGGGGAGCCACACTGGATCAGGCTATTGCTGCAGGGCTGATCCCTGAGGAAATTTGTGAAGAACTGGCTTGTGGGAAGGACTCACATTAGAGGTTCAAGGAAGATTATTTGCTGTTGGAGGAACCTGACACTTGGTCAGGACAAGAGAATAAGAAGGCACTGGCAGAGACAATACATGATGAAGAGACTGCAGCTCCTGTTCTATGTCCCTTTATAGCCCAGGTGGGGGAAGAATAGAGAATTGGTGGTGAAGTTGAGTCCAGGAAGAAGGGAGGGGTGGGAAAAAGGTGCTATAATATTTATTCCTATTTCTTATTTTCCTAATTTGATTTGATTAGCAGTAAATAATATTATTTTCCCCAAGTTGATTCTGATTTGCCCATGACAATAACTGGTGACTGATCTCTCCCTGTCCTTATCTCAATCCCACAGCCTGTCTTCATATTTTTCTCTCTGATTGATAAAGTATCTTGGTGGTATGCCTGGAAGACAGCTGAGGCCAACATTGCATTTTGGGGAAGATGGAGTTACAACTTTTTACTGTATGTCAGCTTAGCCACATCTTTCTTTTGCATCGTTTTAGCACTGGATGCTCAGTTTACATGAATGCTCTTAAGAAAGAAACTGTGTATTTGCCATCCCTTTCATTCTAATTAAAGAATAGAATATTGACAAACATATAGTAAATTAAAAGACTAGTATATAGATTGGGCTATTTGACTGCATAAGACCATAGTGGCAAGTATTTTCATCATATGAAGCAAAACCAACATTCATAAGGAGCTGGGTACAACAAAGGCAAAAAATTTACAATTTGTGGCAATCTACCTTCCACTAAGTTAGGATCAAATCTGATATATCAGCATTTCTTCAGGAAAATTTTATCAAATTTGTTGTTCTGCTTGAATATACAAGAGATTGGCAAGTATGGGAGACTGGAATATTAATGGTTAATGACTCAAGACACTTGGCCACTTGTAAAAGCAGCGGGTGCTTTCCTGAAGATATGCAAGGCAAGTGCCTTGGTGCAGAGGGGCTGCACACCCAGCACCAGAGGTTACGAGCTGGTACCATGCCAGTCTCATCCATTTTGTAACTGGCTCACCTGTGAAAACCTCCCGTGGAAGTACTGGCACATCAGCAGTTGGCCTGAAGGAATTAATCCCTTCTAGTGGGCCTATTTGGGTCAACTGTGTTGATGTCAGAGGCCTGAAAAGGGACCCTCAAAGTGCCCCACGACCCACAGCACTGAATCATACAGCATAGAACTCCCCACCCCAGGGGAGGTACTCAGGTGTTCCCACCCAGCCTGAGCATACATTAACCCACTAAACTTTGTGTTTCATGGGTTTCTCCCAGCCCCAATGGACCAAGACTACTATCATTGTCTTGACCAACAAAGACTGAAATTGCAACAATTGTCTAGTCACTGGATCCGTGGCTGGTCACTTTATACCTTTCCACCCATTCTTTGAAAATTAACTTAGCCAGCTTTAACTTATCCACAACAAAGGAATTCATTAGGGCATTGAATGGAGTTTTTGGCTTTAGTTCTCTAATATATTTACCTGTGCAGGATACCACATCAGTAAATTATATCTAGGTGTTCAGATTAGTGCAGAAGGATAAATCATACTGCTATGCTTGCTGCCATGGCTGTTTTTAAGAATTTGTACTGTGTACAGTCTGTTTGTTACTACAGTGGTTCAGCATAAAAAAGAACCCTTTTTAGTTTCATAACAAAAATGAAAAATTTCTGATCGTGTGAATGGTACAGTCCATGTCGGAATACAATCACTACAATTTTTTATCAATGACTGGGGGAACTACAGACTACTGGACACACTAGCAATAAAAAGTTGATGAGAACATTTGTAACAACTCAGAGTTTGGCTCTTTCCTTTAAGCAGAAATAAAGTATTTTGCACACTGTAGCTGGAATTGTAATTTTTAAGGAGCTGATCATTTACCATTTTGTACACCTCTTCCCTCGATCACACTAATATAATAGTTTCCTCTATTGATAGTAAGGTGAAATATTCCTACACTTTCTCTGAAAGTTACTTTGCAGCTTTAATATCTGCTTTTTGCTGCATATCAATTAATAAATCAAATCAATAGAAGAAATGTTTGTAAGCAATATTTCAGCCCAGAAGATGGATATTTTGCTACAGTTTATGGTCAAAGATGAAAAACATTTATAGTGATTTCTGCTGCATAGTGTGATTTAGGGAAAAAAAGCACTTATGATTAGTATGCAAAATTATTTTTCAGCATTATTCTGTCTTCAGAAGTGAAATATGGAGAAAATAACTTGATTCTATGAAGATAAAGTTTTTAATTAATATAAGCATCTGTAATATATGGATAAGATTCAGATTCAGAAGAGTATTGAAAGATTTCTAATAATTTTTTTTTGGTACTTGTCTGTCCAACATTATCGTGTTCTAATCAATCTCATGTCAGCTTTAGGATTTACTCCATATAAGAGTTACAAAAAATATATGTTCTTTATATCCTCTCCCTATAAATAATGATGTTATATATAT
>VZSU01001309.1:698-42496 GCA_013398715.1 Nesospiza acunhae
TAGTACACAATGTAGCAGTATCAGAAAAAAAGAAATAGACTTTAAGGAAATAATGCATTTTACACAGAGAAAATGAGGGAATTTTTTTTTCTCCTCTGTAAAACTGAAATTAACAGGAGCTCTAGTGCAGTTGCCAGTTATTCAAACCTCAAACAAAAAACCCCAATTCTTTAAAAGTCTTGTTAAATATTGAAACATTAGAGATAAATAGCAGATTAACCATTCATCCAAAGGTGGAGTTGTGTTTTACACACAAAATATCTTTCACAAATTATGCAGGAACATAAATGGTACCAAGTTTTTGCTAATCAATCTGCAACCATGCAAAGAAGTTCTTTCTTCTATATGGCAGAGCCCTGTTAAAATATTTTGTTCTTAAAATCATAATTTCTATCCTTGGTGCATTCCAAAATTTCTCCTCTCATTTGTATTTCTGGAGAATTTCAGAAGTGTGTTGAGTTATTAATACTTAGTGGTTTGCTTATGTTTTGGGAGTTAATTACTATGCAGTTCAGAAGAAACTGAAAAAACCTATAAAACCATAGTAAAGATTTACCCATAAAAACTCTACATCTATTACATCATCGTTTTGAAAGGGTTGTTTTCAGAGCTGGTGTTATAAAATCTTCATAGAATTTAAACAAACCGAACAAAAAACCCAAAATCAACCATTATGAGACTTAAAATATAAAGTTATAATGATATAAAATGTGCTGTATATTTTTTATCAAGTTCCTACATCTCCAGCCTGTGATGTCAACTTTCGTAAAGTTTCAGAATGTCATTTATAATTAGAACATTTATATTGAATACTTTGAAAAATGATAGAGAAAAATTTTTGAAAAATTTGTGAGCTTTTTCATGTGAAAGATTCTAATGTTCCTGTTATAATAAGGTCTTGTTATAATTAAAGGTAAAAGAACATGTCAGAAGGTACTCTGAACTAATTTCACAAGTCTTTCAAGTAGATTTTCATAATTAACCAAAGGCTTGTCTGTAATATAAGAAACTCTTTGGAAATTAAATCCATCATTTGAGGTAAAAAAATGTAGTAAAATAGGAGCTTCAAGAAAGTATATTTTAAGATTTATATTAAGTCCTCCACTTAGACTAGAAAAAAAAATTGTAACTAATAGGTAATAAGAAGAAATTGATCATTTGAGTAGAGATAAAAAATGGGTAAGGAGTTGGCTTCAGTTTAGGAAACAAAAAGAAGATGGCATTAAATCTGGAGAAAAGCAAGAATAATGAAACTAAATATATATTTTTCTAAAAATGAATATACTCAATCACCAGAGAAATGAAAACATTGATAACACTGATGTAAGAAAAGGTAATGGAGATCAATTCATTTAAGAACAACAAACCTCCTCCCTCTCTCCTGCAGGAGGGTGACTGACCTGATTTTGCAGGAGCTGGGTCATCTTAATCACTCTGGGTTGGGAGCAATGGATGTGGGACCACAGGAAACACCATTAATGAATTAACACCATTAGCAGCTGGTTAATGCAGGAATCATTACACGGTGAAGAATTTGTTGCAGAGATGGAGGAGGACCATGAACACAAAAAAAAAAAAAAAAAAAAAAGAGGGGAAAATTAGAAAGGCTGTTGTTAATTGCAGCCTCACCTAGTGACAAGCTTTGGTTATACCAGTGACTTGTATCGCACCGAAATGTGATGTTGCCAAACAGAAATAAAGGTGTTTCTAGGGCCAGGTTAATAATGCTGAACTAAATCCATAAAGGTTTTTCTGGACACAAGTGTTCAAGGAAGAAGTTAGAACAAGAAATTTTTCATAAGATAATTTTAGAGTCATTAAGAGAAAAATACACCCTTGAGCACGGATTGGTCCTAAAAGATGCTATGACTGCAGCCCGTAAATACATTGAAGTCAACTCTAGACCAGAACAAGAACTTTTGAAGCCAAAATTTGCTGGTATGAGTGTAAAATAACAATGAATGCATTTAGGCTGGGAGTACAACCCAAATTTCGGAAGGTATTTCTAACACGAGGATGGGAAAATGTATGTGTCAGAAACACTGATCATTTTTAATTTTTCAAAATAAGCAGGTGTGACAATCTCTACCAAACAGAGCAATAAACTGTACGCTCTCAAATGTAAAAAAAAATTTTAAAAAAAGAGTTTTTTTTTCTGAAAGAGCAAATTCATATTAATCACTGTCTGAGCCTAAAGGTATAATCTAAGAAATTTGGTTTATTGGTTAGAGCTTCTTCCCACATTTTTTCAGAAACATGGCCTTCATATCAGAGCTAAATTATGGATGTTCAGCTCAGACAGAAAGAAGAAAAAGCCTGAGATTTCTATAAAAATCACATAGCCGTGGTGTTTTTTCTAGTTCTATTTCCATTAAGCACAGCCAAAGACAAATAACATAAAAAGTGAGTGCTGATGGGAATCACCAAAACACATATTGCTTCTCCTGTTCTTTAAAATCTTTAAAATCTTTATTTTTTTTCTTTTTAATTATATGCTTTATTAAGTCCTAGAGTTTATTGTTACAAGCAACTTTATCTGCATTAAGTGTAGGAATTCCATTTTGTGTCTTCATCAATATAAGATTCAGGACCTTCAGAATATTATCACATTGCAAGTTGCAGTTGAAATGCATTTATGCAAGACATAGAACATAAGGACACCTCAGAAAAGACACACTATTTTGGCATTAAAAGCTGCTAATTAATTGATAACTTATCTTGCAGCCACACTGTATTCAATTTGAGTTGAAGAAAACCCAAAATTATGAGTAGGATTGATAATTGTTAAAGTGAATTAATTATCTAGAATACAAGACACTTTAATAGGAACTGTCTACTTCTCACGAGATCCTTCAAAAACTGTACAAGAGAGTTTTATTTTTTAAATTATTCTATCCTCTTGGGAAATCACCACTTATGTGGTTGAAGATGTCTTCAATGTCAGAGTTTTTTCAGGTTAAAGCATTAGCAACTGTGTGTATTTAAAAGATATTAATAAAATCTTTAGCAGTTCTGACATAATTTTTAGAAAGTAAGTTTCACCTTCTTGAAGTGCATCTCTACATTAAGCTTCATAATAGAAAATAATTTATTATGGCATTCCAGGTTAAGGATTACCATTGTTGTTGTTGTTGCTGGTTTTTGTTAAAGCCTTTTAAAACAGACAGATAAATTATTACCTATTGAAGCTGTGTCTATTAATTTTTGTCAAATGTGAACAGAAAGTTATAAACAAAGCCATAATATCAGAGGAAAATATCGTGTATAATTCGGAAATTAAATTTACGCAGAAGTAGCGGTAATCCAAGCTCAACATTTACAGAAATGGACATTTTCACCTTCTTTGTAAAAAGGAAAGATTTTGACACTCCTGAGCCCTGAGCCATGGCTGCCCTAAACTGTTGCTTCAGTTTAGAAGAGGCCCAAGGAAACACATTGCTTAATATTCCTATTTTATCATTAAAACTGGGATTAAAATGACTTTATTTATATAAAAGTGAAGGAAAAAACCCACACTGTAAAATCAGATAACACGCTGTTCTGGAAATTCTTGTTTTTCTTACAGAAAGCCTAGTGAATCATTGTCTGGCACATGAACAGCTTTACAATATTTGTGAAGCTCCTTTTGAATGTGAACAAACAGCAAAATTATTTTTAAAGTCAGCAAAACAAATGGTGATTTTTCCTAAGTGCAGAAATGAAAGAATCAGGAACAACGTGCTGGAAAGTGCTGTTATTACTGGTATTGTTTTTATAAGGCAAGATGGAAAAACACTTAACTCTCAGAAATACATCACCTAAGATGGGCCACAGAATTAAGGTCAAACTGGTAAATCAGCCTCCACCATTCAGTACATCCTTCCAGAAATTTCTGATAGAAGACAGAATATATATTTTGCTGCTGGCTAGAATTGTTAGTTAATATTATTTCCAAAGTTGATTTTATATTAGTGGAGGCTGCATAGACTTATATATATGGGGCCTTTTTGTTTGGTTTTTTTTTTTTTTGTTTTTGTTTTAATGGGAGATCTGAGTGTGCTGACTTAGATCTTTTGACAATTTTGTATTGTTACCTGAAACAGATGCCCAATAATCTTAAATCTGTCTCTTTTGAAATGTTTTTTTATTGTTCTGATCAAACTGGAACGGTTTCCTCAGCTGTCAGAGCTTCCAATCCAATGGTGGATTAGAAGAAGGATTCAAGGAGGGCATCCCAGACATTTTTAAAAGGAAAAAAACAAAAAAAGTGTTGTTACTTCCATGATGGCAAACACCAAACAATGCAAAGGAAGGTACAAAACGTTGCAACAGCACCCACAGTCTCACCTAATTGGGAAGGAAACTTCAACTTAATCTCTCCCTGGCAGTCAGTTTATGCTCTGGAGCAGGATAACTGATGGCATTTCCACACCTGCATGTTTGCTGACCTCCAGAAATGGTTATTGATTTTCTAAAGGACAGATATAAACCAGATGTAGCTGCTCTTCTTAGGTAGCACACCTGAGAGTCCAAAACTCTGAACGGGGATTTTTCTCTTGTGCGAGGAAGATCATAAACGGTAAATTCTTTGATGCAATGATTGCTGAAGACAAAAAGGACAAGAAGTCCACAGACCAAAAATAAACCTTCTAGAAGTGCACAACCAGGAGATTTGCTTCCCTGCACCACCTGCTCTGCTCTATCACTGTCATATTTTCTGGAAAAATCCCTTTGCCAGGATTCTTCTCCTGCGAAGCTGAGAAGCCTCAGAGAAAAAGGAAAACAGTAATTATGTCACTGCTTCTCCTGTGTTTTGCTGCTTTAGAATGTGGTTTGGAGATTGCAATCCAACATGTGAATTGTTTTTACTTAATGACCAATCACCATCCAGCTGTGTCAAGATTCTGGAGAGTCATGAGTTTTTATTTAGTATCTTGTTAAGCCTTCTGTCTGTATCCTTTCTCTATTCTTTAGCTTAGTTTAGTATGGTATTCTTTTATATAATATAGTATCATAAAATAATAAATTAGCCTTCTAAGAACATAAAGTCAGATTCATCATTTCCTTCCTGCCAAGGGGGACTCTGAAAATACCACACCATTCTACAGTCCTTTTTCCATTAGGTGCTGGCCTTGCCACAGAGGAAATGTCCAGGATGAGCCGCCAGGAGATCCAATTTCCAGTATTAAACTCATATGACCTGAGTCAAATCTTTCAGGAAAAGCTGCATTTCCTTTCTGAAAGTGCTCCACAAATATGTTCTGTATGTTATAGCTGAAACATAATCAAACACTCTGAAGGAGGCTGGGGAGGGGGGAGGGAAAAAAGCTTAACTGTTGCTTACAGCAACAAGAACAATGAGCAAAAATAAAATCTCTGAGGAGAACAGCAGCATTACTTATCTTAGCACACTGTTGTTTGGCTTTTTCCAAGTGTTTAGAGCTTTTAGTTTTCCCCAACATTGTCAAAACCACTTACAGGCATCCTATCTTCAACTCACAGCACTTGTCACATCCCCTGCCCAAATATGAAATTTTAAACACATTAGGCGTCTGTCTGTTCTGTTGTATGGGAAAGTTTTCCAGCTCCATTTGTCACATTTAATAACCATAAGACAGAAAATGGAGGAAGTAAGGAGTGTCATCCGAAGACTTCTTCCTGATGTGGTTAATCAGGAAAAAAATGAGTCAGCAATATAAGAAAAATTGGCTGTTCTACACACTGGGGCAATTAGAGATGATATAATTAGTCACTGGAAATCAGTACATGTGGCAGCTCGTGGCTGCCATTGCTGACAGTTTGGCAGGTTTGGGTTGTTTAATAATGTGTTAGGTTTAAGATGTTAATTTCATATTAGTTTGAGTAAAGATGGCGCCTACCTCAGGTTCCCCTCCCCCACTTTCCCAGGTTTTCCCCTGCCTGTCATGTGTTGCCATGGTTTTTCCCGCCTTTTTGTTGCGATTTTTATGTCAGTTATGTTAACCCCTCCTTGTTTTGCTCATTATCTCCCCTTTCCCCTCCCCATTTAAGTAATTGTTATGCCGTCCATCACCTCTGGGCCATTCCCCACTTCTGGAAAAATCTTGTCCGGGACCCCGGTGATTGGGCCTCCCTTGGTGTCCCCTCCTGTGCTCCTTCATGATTTGTTAGCTTCATATGTTTGTCAGGTGTACTTATTTTACCATTGGTCCAGGGTAGGAGACCCCTCCCCCTGGCAACCCTTTATAAGTTATGTTCAAACCCCTCCCCTTGGTCATTTTTCCTCAGCCCTCCTCAGCCTCTGTACCTCCCTTTCCTTCAATAAATTTCCCCGTGCTGTAGGAAAAGTGACTGCCCCCCGACCATCATTCTCCACACGCTTTCACTGGTGCTCCCTGGATTGCTCCTGCTCCTGCTCCTGGATCGAGTCTCTGAGGCCACCTCTCCCGTCTGCTGGAGAGGGCTCAGGGCTCCTGCTTCCCGAACAGCTGCTGGGGTCTGTGGTCCTAGCCGGGCTTTCTCTTTTTGAGCACTCCAGCAAGTACACACACAGGAGGCAGAGAGGAATGATCAAGACCTTTTTTTTTCCATAATCCTTACAATAATATTTCATCCTGAGGTCTTATGTGTACTTTATTGAAATTAAAATAATAGATTTACCGACTCTCAGGGATTTTTGATTTGGTCAAAAGGGTTGTTTAGGTTGAGAACATTAAGTGACAATATTACCTCTGTCTATATGTTTGTATCTCTGTATGTGTCTGTGGAACCTCTAAGGAATTAAAGTGGATTCAGGTTAAAAATACTGAGGATGAGCTTCCATAGTAAAAGACTCCCCCTGCTTTTTTATTTTTCCTTCCATTTCAGAGACCATAAAAAGTTATTTAATTACCTTCTAGGATTAAGCTCTCTCTTTTCCTATAGAAATACCTCAAATTCCATGGAGATGTATATCCTCTTAACAGAGGATTGACTCTAGGGTTAACTCAAAACCTTGATGAAAATTAATTGCATTACTACTTCTTAAAAATTCACGCCCAAAGTTTATAAGAAAAATATTTTGCATCCTCTAATCCCCTATTTCAGACATACATAGAATCAAATGCAATTTAGATTACAGAACACTAATTTGGAACATAAAGAAGGCACACACAAGGTTAGAACAGACAAACTTAATGAAGGACACTGAAATCTGTGTTTAAACTGTTTGTGGTGACTGATGGTAATGAACTGCGTCAAATACCTATTTAGTTTTTGCTTTCATGTCCAAAAATAATGCCTCAAAAGCATCATCTGGAATACTATATGAATTGCAGAAGCACGTTAGGCAGGGTGAGATTAAACCTTTGCACAGTAAAGGGTAATGTGACCATTGAATCTAAGTGTCTAATGTGAGGGAAAAAATACTGGAAAAAAATTATTCTTACCCTTCCTTTCTCCTTTTGTACATTTCACCTCAAATTTACTCTTCTTTCATGCTTCTATTTTAGTGCTTTGAGACCTTTATGTTATATGAGGTCAGAATGGAATCAATACTTCTGTAATAATAGGATGAGAGACAGACTGTCTGTCTCTGTGTCCACAAGGCATAGCATTTGGGGAAAAAAACCCCAAAGTCTGTTCAGATTTCTTCAAAATCTTCAGGTCTCTTGTAGAGTGCTGCATGTGGGAAGAGACAGAGATGCTTTGTGGCCCCCAGCTCTGAGAGCTGAGATATCTGTCCACACTTTTCCTTGGCTAACACACCCACATTTTTATTTGTTTTTTGGCAAATATCACTTCTCTAAAGTAGTGATATCCTATACTCACAGTGTGTTAATAAGGTCAAAGAGAAAATATAGGGAACACCAATAATTTGATTTAGTCTGATGTGTTAATACCTACTTTCTTCACAAACAATATAATTCTTAAAAACCCAAGTAAATTAAAGGAATCAAGAGAGTCCTTCCAGCTCATTCTTTCCAGAGATAAAATTCAAATTGTGGTTGAAGTTTTGGGAAAGGTGGGTAACTACTGACTTTGTCTTTTATTTACAAGAGAAGAATTCAAACTCAGATGTGAATATTGGCTTGAGAACCTAGCGGATAAATGGGGAAAGAATAAACATATCATACTTCACATTTGTTCCCTGAAATGTTAAAAGTATTTCACAAATGTACGGGAACTTCTGTTATGAAGACTTTTGCAGCAGAAAAGTAGAAATTTTTTATGCTGTAAGCTTAGAAAAGATATGTAGGCAATGTGCAATGACTTCTGTTCAGTGGAACAGAATCTCTTAGGAATGCTAACTTCAGGTTTGGAAAGTTGAATTTATGATTGGCATTAACCTCTGTACCATTTGGATAGGACATGCTGGTAAGAGTTTAAATCAACAGATGAGATCCTTTCGGCTATAAAAGTTTGTGAAATTCTGTGAGCCAGCAGAATTTTAATGTGGTGGAATTCCTGAAGCACAAACTTCAATGCTTTTGCACAAACAACAACAACAACAACAATAACAAAACAACAACAACAAAAAAAAAACACAACAAAAAAAACCACACAACCAAAAAATCAGATGAGCAGTAGCATTTAAAGACCAAATGAGCTGACAGACTTATTTAAGTCACACCCGCATCTCATGTTTGTTGCAATCTGTTTTACATTCCTCAGCCATCAGAATTTCCCATTTTAGAAAGGAAATTATTACAATTGAAGGATTCCAGCAATACTCCAATGCAGCCCACGGGTTATTTCAGTTTGTTTTAAACAAGTAAAAACCACTGGTGCTCTCTCTTGATGTTTTTATGCTTCACATTATGTGTTTGATCCATGGACTACAGCAGAAACAGCTTTGTACAGATTATGTGAGTGACTGCTGAGTTTAGTGCTCAGTCAAGCACTGGAGTGAACACCCTCAAAACAGATTCATCAAAACCGTGATTATTCAGTCCAACAAAGTGCAGGAGACAGAGCAAGGAAAAAAATATGTGGGAGAGATTTAAATCCAAGCAGATATCAGTCCAGCCTTCTGCAATAGAAAGCACTTTCAGCAGTAACCTTTTCTGAAAAAAATAAAAAAAATTCAATATTTATTTTCTGAAAAGGAATCATATAGTCTAGCTATATGTAAAAAAAAAAAAACAAAAACCAAAAAACAAAGACCCAAAGAAACAAAAAACTGACACCCTCCCCCTTTGTTTCTGTGACATAAACTTCTTAGCACTCTCCTCAGACCAATAAATAAATGAATGAAAAAATAAATAAATAAACACATTTGTTTTTAGAGGGGGAAAAAGGAAAAAAAAAATCTTTACTAATGTTTTATGGCAATGTGCTTGTTAGGTTTTCTTTTCTGTTTGAAATGGCTGAGATTTGTATGCTTGAGCTGATAGGCTGTCACAATTCGGTATAGAAAACATTAAAAATTCAGTTTCTAAAGTGCTAAACATGCAAATTTCAGACCACAGGTGAATAGGGAGTTTTTTTTAGTCATCTTCTTTAGTATCACAAAAGCCTAGAACAGGTAAAACATCTTGACCAGGGCTTGGAGAGTAAAAGGCTTATCTGAACAAGAAAATATCCAAAAATTCTATAACAGTTATTGCATTTGTGGAAACACTGTATGCACAACTGTGTAGATGTGAGAATAATTTCTGTATCAAAATAGGCTGAATCTTTTATTCAGACATGTTGCTGTGGCTAGAGACATATCCAGAGTACAATTTAGAATTAGGTGTAGAATTATGGACTATCCAGCAAAATCTGTGATTGATAGGAGCTGCTTTCAATTTTTAATACAGGTTTTAAACTTGCCTGGTTTTGGTATACTCCAAATTGCGCTAAAATACTTAAAATCTACTGTTCAGACCAAGGGAGTAATGCTCTTGAAAGTAATACCAAGATAAAGCACCAGTTTTAATTACTTTTTAAATTTACAAAGATTTAAACAGTTTTACAATATCGTCTACAATTAACATCAGTAAGTTTCAGCGGTCTGTATTTTCTCTCTCTGATTGAGAGGAAGGATATGAAAATGAAACACAAAATCTGGGATGAAAATATGGTAAATATATTTAATTTAACTGTGGTAGGAGCTGCTATGTGTGAAAGGCCCAGAGCATGCACTGAGTGACTCTCAAAGGCTGCAAGTATGGCAAAAGTGAGTGAATTTGACAATGTACACACTGATGTGAGTTATAGTTACAAAACATATTCATAATTAAAATTTAAGGAAGAGTGGACATGGATAATGTTTGAATATCTAGAATTCTACACCCTTGATTTGCCAGCAAATCGGAAACCCATGGGCCATCCTGTGCCTGTACTAAACATAAGTTCTGTAAAAGAATGATAAACTAGGACTTATCATTCTTTTATCATAAAAGAATGATAAAAACAATAGTTTTAATCTGAAACACAGGATAATTTAAGAATGTTAAGAATCTTTTAGAATGACAACAAGCTCTGATGGATTTGTATTCTCATCTCATGCATCTCCTTAGTGAATTTTTGGAGCAACATCCTAACGTGTCACGATAGAGAGAACTGTCAGCCAGCCAAGATGCTGAACCAATCAGAGCAGGACACAAATTTATTTTTCCACCCACAAGACAGATTTCTTACTCAAAGTGAAGGAGAGATTCGCAGCACTAAAAGCTGACTCTGTAAGAGTCACAGTAGTACAACAAAGAACAACTTTTCCTTTGCTGCACCCATAGGAAAAAATGTCCCAGCTGAGATCTGTAAACCCGCCTGGCTGCAAAATTTAAGAGAAGAGGCAAAATCATGATTTAATTAAATATTTCAGAAATGACACTAAACACCAGTTAAATATATTTATAAGTGGTGATAATGGTGTTCTTAAAGCAGGAATTAACTTTCTCTGCCACATGGCAGTTCTTGCAGGCCCCAAAAATTCTGGTACCTGACACTTGTTACCTGCTGAATGAGGCATTTCCTCCTCTGTAATTATTGTCCATAAAGTTAAAACAATCCAGCTGAGAGAAAACTGCCTCTGTGCAGACCTGCAAACCTGGAGCCATTTAAATCAATGTGAATTTCACAAGATTTTACTAGAAATGCACATTTTGATCCCATCTAAAACGCTTTCTTCAAGGCCCAGTAACCACAGGAGCCCCTCCTCTACCAGGTTAACAAATTCTAACAAGAAAGATGATTCCTTTATCAGCTGAACCCAAACATAATTGAATATTTTTTTTCCTTCTCCCTTTTCTTAGCTGCAGATGGGGCCACCCTCGAGTGGCCATGTCAGTTTTGCATCACTTTGACCTCTTCGTAATTCTGTGTTTAATTGGTTCACATATTTTACAGTTTCCCTATAGATTAGCTGTAGATCTGCAAGTAGCTGAGGATGAAAAGGGGTTTCAGTCACCATCCTGTAAGTATCTGTGAACCCTGGAAATGTCAGAGCTGTGTAGAGCACACCTGATCACCAGAGAATGTGTAAAGAAACAGATTTCCCCTGGTCTGTTCCCCTGGTGAAAACAGAAAATGCAACTACTTTAACATCCTGCCATGATTATAATTGTAAATAATTTTACCCATTCCTAATGGGCTGAAGAGTGGTGTTTTTGTTGTTGTTGCCTTTTTAAAAAAATTAGTTTTATTTTTTGTTGTTGTTTTTGTTTTGTTTGGGGTTTTTGTTTGTTTGGTTTTGGTTTTTTAGGGTTTTTTATTTGTTTTTTGTTTGTTTGGCATTTTTTGTTTGCTTGTTTTGGGGTTTTTTGGGGTTTTTTTTTTGACTTTTTTTTCTTGTGGAGCTCAAACCTGACAAGGAGCTGAGTGAAATGCTTGATGGAAAAATGCCTGGTAGAAAAAATGATACTAAAGTACTGGGTAATTTTTGCTGTCTTAACCTGCAAGAAGAGACTAAAGAGCAGTTTCTAAAAGATAAAATAATTCAGCAATATGTGAAATACACTAGTAATGATATTATACTAGTAATCTTTACCAAAAAATACTTTTAGGGTATTACCTTCCACTGAATCAATGCCTTGCTGCTATCTAGAATATTCTCACAGTCTTTTTTTTTCCTTCTCAGGCAGTGAAAGAACTTTTTTTTTTTTTTTTACCATTTTCTGGCAAATCACACATTTCCTTTTCTACTGATGGAACTGTCCTGTTTTAAAAAAGGCTCATTGAGTGTGGCATTATTTGATAATTTATTATATATAATTTATAGCAATATCATAGCTAAAAGCATCTCCTTACATGTAACTTTATAACTTTTTATTTTCAGCAAAGCACAGTTATAGGAAATGTGGATACAAGAGTTCCCCAGAGTCATAAATATTACAAGGAATTGAGCCCTTGACTGGATTGACTTCAATATCTATGAAACAGCAACAATAAAATGTTTCAGCAATTTCTTCAAACTGAGATTTTGAGTCAAATATTTTTCATCAGGTACTGGTTTCAATTCTGAATATTAAATTGAATAAATAAGGCTAAAGATGAACAAATTAAATGCCATAAACTGAACAGATTAGGTGAAATAAGCCATGAACAGCAGTAGCTCTCAAGGGTCTTGATACATCATAATTAATTTTTAAAGTACATTATGTTGTTTTCTTGCTGAATACCTTGAGGTAAGATGGAAGAAAGCACTGGTATAAAATAAAAAAAAGAGGATTTTCTTTTTTCTGCACTGAAGAGTTTAACATGAGCTGTAAATTTAGTCACGGAGATATAATTCAGCCACTGGTGGGAACAGATTTCTGGGTTTAGATTCATCCTACTTGGTAATGAGCAGTAGTAGAGAATAAGCCTTGTGAATATTTGTTACTGAGTGTTTGAAAACAATTACAAAGAGTTCACTCCCCACAGTACAGCTAAGAGGTTTACATTATTTTGGGGGTTTCTGCCTTCCTGAGAGAGAGTATTTCACTTCTAGATTTAAAATTTGGGATGTGGATATTTATGCTGTGATGATTAAAAAAAAAAAAAAAACCCACCTTCATCTTGTGAGATGGATTCTTTTTAATTAAAAAAAATGCAACCAAAAAAAAAATAACATCCAAAAGCCGTTAAAACATTTTTTTAAAAAAATTAAAATTTAAAAGTTTGAAAATAAGCTGGGACACCAAATACTTGCTGGTGACAGAGGTTCAGATATTTTTCACATAAGGAATGCTGGTGAGAGCCCATACTCCATTTTTGTTACTAATAAATATGATCCATGTAAACAAGAAACACAATATTATTCTCTTATTTTCAGTTTTGGAATACCTCTAGAGTTTTAAGCTATCACTAATTCATAAAAGCAACATTCAAAGTTGTGGGGAGAAACAGAAAAAGCTAGTTCAACTTTTTCAAGGAATTGACCCTCATGGATTGGTCTAAGAGCTTTTGCTTGGGTTAATTAATGTGCAAATCAGGATTAAATTTGACCTTCTAATCTCACTTTGGCATCCACGAAGAGTCTGGTGAAGCACCAGCATTTGAAAAGAGTAATCAAAAAAATTCCAAGGTATATTTTACAAGGCCCAGACACATTAGTCAGAGTGTTGAGAACAAAGGCTGCTTAGTTTCTGGTCAAACTGATGAAATGTTGTTTTACAATTTAACAGAGTGCCTGTTGTGACTATCAGAGGTGCACATCTATAAAGGTCTGGCACTCAAAGGTGAAATAAAAGATCTGAGGTTCTGGCTTTTTCCTCTAAAACATTGCCTGAATAAAGCTGGAGGGAGTTCAGGAAACCAAAGTGTCAGCGCAGGAGGAAGATGATTTCTTTCAATAGAAATAGAAATAATGTGTTAAATAGAAATTGAAATAGAAATAATGTGTTTTTTCAAGTTGTTTTTTCTTTCTATTTTTTTTAGTCTTGTAATATTTTACTGACAAGCCTAAAAAGCAAACTTATGTGGGAGTAAAATAACAGGATTTCCATTGAGGAATAAGATGTAGCAGGCAGATAATCACCCCCAATAATTAACTAAGAAGTCTTTCAGCAATGGAAAACACAAAATTCTTATCATTTGGGGTGAAACAAGTGGTTGAATCATTTCACCTCACTGAAAGACACCACAATGTGGGGGAACCCGGGAGTTGCACCAGTTGGATTAGGAAAGGAGAAATACTTTAAAAGCCCTGGAGGTCAATACAGAACCAGGAGCAGTCAGGAGAGATTGCAAGCTGGCACATTCCTCCGTCTAGCACTTATTTCAGAGGTCAGGTGTAAAATATAAAATACAAACTATTTTCGGGATGTAAAATATAAACTATTTTAGTGCATTTTCTGACAAATGCTTTTGTTCCAAAAATGCAAACCCTCCAATTTGTGCCATCTGCCTCACTGACTGGCATTGTTAAGGTGCTTCAGAAAATTGTGAGTATTGATAGAAGGGAGTCCCTGCAGAGGGAGTGAAGGGACTCAAAGGCTACTGAAGGGAGTACTTTTCATGTAGAAACTAATTTACCAGACTAGCCATGCAAATTCTGCCATAAATGTAATGTTTTCTCATTGCAATATCCGTTAGCACTATTCAGTGAACTACCGCGTTTTATTTCACTCTTTGATTCCTTGGGTACAGATAAGGGCTACATGTTAGTCATGAGAAGTAAATAAAACAGATGTTTTTACAAGATTACTTCGTTAAAGGTATTGTTAAAAGTTCTAATAAAACAAAGCCAGGAATAGTATATACATTTTACTTACCTAACTTCCTTATTGCTCAGAAACATTCTCAGTTCAAAAGCAGATTTTGGGAGATCAATTTTCTTTCCTTTTTTTTTTGTTTGCTTTTTTTTTTGTTTTGTTTTGTTTTCTGGGGTTTTTAGGGCTTTTTTGTGGGATTTTTTTTGTTTGATTAGGTTTTCAATATATTTGGTTTTATATTTTGTTCGTTTTGGGGCTTATGTGTCGGGCTAGTTTTTTGTTTGTTTTGTTTTTTGTGGTTTTTTGTTCTGTTTTGTTTGGGGCAGTTTGGTTTGGTTTTTTGGTGGTGATTTTTTGGTTTTGGTTTGTGGGTAACTTTTGGTTTGTTTTTGTTTTAATTTATTGGGGTTTATTGGGGTTGTTTTAAATTTGTTTGGGGTTTTTTGGTGTTTTTGTTTTTTTTGTTTTGGGTTTTTTGTTTGGGTTTCTTTTGGTTTTTTTTTTGTTTGTGTTTTTTTTTTGTTTTGTTTTGTTTTTTTTTTTAATAAAAAGTTTTCCATGAGACTGAAGATGCAGAATGTTTTCCAGAATATTTCCCAGAGTTCAATTCCTGAAGAGGGACCTTCACTCATTCCCCCTCCTATAAAAGCACAACCACATCAGTGATTTGATTCACAATTTATTCCTAAAATTTCTGCTGACATTCCCACAAGTGCAAAACATCTTGTCTCTAAGTAGTACTGATAAAAGACACATTTTACCACAATTTTTGAGAAAGTTCTTACATATTAAAGGTATTCCCAATAAAAAATGTCATTGGCAAGGCTGTGCCTATTTCATCCTGGATAGAGCACAGAAAATTCCCACTGATCATGGTGAAAATCCAGTTTTAGACGCAAAACAGACAAATATGTTTTCAATAAATAATATTAAGTATCCCTTGTTATTACTATCAAATTATAGCAGCAGGAACAAAGATTGTACAAAATATATAGGACAAGTGCAGTTATTTCAAGAGACAAGTTAAAGCATCTGAGTTATGATATACAGTTAGGTTTGTCTAACTGATTAAAATAGACATGAAAAACACCTAAATCCAGCAAATGAGGCAGAATCCAGAGATGTGAGCCGTGGTTGGGTTTTGCGGCTGGTTAAGGGTCAGTTGTGTGGTGCACAAATAAATAATAATCTCTTCTGAAGATTTGGAGACAAATTTGGAGAAAGAGTATATATTTTATATAATTTTATATTTTTATTATTATATTTTATATAATTTAGAGAGCTGTCATGTCGTACAGAAATATAATCAAATCAGAATCAGAATTACCATTATAGATATAGATACAGATTATACAGCGAGCAAGAGAGAGGGATAATACATAGATGGACAGATACAAATATAGATATAGATATGGATAAACCGAGAGAGAAATATGGGTATATAGATAAATACCATTATAGATGGGTATAGATATAGATACAGGTGATACCGATTTGAATAGATAGACATAGATATATAGATAGATATAGATAGATATAGATGATATAGACATAGATGTAGATTAGATATAGATATAGATAGATATAGATGATGACATAGATATAGAAATAGAAATATAGCTAGACACGGATTATATATATATATATACATATATATATATGTGTGTGTGTGCTGATACAGATATCAACAGAAACCCAGGAAAGCAGAATCATTTATTCAGATTGGAAAATCCGTCCCAGCCCATGGAGTCCCAGCTGTGCCCAGTCCCCACCCTGTCCCCAGCCCAGAGCTCTGAGTGCCACCTCCAGGTGACACCTGCAGGGCTGGGCACTGCAAACCCCCTGGGCAGTGCCAGGGCAGTTCCTGAGCCCCCTTTCCATGGGGAAATTCCTGCTGTGCCCACCCTGAGCCTGCCCTGGCCCAGCCTGAGGCCGTTCCCTCTGCTCCTGTCCCTGTTCCCTGGAGCACAGCCCGACCCCCCCGGCTGTGCCCTCCTGGCAGGAGCTGTGCAGAGCCACAAGGGCCCCCTGAGCCTCCTTTGCTCCAGGCTGAGCCCCTTCCCAGCTCCCCCAGCCTCTCCTGGGGCTCCGTTCCCTTCCCAGCTCCGTTCCCGTCCCTGGCCACGCCGCAGCCCCTCCATTCCCTGTGTGAGGGCCCAGAGGTGCCGCAGCCCTCGAGGTGCGGCCTCAGCAGGGCCGGCCCAGGGACGGGCCCTGCCCCGCTCCTGCTGCCGCCCCACGGCCGGCACAGCCCAGGGGCCATCGGCCTCTCGGCACCCCGGGCACCCCTGCGCTGTGTCCAGCTGCTGGCACCGTGCTGGAACCCAGGACATTGCTCTGGCTGCCCTCAGAGCCTGGCAGGGGCCTCAGAGGCCTGGGCATGGAGTCAGAGGTACCTGTGCCTTCGATCTTAACCCATGGAAACAACAATTACCAACTTTGTTACAAGCCACAAGGCTTTGAGTAGAAGGTTAGTGAATTTATCACAGGGTGAAAATGGAGAATTTTGGGGTGTTTAGAACGGGAGTTCAGGAGGCAAGATGGAGGAATCTGGGCGTGTCCTGTTCTTCCTCCTGTTTCTTTTCAGCCTCAATCTTCTGGTGGTGGTGGCACTTTTAGGTTGGTTTAAGGTAGAAACTCACTGTCTAACATAGATGATAGGTATTGGAAAGTTATGGTAAATAAAGTACACGTAGTTTTTAGTATAAAAAGATAACACTGCCCTGAGGGTGGACCGTGTGCCATGAAGAGACCTGCTGGACAGACCTGGGCAGTTCAGAGAAAGAATGTTACAGAGAAGGAAAATAAACAACCTTGAAAGGCAGAGCAGATGCATCTCGGCTTTCTCGGTCTCAGGGCTGGGAAAAAGAGACTTTCTGACACCTGGGGGTCATCTCAACACCAGAGACTGTGGTTGTGCCTTAAATCCCAGCTAGCTGGAGACGCACTCCCACAGCAGCTCCACAAGTCCGTGCCTGAGGCCTCAATGCCCTCACTCCAAGTGGGGAGTGATTGGGGCGAAGACACAGAAGACCAGGACGCTCCCCACGTCAATGGGGGGGAAGGCCGCCCTGGAGGAGCGAGGAAGGAAAGCCAACACACGAGGAGATCCCACAGTGAAGAGACGGGAGGCGACAGTCCACGCCAGGAAGGGGGTTTATTAAGGGAAAGGTGGGAACAGGACAAAGGGAAACTGCAGTATCTGCCAAGAACTGCCAGGGAACTGCCAAGGACTGCCACCTGGGCGGAGCTTGGAATGAACTTATATAACTTCACAGAAAGGGAGGTACAAATCACAACAAACCAATCGCGGTAGAGCATGAGGTGAATGACATTATACATAAACCAATGGGGAACAAGCATGGGAGGGGCCGACCCACCTGCACCAATCATCCTCCACCCAAGGCAGAAGTTTCAGGACCTTAGGAGGGGACAGAGGATGACGGGCAGGTGGGTTTCCAAAGCAACAGGGGAGGGGAATCAGAGATAATGGGGTAAACAGGGAGGGGCTAAAATTGGCAGACCCACAACTAGTAACAAAAGGGCGGGAAAAACCGTGGTAACTAAAGATTGACATTAAACTGCAGGGGGGACAACACCCAAGGCAGAACCCTTAAAACTTCACAGAACTGTAAAACAGAATTCATAAAACAGTCTTTTAAACTCTTACAACACAAGAGACCTCGTCACCACAGCAGCCCCAGGGCCTGTCCCAGCTCCCCAGCCCCTCTGCCCCAGCCTGGAGTGCTCCATGGCGCTGGTGGGACCCAAGGCAGGAGCTGGCATTTGGCCTTGTTGACCCTCACACCACTGGCCTGATCCCACTGATCCATCCCTGCCTAGATCCCTCTCTAGAACCTTCTTGCCATGCAGCAGATCAATACTTCCACCCAAATTGGTGTCATCCCGTGGAGGCATAGAATGTAAGAAAATAGTGCAGAAGGTAGTCTCACACCTGAGGAGTTGCAGCTTTACTAATCACCAAAGATTAGGAACAGGCCTGCCCTTAATAGGCCACAGGTGTGTCCAGTAAGAAGAAGTGTGCTACAAAAGAGCAGGTTAGCTGGGTGAGGAGAAAGTTGGAGTTTGCTGGTTGTGCTGTAAAGAGAGGTGGAGTTTGTTGGTTGCTTTGTGAAGATGGTAGAGTTAGTGCTGTGAGGAGCTGCCTATGAGAAATCGTTGAGAAGGTATGGGACTTTTCAAAAAAGATGACAGCATCATCCACCAACTCACCGAGGGAGGACTTGATCCCTTCATCCAGATATTATCAATATCAATAAAGACATTGAACAGAACTGGGCCCAGTGCTGAGACCCAGGGAAAGCAGAAGTGATGATCCACATTCCCCACCTCTCTCTGGGCCTGGCCATCAGCCAGAGTTTAACCCAGAGAAAAGTGCACCTGTACACGCTTATTCCCAACCAGTTTTTTGCACTCCATGAGTGAAATGGGGATGAACTGCTTGCGGGGGGAAATGTTTTTCCAGTCTCTAGCAGTGTAATGTTTTATGGTTGATGCCAAAGCATGAGGTCTGCCTGGAAGAGCAGCAGGCCCTGGGAGTGTGAGGGTCTGAGCTTTTGCAGACCAACATCTGCTTTCTGCAGGATAAGACCCTAAGCTTCTTATGTTGCCTGGTGCTTTAGTGTTTAATCTGTTTTGCTAAAGACCTCTAACATAAATATTAATATTTTATACCATGATATTCCTTGAAAATAGCCGGAAAGCCCAGAAGCATGTCTGAAATTAAGTTCTTGAATTTTTTTGAATGAGGAAGAAGGCTACATTGGAAGAAATTTTTAGTCACTTCTGAGAATTCACAAGAATTTTTCCATGCACAGTCTTTGTGTTGTAATAGATTAATGTTTTTATTCTGTTATCAAAAAGCTTGAGAGTTTTATAATCTGGGTTTTAATAAATATCTGAAATAATTTCAGTGAACTTGATAATTTTCTAATGCAGAACGATGCAAAGTTCATAATCACAAAAATAATTCTTCTACATTACTAGTTTTTTTAACCTTGATGAAAAATGCAAATTCTAGTAGTTGGATTATTGGAAAGATATTCAAACCTTTAGTACAAGTGTACAAGTCATATGTGGATGTCTGGAGTAAGAAAGGAAAGTGTACCCAGCACTTCTAGCAAAGATAGTAAAATTGACAGAAAATGTGGAAACAAAAATGGAGACATTGGTTGAGGAGTAATTAAACTTTAAAGGAAAATGATAATCAGAAACTATTTCTGTATTACATTTGGACCAAAAATTTTTGGGTCTCAAAGAAGTGTTTTGATAAAAGTTTTTGGTTTTTTATGGAGGAATTTATATGTTTTTTTTTTTTAAGTGATGTTTTTCATTTTAATTTAAATACAATCCATTGCCAAGCAATTTTGTTCAAGATAAATTGCATTGAAATGCTGGAATGAAAGGAAAAGAGGATTTCCACATTAAAATTTATGACATTTAAACCTGCAGTTTTGCAAAGGAGGACAGAACTGATGAGGTCACTGGGGTAGAAAGGCTTTTTCAGATATTCAGAAAATAGAATAACACAATTAATTTAGTATCAGTACCACTCAGAAGAGTGGTTGTGTCAGTACAGAATATCGAGAGTTTATTTCTGTTCCAGATTACTTTTAGGCTGCTGTAGATTAACACTCAAGGTGTTCAATTGCAGCAGGCTGTAAAATTTTACAGTCTGGTTCTCTGATTTTGCACAAGTATAAAACCAATGTAAGGACATGGAACTGGACCCCCGTGGATGTGTAAGCGTCCAAACAACACAGGTTTCCTGCAGGTACAGAGACCTGGATGGAAAAAATGGGCCACCACAATCCATTTAAATATTGAGAAGCAATTGGAAGGCTTTGGGTGGCACTACTTTGAATTCTAAAGCCTGAAAAATAAATTATCCTGATGAAGAATCTGATGCTTTTGTGATGAAATACATGCTGTTTTTCAAATAACCGAGCTGTCTCATCGGACAACAGGAATGCTTTCTGGCCTCAAATTTCCATTTGGCTAATGACTCTCTCACATGGAGTATGACTAAAGCTGTCACTTCAGCAATGATAGTGATACATCAATAAACAGCATTTCCCTGGTTTTGCTGTCTCTTCCAAGCAAAATGAAAAGATCAGTAGACTAATCACACTGCTGTCAAGGAAATGAAAATTCACAAAATATGTACAGCTGGAAACAAATTAAAATCTTCTTTAAGTGCTTTCTTTTTTTTTTTTTTTCTGCACTTGAAAGAAGAACTTACGCCTAACAAATACAGTTGTGCAAAGCCTGTGACTTTCAAGGGCCAAAAAGCCATTGGTGATTTTTGGTGAGAGTAGGAAGATTTTCATGTCTGATCACACAGATAATTAGGCATTGGTCCATGCAGAGCAACATATTGGTCTCTCAGATCTTCAAAAATATTTTATCCCAAGCTGGATAGTGTAGATCTGTGCCTATTTTGACCAGCTGGGATCTTGCCTGGATTAGCTTTCAGCTCTTGAAACTGGTAAAACATTGATATTGAGTCTTTTTGAGTACATCTTCAAGGACATTTTTGCTTAAGATTAAGAATTGATCTATGTAATATACACTATAATTTTCTCTGAATTGCTTCCTACTCAGGTTGAAATGAAGGATTGGTTAATTAAATGAGAAGATTTTTTTTAACGTTCTAATACATGTGAAATGTGGATTACTTAGTAACGATTACACCCCTCACTGACAAATTTGGTTTTCAGTAGACAAGGTACTCACCTTTCAGTTTCATTTAACCATTAATTTTATTTTGTTTCTGTAATGTTTCAAGGTACACTTTCCAAAGTTATGGATTATGGCTAACAAAGACAAACTAAAAAATGTATTCTTAATGAAAAGAATTCTTTTTTTTTCCTGCATAGGATATTGCTGCACATGACTATGAAAATATATAAATCCAGCCTTGACAGTAAAACCTCACAAGAATTTATAGGCACACCACCTTTTTCTACTCTCCAAATATATGGCATTTCAATAATTTCAGACAATTCACACTTATTTTTTCATAGCCTGGTTTTTTCTGTCCTCTGGGCTGTTCTCCCCAGCTAAGACTTTTGTTATTTCGGTTGCTTGCCCCGGGACTCACCTCACACCTTTGGCCTATTTCGTGTGTTCCCAGGAACAAGCTGTTAAAAAGGGATGATGTTGGATTTAGGAGTCTGAATAAAGTAGGGCAGATATTGATAGAACATCTGGAATCATGAGAGCCAAAAAAAAAACCCTAAAAAACCAAGAAGGATTCACCTGATCTTACTTATGGCATGCAACTAAAAACAATTAAGGTACTTGATTATATTATATGCTAATGAAAGATGATGAATCTGAAGATAAAATGTTGATTTTTTTTTCCAAAGAAGAAAGAGAAAACAATAAAAGGTTTTGTCATAAGAGGAGATGTTGTGTTATACACAAGAAAAAGATGATTAAAATTACTTTATTTAATGTTTCATGAGAAGTTAAAAAAAAAGTCCTTCAATGAATAAAATGCTTAGAGCATGGCATGAAGAGCTTGTGACTGTGTGATTCTCAATGCGAATTGGCAGACACAATCTACTTATTCAACCAAATAGGTATAAATATATATATGCATATATATAAAAATATGTATGCAAATATATATATTATATATATACATATATATGTATACAAAATATGTACACAAATATATATATGCACAAATAGATATATTAGATGTAGATATATTTGGATAGAAATAAAACCAGTCTACAGTTTATCAGTTCTCCCTGATCTTAATTGGATATTTAGGCCATACAGGGAGGTTGGGAAGGAATGAAGAAAAAATAAAATGAAAGAAAAAGGAAAAAAAGGAAAAGAAAAAGAGGGGAAAAAGCACTGGGCTGAAGAAAGCTAATTTCTTTCAGACTTTCTCTCTGCATGGGAGATTTGATAGCAAGTACTGCAGTTTAAAGTCTGAGTAAATGCAAATGAAGGAGAAACTGGGACATCTGGGTATAAAAGTATATTATGTAGTTCCAAGAGGTCCAGTGGCACTTGTGTTGTGTTTAATCAAGTAGAACAAAGTAGATATTAGATCCTTGTAGACTATTTTGCTTAGCATTCCACAAGTTGTATTTAAATCTCAGTGGCCTGAATGCTAATTAATAGAACAAATTAATCTTTTTGACCCAAAGGAAATTTACAACCATGTTCTTCTCACACTTACAAGGGTATTTATGTTGACTTTCAATGGCTCTGTTGCAAAGACTGGATAAGAGACATGTGGCAGTCCCAAATCTAACATAGAGGAATCATGTTTTAATCAGTAAGGCTTTTTAGAATGTAATTGTTAGAGCAGAACAAGGTTATCCATCAATTCAGTGTCAAAACAGTCTGACATCTCGGAGGAGATCATTTTCTCAGGAAGAAACAATTTTTTTCTTCCACAGAAGTTTGTAAATCAATACTTGTTTCCTAAAGGTACCCAGAGGTTTTCCTAATGTGTTTTGTTAATGGGCTACAAGGAAAACAAGATTGCAGTGGATGCCAGATGGAAAAAGGTATCTGAATGTGTAGAAAAGGAAAATTCATTTCAGTTGTTGAGGTACAAGCTCAGTTGATGAGGGCATCGTGAGTAACAAAGACAACTGAAATGCTCCAAAATAAGTCCTTTGCAGCTGCTACAGGTTGGGTTGGTGGGGAATTTCAAAGAGTTTTATAAAGCAGGAATAAGATATATTTTCACTTGCAGAAGGACCTTGAGACAATATTTTTTTTTGCCTGAGAAAGAAGGGGTTTGCCTGGGTTTGACCCAGGACATTTCTGTAATCTCTTATGTGTGCAGCTGCAAAATCAGCTCCTGCCCTCAGGGCTGAGATGTGCAAGGTGTGAGACCACCTCCCTGACAGTTCTTTGGACGTGAAAGCTCTGTTAGATCTCAAGGCTGCAGACCATAAATATCTCCCAAATCAGATCCACAGGGTGGTGAATATCCCTCCACTTCCATCCATGCCCTGATCTATATCAATTGCTGTGGTTATCCCCTACATTTGCAGGATTTTCAGCTGTTGGAATGTTGTCACATGACAACTGCAGAAGGTTTAAATTCCTCCCTGGCATTACTCTGTTGTAAAACACAGAATAGTTTCATCTTAGCACCATGTGGCATTCTGTCCTCAACTTTGCATGCAAACTCGCTGATGCAGGCATGCTGTCTAAATATCAATTTCTTTTTTTTTTTTTTTCTTTTGGTGCGGGAGCAGCAATTCAAAAAATTTATCACTTCAGCTTGGATGTCAGGAGAGACTGAGAAAATTCTGACATACACGGCCAAGCCATCCTTTCAATTAAAAAAATCTACATTTCTCCCTGGAAAACAGAACACTGATCAGTGCTGAAGACCTCAATCAACACTTACCAACCCTCAAAACCTTCAAATGCTGAGAGACAGAGCTTGGGAGTATTTATTCAGTCAGATAAAGTTTATTATGATACGGTTCATTTTTATTTCCTCAGAAATCATGCAGTCTTTTTTGGTCTAAATAGAGCAGTTTCCATGATGGTGAATGTGCATTATTGTGTCTCAGAGGCACATTTTCTGCCCTGAGGAGGGGTGTAGTTCCTGAGGAGTCTTCAGGTGGAAGGCTAAGATGTCAAGGGTTTTCATTCACATCAGTGAAAGCAAAATCAGAAACTCTGCTAAAGACAATCTGTACACTGTGACCCAGAAGAAACAGATAAAACCCATATTTCATTTTGTGTTTTGTTTTTTTTTTTTTCCTGCTAGAATCATACTTGTATGTAATTTGGTTTCATTTATTGAAAAAACGTTCTCTGTGGGCTGTTTACATGTGGAAAAAAGAAATGCAAATTTTAATTTTTTTTCCAAAAGGCTGGCAAAAAAATTGAATTGCTCTGAATTTCCACCTTCATGAAGAAACCATACTCAAAAGATGTATTTCAGCTTATATCATGGAAAAAAAAAACAAAACCAAATTAAACAACCAAAGAATAAAAAAAAAAAAAAACCTGAAAAAACTAAATTAAAACAAAAACAAACCAAAACTGAAGGGGGGGGGGGGGGCACACAAAAAAGAAACAAAAAGCAGACGAAGAAAAAACCAAACAAAAATGAAACAACAACAACAAAACAACAACAAAAAAAAAAAAAGAAGCAAAACGAGCTGGGATTTGCTTGCTCTTACATTTACAACTATGTTAGTCTGCCTTACTCTAACTTGTGTGCATAGAGTATACCAGATGTAGTCTCTCCATTTTTCCTCAAAAAGTGGAGACTCTTTTGAGTAGTGCAAAAATTCTGAGTAGGATGCTGGCATAAAGGTCCTCCTGAAGCTCTAAACAGAGAACTGTGTCATTAAAACATCACTTTCTTCCAATTGGTTTGTCCATAAAATGTGACATATTGGTGGGATTATTTTTCTTTCAGCTCTAAGAATCAAGATCAGAGAATTAAAGAATCACAGAATGGTTTGGATTGAAGTGGATCTTAAAGCCATCCAGTCCCTTTCCTCATATCCCAATATTGTTTAACCCATTATTTTCCTTGGCAGAAGTATCTCTTGAAACGGAGTCTGCTGGTAACTCATAAAAAATATTCCACTCAGCAGCCAGGGCACAGGAGCAATCACTCATGGTACAGAGCCCTCAGCCAAGATAGCAATTTTACAAGGAATTTTTATCAGCATTACTATCTGGATAGTCTGCCCTAACAGAATGCAGCAGAATAATTAAACTGAGCAGACTGCCAAAGCACATGTTAATTAACTTTGGTTAACTTCTTCCAGTATTAACTGTGAGAGTGACATCATTTGAAATAATTAGGCATCAGAGACCTCTAAAAGTACATAAACTTGTTCATTTTCTAATGCTTTGCCCTCGCTGAACACTTGTGGACCTCAGGGGACCTGCTTGAGCCCTGCTGCTATCAGCAGCCTCTCACAGGCAGGTGTGGTGGTGCTGCATTTCTGCAAAGAGCAGAAGCCTCACGTTAGAGTCAAAGCAGGAAAATTAAGGACTTTGAGCTTTACAGGGCACCAGGAGGATGAAAATCCTCATACTACTAATGCAAGCCAGCAGATCAGGCAGATTTCGTCTGATCCAGTAACACAACCTGCACTCAGACAAGTACAGAATGAAAAAGACTTTCATTTTAAAATTAAATATGCGAGCGGTTCTTCACATATTAATAACCATCCTTATGGTTTTGATCATTCCTCCAAGCCTAACAGAAAATAAAGTGAATTTAGCTAATAAACTTTATAGGTGGTAAGTTTTTCCCTCTGCTAGGGGAGTGTTGTGATTTAAGACGGATGAACCATATCTGTGGTCGTTGCTCTTCCCACAGAGAGAACAAACCTGCTTCCCATTCCTGGTCCTTTAAAGAGTATTTACCTTTCAGACCTCTTTCGAGAGCACTGTTGAATTTCTTGAAAAAGAGGAGAAAACCTCTGCTAATCATCAACAACTGATACAGACAGAACAGTTCTAGGAAGCCATGTACAAGGAAAGTGTGCAGGAAAATCCAAAAAAACAAAACGAAAAACCTCACATCACTTGAGTATCTATCTCTTTGGGTTTCAGGATATCAAATCTTTTCAAAACATCACCATTTGCTCATGAGTTTGTGCATGTTTTGCCTGCAACGATTTTGTGGAGTTCTGCTCATTATCACACAGCATAACTCTTCTCCGTGCCCAAACCACCACTTCAATAGAGTAAAAGCTTCCCAAACCAACTCATCTTTCTAACATTTGCACAGCCACCTACTCCAAATCATCACTCTCAGCCCAGAAGAAAAGTGCAGCACTCTACAGTGCCTCAGCTCTTGAAGATGGAGAGCAACATTCTGTTTTCTCTGCTAAATTCTTACAAAGATAGGCTTCCGGATATATCTGTCACTAAGTGTAAAAGAAAGCAACTGGAAGGAAAAAAGGTTCTCCATTTTTGCAGTGCATTAGTGGGATTTTTTAAAATCAGTTCTTGTGTACAGCCACAGCCTGAAGCAGCTTTCAAGCACATTTTTCAGCTTTTTTAGGTACCCAATGTCCAGCCAAGGTCAACCCATCACAGCCCTATAGATAAGTATAACCTAGGTTAAAAACTGAAAAGTTCAAAACACACAAAACCTTTCTTTTATTTTTTTTTTATTCTTGTTCAGTCATAGATATGAAGGGGATTTTTTTTTTTCAAAATACAGGTTTACTTATATACAACCATATTCCAGGGGTAATGTTACTGTTTTCTTGAAGGTCATGAAAAGCTGTTTTGTTATCCCCTCTGTGAGGACTTAGCTTCTTCAATATTTAAGGTCTGGGATGCTGCTACTGCCTCAAATGCTGCCTCAAATTGTGCAAAATAGAATGAAGCATCAGGCCAACAGGATAATTGTTTCTTGAAAAAAAATCAACTCTTTGGTAATTTCTAAGTCTGAATTTATGACAAAACAATCCCTTCAGTCCACTTGAGAAGACTTTTTCCATTAACATGGAGTTAAATCATCATAGCAACCAATTCTGAATCATGCAGCCTATTGAGAGATGGTTTCTCTTCTCCGTGCTGATGAACAAATGTTTATTTTGACATCTTCACAGGTCTCCACAATGACTCCAATGAATCGACCCAAAAATTTCATTGTGCATCAGAAGCTGTAGCACATTGATAAACGAGTGTGCTGTGGAAAGGGCTGCTGTCTTGCAGGGCCATGCTTTGCTGCCTGCATGGAAAGCCTCCCCAGGTGCAGTGGTTTCATTTCTCCAGGCTATCTATCTCACACTCCTGCCTGTTCATTCACCTTGATTAGCAGCACAGGTTAAATTAATTGTTCTTGTTGTTCATTCACACAATACTCTTTTTCACTGCAGATTTCACTAATTTGTGGTTTCCCTGTCCCAGCTCTCGTTCTCACCAATAGTCTGAAGATTTTGTATATTCTGATGGAGATATTTGCTTTTGAAATTCTGCACTTATCGGGTAATAATGCTCATCTAAAAATCATGTACTTATGCATAGAGATCTATATCTTCTGTTTTCTTGTTTTAGCAAACCTTGGTTTTGTTTTCAAAAGAAATATTATTACAAATACCTATTAGATTTTCTAGCTCATTTTTTTAATTCTTTCCACTCCTAGAGCAAAAAAAATGTACTTAGAAGAATGTGATTTCTTAACTTAATGACTTTTAGAAAAAAGGGCTTGAAAGTAATTTCATTTTTTAATCATTTAACATTGCGAAGTTGTAACTTATTTCTAGTGAACAAGTCAGGCTTAAAAAGAAACATATAGCTAAACTCTAAAATTATGTATCTGAACCATCAATAAATGTCATTTCACATATAAAGCTTTTTAAAAGCTAAGAAAATGTGACAATTCTATGTTGGTGGAAAATTAAAATACTATATTATCAAATCTCAGTTCCACAAGTATTCTTCACACCGCAATAGGCTGTGTGAAGAATTAAATTGACTGAAGCACATTCAAAAAAGTTTAACAGTAGCCAGATTCAGAAAATAAATCTTTCAGTCAGTCGTTTGGTAAAACAAAAAAATTATTTTGTAGAGCATAACAAATTCTTTTTTTTTTTTAATCAGTTAATGCTTCCCTTTTTTTTTTTTCTTTCACTCATTACAGTTATGGTGGGGAAAAGATGGGGAAACAGGAAGAAATATATAGTGCATAGCTGAGATAACTCCACTTTTGAACTACAGTTTTTTGGAAACTTTTGAGTCAAAACTCAAGAAACATTTAATTAAAAATAAAACTTCTTTTTATTTAATTTGACATATTCCATTTGGCTATTAATAGAATAGCATATTTTAAGAACACTGTGAAAATTTTGTAGGCCAAGAGAATTATGCATGGTGGCAAATAAAGTTTATATCATAACAATACCTACTCATTTGAGTGGATTACAGCCAATTACATCTGATATATGAAAGAGTAATAGCTTCTCCTTTTTTTTCTTAAATTAAAAGTAGAGTTTCATTAACTTCAGCTGAATTCAACCACATCCTTTGTGAAACGTGTGTTTTGGCAGTCTAAACTGTTCTGAGTCTTATTTACCTTATCAAACCAGTCAGATATTAAACCCACATCAACAAAACATTGTTCTTTGGAATATTCCTTTCCAATTAGGAGAATCCCTCATCCTTAACAAATGAATTTCTTATCTGTATTGCTTTCACGTTATCACAGCTAAGTGCAAGAAGAGGACAATAATATTTAATGAGAAATCACATGAGACAAGGAAATAAAGTAATGTGGGAAGCAGTGGCAGTTTATCAGCTGCTGTGTACAAACGTGTAGTTCTCCTGAAGTTGAGCTGAGTTGAAGTTTTTCTGAGCTGAATTATTTACATCAGTCAAAACTGAAGGCTTTGAGTTTTTTTTTTTGGTTGATTGGCTGGTTGCTTTGGTTTGGTGGGGTTTTTTCCTTGATTTAGTATGGTTTCTTTGTTTTTTTTTTTTTTTTTTTTTCCATTTTGTAGACTTTCATACTTACTGCTGGAGTTTTAAACTGTTGTTTATGGAATTAAAGATGCCTTTTTTCCTTAAAAAGAAAGCCCTACATGAAGTTGCTTTCTAAATTCTTCCTCTACTAGCTGGTTGCTATTTCTACATTAATTTGAAAAAAATGAAGAGTTTTATAAGGACCATTAGAATCTCTCTGAAGCTTAAGACACAGCGCTGACCCAAAAAGAGCAGTCTTTAATTTGTATTTCATTTTTGTATAGTAATAGAATTTGGACAATTACATTTCTAAATTTATAATGAGCTTTTAAAATAAAGTAAAAATGTAGTATAGGAAAAAATAAGTTAACATCCTCAAAAAGTACTGTATAATTTCTGTCTGAAGAGATTAAAAATAAGAGTTAGTGAGATGTTTGGATGCAGGCATATTGTCTATCTGCCTCTCCATTGTAGAAAGAAAATCCTTTAGTGATTATGATGTACATTAGGTCTGGAAATGCTGTAACTTCCTACATTTTACTGGTAAAGTTTCTTGTCATTGTAGGTATTATTGCATTTCAGGGAAGTGGGATTGACATGCAGGACATATTACCTTGAAAGGGATGAAAATTCAAAATCAAGTGGAGATTGGGGCACCAACTGGCCCCATTTCCCTGCAGAATATTTTGTCATATATGACTTTATTCTGCATGTATGCTCATCTTTTGTGTGTACAAAGATAGAGGAGGCTTTTTACACCTTCTAATTGGAGAAATGGGTGGGACCATCCAAAATTTATTAAAATATGAGAGCACTCTATTTACATAAAACCTAGTATGACAGCAATGATAGCAAAAGTTATCATATCTTAATGTCTTGAAAGATGTTGTGATATCAAGTAATTTTTTTAAAGCTACAAAAACATGGTTTGGAAATAAAAGACAATTGTTTGAACAAGAGCAAGACTAATTAAATAAAAATTTCCAAGGATGAAGTGAGATTTCATAATCTTTAAAACAGGAATAGATATCTTCCTCACTGAAAAAAACCCTGCACAACTCAAATTATTTGCTAGAGTCAATGGGTTAACTCCTCAAACTACAGAATTATTGATGTTAGAAGAGATATCTCCAGATGTTGAATTCAAATTCCCTGTTAAAAAAGAGTCAGATAGGGTACATTGTCAATGACTCATATATCTAAGAATGGAGAGTCTCCAAAGTCTCCAAACTTCTGGTTTTGAACAACCTCAAAGTAAATTTCTTATAGTTAAGTAGAAATTATTACCTCTCCATTTATGCCCATTGTTTCTTGTCCTTGATACTACTGACTCTGCTTTTTCACCCAATCACACCATTAGGTGTTTCATGCATTGAAAGATTTTATTATGAGATAAATCAAGCTGAAATTTTAGGCTGCTTTTTATTGGGAATTCTGAAAATAATTTGATTCCAAGTGAAATCAAGTGGGAAAATAACAAAATCCTCTTGCAAATGAAATTGTAGATGTCTAACTATAAGCATTATGCTGAAAAATGTTGTAATTTGGTAAATACAAATTTATATGCAGGGAATGCCTAGAATTGAGGCCAAGATGATGTAAAACCACATCTTGATTTTCTATCCAAAGTATTGCTTCCTTCTCCTGTATAGGGGAGATTAATAATATTCTGAATTTTGCATTGAGTTTCTGTCAGAGTTCAGAGTATTTAGGGGTAATTTTGAAAAGTGGGTAACAAAACAGGCTTATTGTTGTTCTTAAACTGAGCTTCACATAAGCTACAAAGAACCCAAATATCATGGAATCTGGTAATCACAGATTCACATAATCATAGAATCACAAAATCCCAGAATAGTTTGGTTTGGAAGGGACTTTAAAGATCCCCCAGTGCCACCCCTGGCCATGGGCAGGGACACCTTCCAGGGATGGGTTATACAGGAATTACCTTCTTTAAACACTGAGAAGACCAACAGCCATTTAATGCAAACTCTGAGCACAAATACTAGAACATCCACACCTGTAATAATTTTGCAAAGAAAATTTAAAGGTTATTTTTTTGGGCTAATGAGGATTGTTACTAAATTATCACTGACTCATGAATCATTGTTCCTTGCAGTGATTTAAGGTCTGGACTAAGAGGCTTAGGACAGTTATCAGATGTCCAAAACTGGGAAAAAAACCCCACCTTTTAGTGAAAATATGACTTAATACCAGCAGTAAAAGGGAAGGATGTTTTTATATTGCTTGCCACTAACTGAATCTTTTTAGAGCCACTTCTTTCTGTGATATTGTTTCTCTTCATATGAGCATGGGCACATTCCTTTTACCTTCAAACGAATCATTGCACTTCATGTTCTATAATGAATTTCAAGTCATACACTGATTCTAAAGCAATAATATGAAATGCCTTTCTCTGTTAATTCTGGTTCTGTTTATTTAGACAGCAAGATTAGGTTTCAGTTGAGACTCAGAGTTGTGGTGCAAAATGTCATTTTGGAAAAAGGCACTGGCTCACAACCTTTCAGAACTGCGTGAATGAAAATACCCATTTTGTTATTAAAGAAAATACTGAAGCAAAGCTCTGCCACTTCAGATGGTAATCAAGGGGAATTAATTAGGCCTGGTTATATGTGAGATTTGGGGATTAATATCAAGTTATTTTAAAGCCTGCTTTATTAATCACAGCATGTCATGACACATGTCTTTTATGCTTTCTTATCACCTGCAAGTGTATATGTAAAATAATATGAGTTTTGGTTTGGCTTTGGTTGGGGGTTTTGGGTTTTTTTTTGGGTTTTGTTAGTTTGTTTTGTTTTTGTTTTGTGAGTTTTTATGTGTATTTTTTTTTTTTTTTGGCAGCAAAATTTAATTCTAAGTTGAATTTATTGTTCTGTATTCCAGTGGCAACATTCTGGGGGAAAAAAACAAAACATCTGTTGTAACTACTTGCATAGCTTCTATAAATGACAGCCAAAATCATGATTTTATATATCAGCACAGGAACAAAAAAAGGGACAAGAACTGCAGTTTTGGAAAAAAACAAAGGTACTGCAATTCAGTTTTAGAGTTCAGCTTTCCAAAAGCACCTATAAGAATGTCACTCCTTGTAATTTAGAGATCTGAAATTGAAGAGGAGAGAGTTCACCAGATTTGGGAAGGAAAGGTGCACAGAATATGGACAGAAACCCACAAATATGGATTTGTGCTGGACCACAAATCTGATGAGGAGCAGCTGAGGGAGCTGGGAGGGCTCAGCCTGGAGAAAAAGAAGATCAAGGGGGACCTTGTGACTCTGCACAACACCCTGACAGGAGGCCATGCTCTGCTCCCAAGGAACAAGGGACAGGAAAACAGAAAATTACCTCAAGCTGTACCAGGCAAGGTCTGGGTTGGATATCGAGGAAAATTTCTTCACTGAAAGGGTGGTCAGGTGTTGGCACAGGCTGCCAAGGAAGTGGTTGAGTCACCATCTCTGGAGACATTTAGGAGATCTCTAAATGTGGTTCTTGGAGATGGAAATGATGCTCTTGAGTGATGGATTTGAGTGATGGATTTGACAGTGCTGTGGGAATAGTTTGAGCAAGGTCAGCTGTACAGGCTCCTGCAGAGAACAGGGTCTGCAGCCTTTATTCTATCTGATATTAAGAAGGTATCAATCAACAGACAACCTGCTGGAGCAGGAGAGACTGAATATTGTATGTATTTTTCTGGCTGATGGAAATGATGCTAAAAGACCATTCAGTGTTTTAAGATAAACACATAGGTCCTGTGTGCAGTCTGAAGTTGCCTTGCCAAACCTAAACCTTAAACCAGCAATGAAAAAAAAAAAAAGTAAAACCAAACCAAATCATTTTAATCAACATGAGTTAAATTGCACATTTGAAAATCAGTTTCATTTTTAACATGAGGAAAATACCTGTTCTTTCCTTTCAAACCATTATTCCTCACACTATGGAATTCTAAAAAAACTGAATTTTCTTCTATCTTTTTTTTTTCCCTAAGAGTTTTCAAACTCATCCAGTGCAGTGAAGAATTCAAAATTTGAAATTTGAAAAATATAAATTGTTTTAGCTGGAATTGAATGTTTGAATCTAGATGCTGTCTAGCCCAACCCCAAGGACTGGTAAATTATCTTCTTAAGAAGAAAATTTTTTATTTCTGTATAACAGTCACTCGCTGGCATGAAAAATCCAGCAAGAATCCTATATTTGTAAAACTTTTAGGGCAATTTCTGGTCCTAAAATAAGTCTGTTTCTTACAGAGCTCAACCTGGGTATTATTTTCAATTCTAAACTCCAGTTTTAGAAATTCACTTCGGTAGCAGGAGTGTTTCCACATGGTAGTGCCTGACTGACACTGGAATGAAGACTGACTCTCTTCATTCCTGGTCAATCAGGAATTTTGTTAAAATTAAAAATTAAGAGAAGAAAATCTGAAAGCAACAAAACAAAAACAAAAATGACAGGAAAAAAAAAAACAACCAGAGGCAGACCTATTTTCAGCACATACATCTGGGGAATTTCTCAACAAATTTGCTCAAACACAAACCCAGTAATACATATTTGTTAAAAGAGACACTTTGATAGACTTTGCACTGTTTTTGAAATTTGTTTTGTAATGATATGTATGCATTTATCTAATTTTTATTTTAAAAAGTGCCCACTCTGCACTTGTCAGAGCAGAAGAAGCTGCAACCCATTTCCCCTTCTTCCCTTTCTTTTCTGCAACACTAATAAAAGGCACAACCATAAATGTGGAGGGGAATTATTGGTTGGAGTAAGACCAGTTTTCCCACTTCTGTCCCTTGATATTTGTGTGTGGCTGGAGAGCTACAGCTATTAATATATTTTTGTTCCTGCTAGAAGGCATGAGAAAAAACAACAGAGAAGTATTGAAATCCCAGTTAGGTTTGAAATATATGTAGAACACATCCAGGTAAATACATCTGATAGATGAATGAGGTGAGTAAATATAATAGAAACCTTCAAGTTTTGTGTCAGAACTCTTTGAGGCAGAATAGTGAGAGAGTTTCTACTTGGGGATGTATTAATCTGATTCTAATTCCCCAAGTTTTGATCTAATAACCTCAGTGACAGCAGACAATGAAGCCAGTTATGCCTTATGAGAAATTTAGACTTCTAAGACATTTACAAACCACCTGGGTAATTACTTGTTGAAGCAAAGATGAGTAAAATAATTGTTACTACAAGAATTGCAGACTAAAGGAGGAATTGAAGTAGGGCTGGGAGCTGGTTGTATTGAACAGATAGAGTTTCTGAGGAAATGACAAAGAATTTCACAAGAACTTTAACTGCAAGGGGTATAATTTTTCCTTTTAATTTAGATTCTGGCACACCAAGTGGAGTTTTTATAACTAAACTGTGTATTGGCACAAAACTGGGATGAACTATCCACGAAGGAAGGTTTGCAAAGTTAAACAGGCAGGGTTTAATAATTTTGGGACAAGGGAAATAAAATGGGATGGTATTTGGTGATAGGAAATTAAATTACTGTATTTATTATGTGCTTGGATGTCAACAAGAGGCGTTTTGCCACAGAATGAAGGATTATTAGGAACAATGAAACAAAAAAGCATGTAATTGCTAGCTGACCCCAGTATGCAAACCTGCTAATGAGTGTTGTTTCAGGTTGTTTTCTTCAGTGATAGTGGCACTTGGAAAAACCCTAAAACTTTAGCCATTATGAACATATTTGCTTAAATTTTTCCTTCCAAGAATTTTGTCCTTTGAAATACAGTGCTTTTATCTTACAGCTGCCATCAACTATATTTCACTGACTTCCAAGGTGAAACATATTTTTTCTAAAAATATATTATTTAGAAAGCATCTTCTTTCTTTATATGTCATGTAGTAGGATGACTATGAAAAAGCCAGGTTAGAGCCTGAGCACATTTCCTTTTGCATCAAATCCCTAGAGGCAGAAATAATGATCACAGGAGATCTGTGGAAAAAAAATAAAACCAACCAAAAAACATATCCCCACAAAACAAAACAAAACAAACAACAACAACAAAAAAAACCAAAACCAAAATAAAGCACACACACATCAACAAACAAACAAACAAAACAAAACCCCCCAAAAAACCAAAACCAAAACCAATCAAACAAAAAAAAAAAAAAAAAAAAAAAAAACAAAAACAAAAAAAAACCCAAACCAAAACAAAAAAGCCCACAGCCCCAAGAACCTGATAAAAGCTCCAGATCTTTTTCAGGTGACATATATTGCCTACTCAGAAGCAGGCTGTCTGCTCCAAGTAATACGTCTGCTTTTACTTCAAGGAGAGGTATGTATACCTATTTCACCTACTGGTAATGAAATTTAATGCAATTTTCAGCTACTAATGAGTCAGCAACTGAAAAGATAATTTTGTTGGCTAATACACTGACTTTATGCATGATATATACAAAATGTAATGTTTAAAGCAAGCTGCTTGATAAACAGCCCTCAGTTTATAACTATACTTTAAAAAATCATTGGAAAAAAGACTTTTACCTTGCTAAACACAGTACATTAGCTGTGAGTTTATTAAAATCAAATGGTACATTTCTGACTTGTAATTAAAACATTCTTTGCAGTGTTATCATACAGATTGCATTTTTCCCCCCATTACCATAAATTATAGTTCTATAAAACAAGGATGAAAATGCCCACAGTTCCCTTTAGAATGTAGCATTACAATTATTCTCTATTACAGCTCTAAGCAAGCGTCAAAATCTTAAATTTGCATCTTTATTAAGGTACATGAGGGAAACAAAGGTGAGGTGGGTGGGCCATGACAAGCCAAGGATGTCTTTTGTGAGAATCCCACCAAGACCTAAATTTTAGTAGCTGCTTCTCTGCTCAGTTTGCTGAAGTTTTCTGTGGAATTGGGCTAGAAAATGGTATTTAAATCAGGCCTAGAATGCCCAAAAGATGCAACGTGGTTTTAAGCCCAACATCTTCCAGTCTGGATGTTATCAGCTATGTGATGATGGCAGCAAATGTTGCTGAATTCGAGGCAGGAACAGACCTTGGAAAAAGCAGTATTTCTGCTTAAACAGAAGCTACAAAGTCTTCTGGATCCCCTGGGCCATGCCAGAATATCTAAAGAGTATGAAACCTAAAAAGCAGTGAAAAATAAAATTAATATCTTTAGATATCTTCTGTCTTAAATATACAGGAAAGTCTGTGAAGAGAAGCTATAAACCCAGATATGCTGCACATTTTGTGCTTCCTCTTTAGACTGTGAATGTATTCTGACTTCTATATTTGTTTATTGATTAGGAAAACGAGGGCCAGTTTTACCTGGGATGTAAAAAAAAAGACTTAACAAAACTCAGAGGCTTGGGAGTCTCTAACTTTAGGTCTACCAAACAGTGCAGCACCTTCTGTACTGAAGCAAGATTTAGATAGGCACTGGCAAATCCCATTTCGTGAATATGGTAAAAAACCCCAAAACCACCAAAACCTGAAAACTTTGTGTTGGTGGGAAAGCTGAAGGAGGGCCATGATAAATTCTGGCACCACTTATACTGGAAATACCTCCACAATAAAGAAGTCTGAGTCACATTAAGTAGAGCTCCTGTGTGTTTGCATAGACACAATATTCAGCAATGCAGTTTATTAACAATAATAAACAGTGCAGCCAACAGAATAACAAACATATCTGCTTGATCAGGCAGTGGGAGAAAACAATGCAGAGGAAATGCAGAGCATTTGTGTATTCATGTAATGCCTACATGTACCAGTTACCAATAAAATGCATCAGTTTTAATATATGTGTGTAGATTTGTGTTTCTGTAGAGATATATTCACGTGTACCTACAACCCCAGTGGTGCTTGGTGCTATAGTTTGAGCCCCTCATACATATTAATGAATTTAGCCTCAACATGCCCTCAGGAAGTAGAGAATTCTTATAATAAAAATATATAAATCATATATATTAATAGACTGCAGCGTGAAATAAAGGGTAGGAAAGAATAATGCCACAAAAAAATCTATGGGGGCAACCAAAAAGAACTCCTAGAAAGGGTAGGATTAATACCAGAACTCTTTAAAGTGGAGTCATTGTACTTTAGAAGGCAGCAGACATCTGAAGAAAGAGGAAAAGGCAATTTCTGATTGTAGGGAATCATTGCCAAGTTCAATATACTGTGCATAAACATTTGCATTTCAGGCCTGCCCAGTGCAGACAGTTTCAGTATATTTCCTTATATTTCCTTGCAAGCATGTTGTAAGTTTTAAGTGTTGGAAGGAAAACACG
Organism: Nesospiza acunhae; assembly: GCA_013398715.1. Classification (NCBI taxonomy): domain Eukaryota; kingdom Metazoa; phylum Chordata; class Aves; order Passeriformes; family Thraupidae; genus Nesospiza; species Nesospiza acunhae. The sequence goes on from VZSU01001309.1 coordinate 37,978, forward strand.
AGTAAATATTTGTAATAATATCAATCTCATATATTGGCTCTTTGACTGCACAAACGTACGTGTGCTGTAAATCTGGCAGCTCAGGGTCTCATATTCAGAATTTTTCATCTTGCTCCTGCACCCTTCCAAAACCTGGATAGTTTAATTAGAAGTCTAATTCTTTTGAAACTTGAGTTAGTTTTAAAATTAAACACCAAAAGTGATATGATCTTGAGAATTTTTAGAGATACCTCAAAATATCTGAATTGTTTCATAATTTTTTTTCTAGGTTTGAGCATTTCTTTGAACATTTTGTATTCAAAATTCTGTTTAATTCATGCCCAGTGTGAGGCATTTCTGTTCCCTGTGCCCTTTTACTCTAACAATAATATGTAAGAGACTTAGATATTCTTCAGCCTGGCAGCCTATCTAAAAGAACTTACTAAAAAAAACCCAAAAACCTAAACACTTTTCCATGCTTGCTACAGTCCAATCCTTAAATTTTCAGATGCCATCATCAAGGGTGTTATATAAACCTGTAGGTTTATATCCTATATGCATATACTTTAAGAATTTATGGAGATAGGCTTGCATAGATGTTCTGTTCATACTGTTTATACTTCTAGAAACACAGTAACTCTTCAGAGATGTTCTTGGTGACATTATAGTCATTTTATTTCTGTTCCTTCCCCAGCATAGAAAGTGGATTTTCACATTTCTTACTGTGCCATCCTTGTCAAAATCAACATTGAGAGCAGCTCTAATGCTATTTTCATAGAAGTTAATGATTAAAGCCTGAATTGGCTTCAGACTGAATCTGTTTCATGCTGTGACTCTTTCAAATTATTCGCTTTTAGCCTCTTGCAATTTCACTGTGCCATATGTTTTTGGATTATTTGTTTGTTTGTTCATTTTGTTTGGTTTTTGGGTTTGGTTGTTTTGGGGTTTTGGTTTGGTTTTTTCATTCCCGTATTTTTGGGGGGTGTTTTTATTTGGGTTATTTTCATTTGTTTGTTGGGGTTTTGTTTGGGGTTTTTGTGGGAGTTTTTTTCTTGGTTTTGTTTTGATTTTTGGTTTGGTTTTTTGTTTGATTTTTGACTACTACCAGGAGGAGCTGCAGAATGAATACCTGAAAACATTTGTGGCATTTAAGCACCTTGAGGAAAAAAAAAGCCTTCAAACTCTTGCAGGGAAACAAAACACATTCACGTGTACATAGGTGTCTTTTCTGACAGGTAATCATGGTAATTTCTAATTGCATCACTTGAAAAGCACCATGATCTACATTTCCTGTGCAATTTCAGATGAAGCTATATATTAATTTGTAAGACACCTTATGTTGTCCTACTTGTATCTAAATCAGTCAGATATGGACATTTATCTGGGGAAAAAAATTCTCTGGGCCAAATTTCTGGGAGGCTGGCATTCACCTTATCATTCATCATATACTAAAGAAAAGAATGAAAACTTTATGCCTTGTGAAACAGAGATTGGAAAGAAAAACTGGAAAGACAGAGGTAGTTGTTATTCCAGAGCACTGAGCATGAAGACTACACTTCCTGACATATAATTTACTATAATTTGCAAAGCTTTTGTATTTCCTACCCGGTCTTATTTATAGGTATGGTGAGCAGGAATTTAATTTCTATCCACCAAACTTTTGTATTTTATAGCAGTGAAATATGTGAGTTCCTAAATCTCATTCTAACAATTTTGGGATGGGGAAGTAGGGGAGGAATATTTGTCAAGGGAGGCAGCAAGCAGAGTTGAACTTCTGGCATAAATTAACATAATCGTACTTATTTTTACCTAAAAAAAGATATAAAAATTAAAAAAAATTCAAAAAAGAAGATGGAAATACTAGGATAATATTCTAAGGTGTAAAAATACATGCATCTAATTTTTTATTAAGGATATTTACTGTAGCACTGAACTCTGTGGCCCCACAGAATCTAAGATTGGTTTGGGTTTGAAGTGACCTTAAAAATCATCATCCAGTTCCAGGGACACCTTCCAGTAGACCACCAGGCACTCCTACCAGTCCAAAAGTCAGTCAATTTAAAAGTAGCTGAGCTAGTGCCACACTACCATGCATTAAAAGGCATTTTTGAAGTTCTCTTGTGCGCCAGATTCTTTGAACTTCCATTTGAAGACTGTTTCTGTAGTGGGAAGGACTTTTTAATAGTCCTAACTCTTTCAAGGGACAAGGGCAGGCACAGAGGACTTTTGAGGTACAAAGTGGTGACAGCCCCCTGGCAGACCCACCTCCTCCTCCTCCTGGGAAAATAATTTTTTATATAGTGTATATTCATGCAAAACACAAATGTTATAGCAAAATAAAATAAATATAGTGGATATAAAAATAACATGAAAAGATATAAATTAATATGAAGATATGAAAAGATACAAACAATTATGTCAGTAAATCTACAGATTGAAAGATTGCTAATTAAGGACATGGAGTGACCACTTAAAGGAAAAATCCTCACTCAACATCCTCCATCTCATCAACAAAATTCTATGTTAACAAAAAAACACTCTCCCCCTTGAAACCTTGCTGGCCTTTCCCTCCTTCTGCAAGCAGCTTTCCCCCAGTCCTCTCTGACACTTTGCATTTTCATCTTGCTCATATTTGGTAAAATCCAGCTCCTAACTGATTTTTACTCCATTTGGAACAAAAGAGCCATGACCCGTTGAACCTAACCCAACTCACAGAAACATGACAGGGTGAAATAACTTAGGTCACCTGGGTATTTCTTTTCAAATGGCATTTTATTGTGTGAAACACCCCCTGGTTACCTCCAGTAAAATTTTCCCTGTAAAGTGCCTTTATCTGAGGGGATTTAAAAGTAACCAGTAATTCCAGCACTTAGCACTGGGCTGTAAAAACTATGAGAGAAGATTTTGGGACCAGAGCTGAGGGGCATCCTCAGGGGTCAGGGAAGGAATATTGGGATATTAGGCAATGAGGAATTGTTCCCTGGCAGGGTGGGCAGGCCCTGGCACAGGGTGCCCAGAGCAGCTGGGGCTGCCCCTGCATCCCTGGCAGTGCCCAAGGCCAGGCTGGACGCTGGGACAGTGGGAGGTGTCCCTGACATGGCAGGGGTGGGGTGATATGATATTTACCAATCCAAACCATTCTGTAATAAAAATAATGTATTATCACAAAAATAATGTATTTTTGCTACTTTCTTCTTTGTCAGTTGTGCAATCACCTCCTTGAAAAAACCCTCAGAAAATGACGCTTGCAGATCTTTGGGGAACTACCCAAACAAAGGTACAGATTTCTTTGTTCATGTTCAGGAGAACTTTCATATAAATTTTGTGTATGTGTGTGCTCTCTGTGTCTCTAAATATGGAAATTAATTTTTTATCTTAATTTACATAATTATCAGGAAAAGTTGTTGTTCTTAGGATGAAACCTTGGAGAGCTGATGAAAATGAGGGAGGTGTATTTAAAAAGCATTCTGGAATTATTTCCTTATCTCAGTAGCGTGACTGGAGACTCATGCAAAAGTGGTAATTTAGATCCAGAAGAATGGTATCACTCATTTTATATCTCTTTAAGAAAATCAGACAGCAGATTAGTTCTTAAAAAGGGGTGAATATTTATAATATTAATATTGAACGTGTATGTTTCAGAAAATTTCTCTGGTTTTGTGTTTTATTTTACACCCACAGATACATGCAAATATCCATATATAAATTCATATACACTGACATATATAAATATTTATATATACCTATGAAAGCCTTTCTTTTTATTAAATACACAATTGATATGGATTCAACAGGTTAGTATATAGTGTTAATAAAAAATCTTTGATTTTTTTTTTGGACGGTTAAGAGCTTTGGAATACCATTTGCTAAAGTGTCTCCACGATAAGTTGCTTAATTTACAATAATAGTTCTAATAGCTTATTAATATTTACTTTGTGCTTAAATTTTTTCATCACCAATGCTTGCCACAGGTAGAAAACTTAAAAGTCAAAGATATTTAAAGATTGTGCATGTGACCCTGTGGCTCCTTATGAGAGGTTTATGTGACTTGTGACAAAAAAAAAAAATGAAAATAATTTTTTTTTGATGTTCTGGGGAACTTATTCTCCATGACAGCACCTTTCTTGTTCTTTATAACCAGCCAGTCAGTCCTGAGCCATGAGCAACAGGATTCAGGTTGGTTCTTTAGCTAAGGAAAAAATGTTGGAAAAGGCATGTGAGAGCAACAGGACATATAACATCTTCCTTTTTTTGTTATATGTGCCTTACATATCATATTTCCTCTAAAAATATTTGTTGAAAATCCATTTTCAGACCTCCAGTGAGGACATTTAACCTCATGATGGCTCTTTTCCTGTAATTCTGCAATGGTCCTGAACCAGGACTGTATTTTCCCTGTCTAGGGGAAATTTTCTTTCTGTCTCAAACCTTTCCTTGCCAAGAACTGGAAATGTCCCAGTTAGACTGAATTCTTAACAACGCATGTGATCTGAGCCTAAATAATAACAAGAATAAATGTATATATTATATATTATATATT
>VZSU01001309.1:46475-57244 GCA_013398715.1 Nesospiza acunhae
TTCCGTGACTTGTGACAACATGCTTTTCAAAATCTAACCTAATTTAAAACTGAAAAACAAATTTCTCAGTGTGGTAAATCCTGCCATCAACCTGTTTCAGCCAGAGTGTCCCAGCACACTGGAGTCACAGAGTCACACACAGGTCACAAGTAGGAGAAGGGAAGGGTTCATTGGTGAGCAAGAAATCAGAATCACTGCAAGGAGTGAAGAATCCCACTCACTTTATAAATGTCATCAGCTCTGGATCTCACTCACCCCAGCTGATCTGTTAAATGAAGTTCTCTCTGATGACCAAGCATGTGTGGGAAACAGGAGAATCACCCCAGGCTCAGAGCATGGAATTCAGAGCATTCAGGCAAGGAATGATGTGCCATAAAGTCCTGTACACTTCAGTGCATAGCTCACTGTACTCCTGATAAATTATGCTGACCCTTGGATGACTCAAGGCTTATGGGTGACCCTGCTTGGTTAGAAATGCCAAAAAAGACACTTTTTCATCTGTTTCCACATTACATTTGTCACCTGCTGCCATTAAAGGAGTCACAGGAATTAACTCTCTGCCAAGTCCCATCTGGTACATTTCTGCTTTGGTGGCCGCTGAAACTTCTCACTCTTGCTAAAACATGAACAAAGTCTTTGCTTTGCATAAACAAAGTCTTTGGGTCAGAAGCTAACCAAAAAAATAGGGATTTGAACCTGAATGTGCCAATCAATCCCTATTGGCATGGCACATTTTCTATGTGACCACCGCATCAGATTCACTGTTCACTGTTTTTCCTTTTTTCATGCATGATGAGAGTGGGAGCAGATCACATATTAACGTTCTCAATTTCAAGCATTGGTGTTTTGAAAAAAAAGCCTTGTCAATCTGATCTGGTTGTTTTATTGATCTAATTTTGCTCCACAAGAATGTCTGGCAGCATGTGGATGTTTGCCTAGATATTTTCAACACTCAATCATTTAAATTTTACAGAAGATTTTTTTCCCTAGGAAAACCTGATTACTTTTGGGATGGATGTTTCTCAGAAACAAGGTTGACTAAGCAGAAAAAGCAGCAACTTGCACTGATGCCAGTCTCACAACAGACAGCGTAATAATGATTGGAGATGGCTTGTGTAAATTAATCATTTAATAAGAGATGTGATTTCCTTCACCACTATTACCTCAGGAAAACCAAAACGACATTTCTTTCTTACCCTCACTGAGCCTCATGCCTCCAGCAGGGATGCATTACAATTTATTTAATTTTTTTTTTAATCTGCAAAATGAATGTGAGGAAGAAGAGTTTGGAACTGCGGAGAAATTGCCTGCTTCTGCTGCTAAATTAATTTTATGATAGCTTGTTGCTTCAGAAGGATCTCTTCTTCATCTGCATCAAAGATTAGACTTCAGAACTTTGTCACTGTCTTGTGAAATGTCACTGAACAGATGGTGCTTTCCACTGTTTTCTTGATCAGAACACAATCTGTCAAAGTGCTTGCACACATGCTCAACTTAACCACAGCAGCACTCCCATTTGTGTCAGTTCTGTAATCAATGCTCTATGGATTTTTGGCCTTTAAATAATCTTACCACTCAAGGAAAAGTTACTCTAAAATTTAGCACTCAGTTGCTTTTAAGTTAACTAGGAAACAACCTTTGATTGCAAAGAAGCCATTGTGAAAATCCCTCCTTGGTGAAGAGTCTGGGTGACTGCAGACAGTTGCAAGAGGTGAACAGAATAAAGTAAAAACTGCATGAAATGTAAATCAATGATAATAGCAGTCTCTCCATAACTAAGTTTTAAACAAAAAGTTATAGGTAGATTTATGGTGATTCCATCACTCCTGAGTATGCAAGAATGGATAAGTGTTTTAACTTTCTGTCTAAATCAAGCGGTCCTTTCTTATTTTTAATTTCATTTTTAAAATTTCCCCCCCCCATATTTTCAGGGCTGCAATCTTTTGAAGCAAACAGATTAGGGGATGAAGCCACAGGATTTATTGTGGGCCAGTAATTTCATGATGTTACATAAAAAGACAATTTTCAGTTGAAACAAGAAAATCAACCTCTAAAATCGCAAAAATTTTCTGGCATCTTTTCTCACAAGAGCCATGAAAATAAACTAACTTCATCTCAACCTAACAGTGCCTTAACATCAGTCTCATCCTTCTTTTCACCATAATCACTGGGTGAGGTATATTACATTACTACAAAATTTAGGATTATCATCTCAACATTGCTTTCCCCTTCTTCAATATTTTGTTTTTTCTTCCCTCTTGATTACACCACTTGGAAAGGAAAATTGTTCATGATGAAAAACATGCATTTGCAGCAGTAAGAAACAGTCACAGTGTCAGAGTTAATGCAAAAAAGAGAAGTAATGCAGCACTGAAATTATTTTACCTCAGGGCAGAGGATTTATCAGAATATTTCTTTGCATCAGATGCCAGTTCTTCCATTATAATGTATATATTATATTCTGGATTGTTCATTACACAATGAGGTTAGTTTTCTCCTACTCTAGTGCTGATCATCAAACACTGAATGTACTCATGGACAAAACATATATTTTAGCATTGATGTGTTGAAATTACATCTGTGATTCTGACATAATCAACAAAACTCATGTGTTGTGTTCCAGGTCCTTCCACCACACTTATTTCATCATAACCTCTTGAATGTCATTTTCTTCCTTCATTTCATTCTCCCTGCTGCTTTTCCAATCCAGTCTGTTGCCACACATTTTGAGTACAAGCTATTTGAGGCAGGGAATATTTTATTTCTGTATCAAGTGCCCAGTGCGTTGCATCTCACATCCCTGCAAACAGGTGCAAATTAAATATTGCAGCTGTGAGATGAAACAGCTGGAGAGATTGCATGCAGAAATTGTGCAAAAAATGCTGGTTCAGTTGCATGAAGAGCCACAAACTGAAACAGCCCAAATTTCTGTAGTTCAGCCCTTATTTCTGAATATGGAACATTATACATAAATACATGTGTAATACATAAATACAATAAGAAATAATAAATAAATACAATATGTTATTGTATTTATTGTACATGTAAAGAGGACTTAGGACAGACACTAAATATAATGGCAGAGGATTTCTAGAAAATACTGATATCTTAACAATTTCTGCTCGTCAAGTCTGACAAACAGTGAATACTGGTTTTTTTTCTTAGGAGCAAGTTGAAGTACATTTAAACAAAATTTCATCCAAGTTCTCATGCCTGGTGACTTTTAATACCAAACTGCCTCAGAAGTTTCCTTGTGTTCTCATTTCCTCAGAGTTTTCTGTGCTCTCTCTAAATCCTTGAAAAATGACAGTTGTGGTGTTCCCTTTTGAGTTTTTAAATTGGGGTTTCCCTTTTTTTAATTTTCTTTTTTTTGGTTTTGGCACAACTCAATCAGGGGCTGCTATGTTCATGTAGGAACTACATGTGTGTGAAAGTTTAGGTTTCCTAATGTATTCCCATAACCCTGAAAAAGGGAAAAAAACAAATTTAAAAGTGTTCATCTTTGACTAACTGACTCTTAAATTGGATTGCATGAGGATTTGTCTAGCAAAGGACTATGTCTTTACTAAATATTTTTCATCTGCAATTAATAAAATAATGAAATAAGGAATGAGTTCTGGTGATAAGTTACCAAGATTTCCTTCAGATGTCTCTGTTCAGTTTCAATGCATGCACTTCAAGCATGGAAATATTGAAAATTTTCACTGAAATGGTTAAGTAAGTTTACAGATGGACAGAAAGGATGATTTTTCTCTTAAATTTATTATCATAAATAAAAAAGTTATTACGGGGAACAACTTTATAAGGGATCAGGCCTCAGATTTTATAGATTTCATTATTAGTTGGTGCTCTAAGTAAGTAGTCATTGATCCATTGTTTTTAGATGGCCTGAATAATCGTATCATTCCTCATCAAACCTCAGAAGAGGTTTCCACCAAGTGTCTGAAGAAACATAATATTGGTACTCCAATTCTTCAATTTCTTTTCACTTGAAGGAATCATTAATAAGTATTGTGTCTCACCTTTGTACCAATAAAATTGTAGCAAATTCAATAAATTAATCTTAATTTGAACTGATGGGAGGACAGAATCTGCTGCCATAAACCTCCACAGGTGCAAGATAATCTTAAAATATATAAGCCTAATATAAAAATAAAGTTAAGGTTGCACAGATTGCATTTGAAATGTTGGAGAACTTGGCTTTGAGGTAGTAAAATATGTTTCCAATGAAATCCCTGTTTGGGGAACTGTTGTTTAAACAGGTGGAAATAAAGCCAGGGCACACCACAAATATTAGAAGGAAAGAAAAACTGAGAAAGTTTTACAAATTATTTTTACGTCAGTACAATCTGATGAATTAATATCAGTAGAAAGGAAAACACATTTAATGGAGAGTGGCCTCAAATTTGCGCTTTATCTCCAGAGGCAGAGCAGACCTCCCTCAAGTACTCATTTCTACCCCTCTGCAATGAAATGATGAAGAATTCATAAATGTGCCTGAAGATCTGGCAAGTGGTGAGCAGGCGTGGCACCAAGATATTCAGGAGGCAAACAGAAGAAACTCAATGTTGTTTTCCTATGATAAAATCACAAGCTATAACGATGCCTTAGGATTTTAGTGTTTATAATTTCCACGTATTTGTGATCCTGGAAGTTCTTTAATGTGTAACTCTGAACTCCACATTCAGTGTGAGCTGCTGGTGTCCCATTCTGGGCAGACACAACAATTCCTCTCCAGGCCGGGCAACCAAGGACACCTCACTGCCTCAGGGCCCAGAGATGCAAACAAAAGTGAGTTGGGTGGGCAAACTTGGGGTAAATGACTTCATTAGCTGAAGCTGTAATTGGAGATTAACACCCAATATATAAAAATGGACCAAATTTATAAAAGCATGGAAACCTGTGGTCCATTTATGGGCAAAGCCCCTGGAGGGCTTGGTCAGCCCAAAATGTACCTGAAGGCCCTTTAAAAAATATAATCAATTTTTATTCCCTTAATTTTGTCTGGCCTCTATTTTTAGGTAGCTCCAAAATGCATCAACAACAGATATTTTCAGTTTAAACCTTCCAGTGTAAAATGAAAAACTCATTTTTGGGTCTGCACTTAGAACAGCCAGTGAATGATGAGGAGGAACATTGGCTGGGGAAGGGCTGAGCATTGTCTAACAGAGTCTTACAAGTTAATGGTAGCTTTATCTGCTTTGAAGGAGAACTGAGTCTTCAGACTCCTGCCCTGAAGAGCTTTGTGCACCCTGACCATGAAAGAAACACCCCAGAGGAGCAGGATCTTGTAGCTGCCTGCAGCTGGACGATATAAACACAATCTCACATGCATTTTATCCTTCCTTCTGCTACCAGTTGATAGAACCACTACATCAAAAAGTTGCCATGAGGACATTGCACCATCATTTATGAATAAAATCTCTGTGCCAAGCCCTATTTCAGACAGGGCAGCTTAGCCCTCCCCGCCTCCAGCTGCTATTTTACTTTGTCATCCCTCAGTTTTGCCTCAAATATATTGTTTTGTAGTCAATTATAAATAAAAGCTGCCTTATAAATAATGTTTTACAGCTTATTGCAACCAATAAAACACAGCGCAGAGTGTTTTGATGCCTTCCAAAAATGAGCTACGACACATTAATATGGAATCTATTTTTCCATTTTCCCCATCCTAAAAGTTTACAGGCAGCTCTTTTCTCTCACCCTTTAGATAAACTCAAAGCATCATTTCTGTTTGCTGGTGATTTAGCCAGGCACATAGCCATGGTAACACAGCCTTCTAAGTGACAATAAAACACAAATCTGGGCAATAGTGACATTTCCCTTCACAATATCTCTGTTATTTCTGTATTGAATGTACAAGCACAGCACTGCTTATAAAATGCATCTTTGCACTTTAGCATCAGGTTGCATTTCTATTTCTTTTTTTTTTTTCTTTTTCTTCTTGTATATAATTGATCTAATCATGACCAAAAGGTGCAAAAAAAAAATAATGTACTCATGAATAACTTCTGAGTGTTTAAGTGAAAGTTAAACATGCAGGGCAGTAGCAGTTATGGCTCTGATTTTCATCAATTTTAAATGGCTGCATTTTGCTTGGATTCCCAACTATTTCATGGTAACAGGAAAACCATACTGTAAGCAATCGCATACCTACCAGAACAACGTTTTCCTTGAACATTTGCAAGGCAATTCTCCTTTGTGTGTTTTCTGGGATTTTTTTAAATTTTTTTTTTAAGAATGTTTTTAATGACATCTTTTGAACAGAATATATTTTAGTATAATATTCTTAGTGAAAGGATTAGTAAACTCACAGGAAATTAATTCTGAATTTAGAATTTCAAGGGAAAAAACCCCAAAAGTCTGGCACAGGACAGAGTTAAATCCTCTAAGGACTGAAGGGGAAAAGTACTCTTTTTTCCATGGTGACAGTTAGGAATTTGCAAATTATCTTCAAATGCAAAGTAATTTTTACAGATATTTCTTATAAATATTGTAAATGACTGGGGAAGTAAAAAACTGCCTTGGAAATTAAATCACCTTTTAATACTATATTTTCATTTGTAAAGCATTAGTGAATTCCCTTGTTCTGCAATCTAAAAATTTCAAAATATATCCTTAGTTATCTGTTGGGGTTGTTTTTATTGTTTTAATATTTGTGTCAAAAAAAATGACACATGTAGAGGTATCAAGGTCAGTTCAGCTCTGAAAGTTTCTGCAATTTTGGAAGAGTCACGGCTATAATTATAAGATTATCTAGCATCTCTTTTTCCCCTCGAGATGACAATTTGTTACCAGTTTTTCTCCATTGCTCTCATAGACATGGACACTCTCTTGTGCTCCTGATAAAGAACTTCAAAGCACTTACACATTTTGTGGCTTTGCTTATTTCTTTGTTTGGTGTAAAAAAGTCTGAGAATGTATTCAAAAGCTGGATGAACAGGAAAAAAAGACTTCAACAGATTGATCTCATTCAAAGGTTACTTTTCATTGCATATTGAACTCTGGAGCTAGCTAGCTTATCTCTCCAATTTTTTAAATAGTTGTGTTTGGCTCAGAAAAACTTTGCTGTTGACAGTTCAGAAATTTTCTTTTGATCTCATAAATTTAATTATTATTCAAGTCTATAAACATTTTCACATATTTTGCATTTTAGGACCTCTTTTCCCTCCAAATTAGATATTATAAGCAAATAGAAGACAAATGCCCTATGGGCTGTTCCTGGGATCATCCTATTTTGTTATTCCTTCCAGGGGTCAATTTCAAAGCTGGCTACAGCCTCATTTATGTTAACAAATCCATATATTGACCCCTTTAAATTAATATATGTCTTAAGCTACCAGAATTTTATTTATTGTTTCTCTTTCTACTGTTTCTATCTGCTAAAACAACACTACTTTATCTTCTTAATACCTAAGGTGAAATTGAAAAAAAACCACTCTGGTGTCTGTTAGTCAGCAGAAACAAATTATGGGGTCCCCACAAGGTTCCCAGGAATGGCAAGAGAAGTAGAATCCAGACAGCCTGAAAATGCCCAAATTTATTAAATCCCACCAAATAATTCTCGGCTCTCTGCTGCTTTTTTCCTCATGGTGACACCAAAAAACGCCACAGCCTTGGTCTGTAGGGTGCTCTGCAACCTCAGGGTAAATCAAACTTTGCCCACAGAATGCAAATGCAGGACACATCATCACTATTATTGGGGTTTTTTTTTTAAATAATAGAGGATTGAAATATGGGTAAGGTCAGATAAAACCTCTGGGACACACAGGAAGACCCTCTGGAAATTGACTCCCATCATGTTTGGTTCTCCATTTGATTTATAAGCTTTATTGTTGAGCTGGACCCAGTCTTCCACTGCATCCAAAGAACAACCTATTTAAATTTGGAGTGGGTCAAGCCAGCAGGTGATTAAGAATCATTCCTTGCAGGGGAAAGGGCTGGGTTTCTGTTGCTGGGCATTCAAAACCTCATCTCCCACCTTCCCCTTGAGCCCTCCAGCCTGAGGTTTGGCTCCAGCTATCCTGGTAAAAATCCCCTTTCCAGTTCCAGGGAAGTGTTCATGCCTTAGGATTTTAGTGTTTGTATTTTTGGTGTATTTGTGATCCTGCAGTTCTTTAGTGTTAACTCTAAACTCCACATTCAGTGTGAGCTGCTGCTGTCCCATTCTGGGCAGACACAACAATTCCTCTCCAGGCCGGGCAACCAAGGACACCTCATTGCCTCAGGGCCCAGAGATGCAAACAAAAGTGAGTTGAGTGGGCATTTACTTGGGGTAAATGCCTTCATTAGCTGAAGCTGTAATTTTTAGATTAACCCCCAATATATACAAATGGACCAAACTGATAAAAGCGTGAAAACCTGTGGCCCGTGGTCCATTTTTGGGTGTAGCCCCTGAGGGGCTTGGTCTGCCCAAAATGTACCTGAAGGCCCTTCAATATACATAACCACTTTTTATTCTCTTAACTTGGTCTGGCTTCTGGTTTTAGGTAAGCCCAAAAAGACATCAGTATCATTTTTCTGTAGTACACATACAAAAACAAATAGAAATGTGACTATGAAAAGTTAAAAACTTGTGTTGTTTGTTCCTAGCACTGGCCTTGAAGCACAACTGGCATGGGAGGGGAGGGCACCCAGGACACCCAGGTGTCTTTTCTTACATCCACAGTGGGTTTGCACAAAAATGAATTTGCTGCTCCCATGTCACATCTCTGGGTGAAATTCATACCCACTGAAAAGAGGGGCCTGCCCTCTCAGCTTCCTGCAGAGGCTGATCCATGAAACATTCACTTTTCCACGCAGAAAAGCCTTGATAAACAGATGATGCGTTGCCTGTCTGCCCAGTAACAGCAGCATATGGAAAATGAGTGTGGGGTTTCAGTACAATGCAAACTGAAAATAAAAGTTAAACCTCCTCATGAATCCTCATGCTGCTTTGGCTGTGAGATATACTTAGGGCAGAACAACTTTTCTTCTCATAAAATCCAAACCTGGTGCTGTGAAGATTGAGATTTTTCTGTATGTTTTAGTATAGTTCTAGAAGTTAGAAACCTTGAAACCAATGTTTTTTTATTATTGTCTTGTGCAGCAAAAAATATTTTGTTTTCTCCCCAAATGAGAGAAATTGCTCTGCTGTTTTTATTTTGCCACAATTTTATTGCCTTAGGACCATGAGAAGATATACTAGACCAAATAAACCAACTTCTCATATACTAGTGTCTCCTGTCTCCTAAACTGAAAATTGAACTTCATTACATGATAATAAGAGGACTTTTCCATTAATGATTTGTGCACTGAAATGAAAGATTGTTGTTCATCTTAAAAGTATAAAGTAATCACTGTTAAAGGCAGCTGCTCTAATACCACTTTAAAAAGTTATTTATAATTTTTAATTTATAATTTAAATAGCAATAAATAAAAATTTGTATTATATAGTTTACTTCTGGCCTCAAGAATTTAACTGTTGCTGGAAAATGTTGCAGCTTAATGGTACAATAAAGGTTTTTTTCCTGGACATGTTACTTTCTATTAATGCTTTTGCATTCCTGGACTTTTGATTTCACTTAAAGAGTGGCTGCTGTGTTGGTACAAAGAGAAAGACCTACCTGACCTTTTAGAACATTGCTCATTACTGATCAGGGTGCAAACGGTTTGTACCCGATTCCTCCAGAATCTCAAATAAATATTTTAAAAATGCCTGGTTTGAATTGCAAATATGAGCCACAAGTGAGAAGGTCTTTGTTTTGCATGATGACATTCCAGCCTTTGCTCGGACAGAATGTTTGCAGAAACATTTGACTGGACAAATTTTTAAGACAAACTTTCCTGAGTTCAGTAGTTTGGAAAAGACATCCTGGCGGACCACAAAGCTGAGGGAAGCAGATGACAACTTTCCACCACTATAAATTACAGCCATTTGTTTATTTCTACTTAGCGTTTCCACTGCCGGCTGCATGCTGATGATGCGAATTGGATGGATAGATGTTGACTAACCTGTAAACACTTTAATTGGCTTCTGAATTGCAACAAAATCTCATGCCAAGGTTTTATCCACAATTAAGTCAAGTCTTATGAACTTAATTCCTCACTATTGTTTGCTGCCAAAATAAAATTATCAAAGCCTTTTGCTCATTGACATGCTGGGAACAATTACGGGGTTGTTTACAAGCACCAGTTTGGAGTTTTGGGGATGAAACAGTCTCTGCTGAAAGGTCTGGTTTGCAGCATCCCTCTGCATTTTGACAGCATTCTGTTTGGGAAAGTGTCTTAGGTCTGTGCAGAGCGAGTTTGTAAGTTTCATTCATTTTCTGTCACTTTTGAGAGGCAAGTGTGAAAATCCTCGGGCTGAGGAAATGAAATTTGGGAGGGTTCCTTGGGCAGAATCAGTACAGATGAGGCAGTGCATCTTTTAATGCTGCTTGGTCACATCTGCTGTGATATGAGCGGCAATACCCATTCTTGTGCAGGCATTCAGATTTTTAGGAGCCTGGTTCTATGAGTTATATGTCAACAACCTGCAGCAAAATTCACTCAATGTCCAATGAGAAAAAGTTAAAATTAAGTGTAGAGAGGCAGGGTGAGTACCAGGCTGATCACATGTTCCCTTAGGTATCGTGTTTAGTTAAAAATAGTAGGTGTGCATTGATTATGGCAAATTAGGGTAACTACAGAGGAAAAATTAGGGGAAAAATCAACTTTACAAGACTGGGCATGTGCCCCTTTCAGCATCCATCCATCCATCCATCATCCATCCATCCATCATCCATCCA
>VZSU01001309.1:69039-107033 GCA_013398715.1 Nesospiza acunhae
AACACAATATATTACACAAATATGCTATACATAATGATATATTTATGATTTCAAATTATAAATTTAAATATAGAACATAAATATAAATATTCAGACTATAAATTTGTCACGGATGCCTCTGGAAAGTCTAAGACTGGGGTGAGGAGAAGTCTGTAGCAACATGGGCAGACAATGGAAAATTATCTGTGCTTTTGTTAATAAAAAGAGGCACTCAAACTCAGTCACATTTGAGATTTTGTTGTTTTGGTTTTTTTTCAGGAGGCATGTTTGGTTTTGGTTTTGTTTGTAGGGATTTTTGGGTTTTGCTTGTTTGTTTGCCTGAGAGATTTTGTTTCTGTTTGTGTGTTTCGTTTGGGTTTTTGCCCTCTGATATTTGTTAACAATTTGTTTCTGAAATATCCATTAATTTACTATTGGGTAGTCATTGTTTGTGTTATCTGAAGGCAGAAGCAAAATTCACAGTAAAATTTCACCAAATTTCGTCCACTGTAGGTTAATGTTTTTTCACTTCTGAGGCTCATGGAACAACACATCAAAAACTAAACAATATTTAGTCACGAGGAAATATATTTTAATACATTTATATGCATAAAAAGACATAGTTTCTTTTCTGTGCCTCTGAATAGTAACTGATATTTGTGGACCATGTCCAGAGAAGGGGACAGAGCTGGGGAAGAGTCTGGAGCCTCAGGAGAGGCTGAGGAAAAATAAGTGAAATACTGCAGTGTGCCAAATAGAAAAATACTGAATTTTTGTGTGCCAAAAAAAAAAAAAAAGCTTCACTTTTTTGGTTTCTTCTTTTCTTTATAACATCACATGTATTGCACCAACTAATTAAGCCTCCTCCCCTTAAGCTTAATTGTTCCTTGCCAACTTTTTATTTTCTTTGTCAAGAAGTGAGAGTTCACCAGCTAAGACTTCTATAAACCTCACAGTCTTAGTTTTTGAAGTCATCTTAAATGTGTTTACAGCTGATTATGAAGAAAAAAAAAGAGAAACAAAAACAAAGGAAAAAATCAAAACGCTTTCAGGACTAGTGTCCACATTCAAGATGACTAAAAGTAAAGGAATGATTTTTTAATGTTTCATCAGCTAAATGTTGTCAAATAGCTGCTCTTATTGTGTTTTTGGGGATCACAATTTTATGAGAAAAAGTAGAGGGAGGACTTTCTATTCAAATATTTCCTATTTTTTTTTTCATACATACTTAATATATTCAGTTTATGACTCAAACATTTCAAAGAGCTGTAGTTCCAGAACACTAAATTATCCTATGCCTAGCATTTCAGCAACACCACCAACTACAGAAACTTCAGAGATGTTTCATGATCTGAAGGGTTATTTCAGCAGATGAAGCCAACAAGGTTTGAAAACAATGACATAGATCTGGTAAGTGTAAGATAGATATTTCAATTTACATATACATAATCACATTACTTTTTTTTTTTTCCCCAATTCTCAGATTTTTTCCCTTGTTTTTCTGGGGCAACCACTTTTGTTTAGGCTGCCTTTTTCTGTCTCCCAGTTTACCTTCAATTTAAACCTAACTTCATTGTCAATGTGTCAAACTTTGGGTCATTACAGCAACTGCAGGAGCCTGTGCAAATTCCTGCCCCTCTAATGGAGGCAAACTGGGACTCCTGATGCAGAGAAATTAAATCAAGCTCAGATGAGGCTTTAATTAAGTAGCCTGAAAGTGTTAGAGTTATTAACAAATAAAACCAGCTCTTCTTCCCCATGCTCTGGTACAACTTGGGTATTTTGTAAAGTCTTTGTGGAGTATTAAAATCATCCTACAAAGCCTTCAGTTTACTTTTAGGAATCAGCTCTGCTTCCTGACGTGCCATAGACAGCTCCAAACAGATAATATAAAATAAATAATATGGAATAGATAATACAAAACACATCCTGACAGCAGAGGCTTTTAGCCTTTGTGGTTACCCTCTAGTTGTGGTGAGCCAGATTTGTCTCTTTTAGACCTAAATCTCTATTTCTTCCTGAGACAAGACCCAACAGCCAAGGTGAGGACATGCCCAAGGTTGTATCAATTCAGTCCCAATTCTTACCCAGTCTGAGTGAATTCACTGACAGCCCCCCAAAAGAACGATGGAATGACACATAAAAAACATTATTAATTTTTTTTTTTTTGGACACCTTAGATGCGTCAAAGCTTTTGCCGCATCCTTTGGAAGAACTGCAGTGGTTTGCTGGGAAATCAAGAATAAAACTTCTCAGCAGCCTCCAGGTGCCCACCAGACCTTCCTTCTCCTCAGCTCTGTGTTTTACTCTGTATAAACCACTTGATTACTCCAGCACCACTGCTGCTTATCCTTCCTCATCCTTTCCCTGCCAGATGCCCGGGTGTGTTGAATGCTAACTAAATCATCTGCTCAGCTGGGAAAGGACATTATCTGCAAGATTTGCTGCTGCCTCTCTCCCAAATTCAGCCTCCTGCTCCTGGCTGCACTGACGGAGCGTGTTACCCTCCTGTGTTTTTCATGGTTTAACTCCAAATTTCTGCGAGCTTGTACATCAAGAGATAGATAGGCATGATGAAACCCTGAAATTTAAAGTTTTTTTATTATACCTATGCAAGGTAGAGCTCACTTCCTGAGAGAAAAGGCTATTTTTGTGGTAGGATTCACAGCAGACAAACTGGGAGCTGGATCATGAATTTATGATCTGTATTTATGTTCCAAGCTTTGATAGATATTTCTGCTTTAAAATAAAGTCTTACAAAGACATGAAATTGAAACACAGGAATATGTATTTCCGAGCAACACCAGGAGAAGCCACTTTAAATGGATGAAAATATATCATGTCTCTTGCTAAAATTACTTTTTTTGTGGGTCTGTTTTCTCCCAACTATAGCGTTGTTCATTTGCTAAAGCAAAGTGGTGTACACAGTTTAAGCCAGGATTTATTTCTTCAGATTAAACTCAAATTTTGGTAGTTTTATGTCTTCCTGCATCTGGAAATGATATAAAGCCATTCTTAGCCTCCAATAATGAGAAAAAATGGCTCATTTTTGTACCTTGCTTAATCCCACAGTATGGGAATGTGTGGCAGATAGCAGGTAAAGACATTTAGCAATGTCTCAGCTCTTTGGGGGAAGCAGAGCTGAATTATCAGACACCCAGGGACACAACAGGGTGCTCACACAGACAGACAGCACTGCAGAAATGCTGTGATTGTGTGCATTCAGTGTGTTGTGGTAACCACCCTCCCTTTCCTATTGTCAGCAGCAAAAGTATCCAAAATCACCTGCTGCAACCCAAAAATTCTGAGCGAATTAGCTTTTCCTGGAGGACACGTAACACGGGGGGAAAATAATCAGATTTAGCAAACAGTGTCATTTGAACATTCAAGGCATTAACAGTGCAACCTGAAAAGGGGTTTGTGCCAGGAGACACCACCAAGATCTGAACACCACAGTGCTGTGCAGAAAGGAGATGAATAAAGTGGAGAAATGTTTATTCATGCATGAAGGGGTTATGGTGGCTCAGCCTTCTGACACATTATTTTCAGGGCCAGTTTCTAATCCCAGAAGAACTACAGAGCCACAAGCTGAAGAAGAAAATGAGGTTTTAATTTTTGTTTGTTTTTTTTTTTTTTTTAGTCACAAGAATAGCAGGTAGGCCTAAAATTAAGAAACTGTCCTTTGGAGTCTTTGGAGGACACACTGTTTAGCAGTGCAGGATAGGTGGGTTTCTGCTGATTCCTGTTTTCTTACTTTAAAAATTGCTGTTAGTAGCTAGCTTAATAGAACAAAATGCACTCTTACTAATTTTGCCTGCTGTCCCCTCAATCTGTTTAACCTCTCAGCAGGATTAAGATCTTCTATATCTCTACAGAAACTGGAACGAGTACTGCTATTGACTGGAAAGTGGCTTCTGTGAAGGACAGTTTGGCCTTGTCCATTTAATTTTCTCTATCAGCTATCTATGAGAATTCAAATTTTTTGCCTCTATTTATGGATATGGCTGGCTTTGTAAGATGTCTTTTACATTTGATTCAAATTGTACATTTAATGGGATGATGTGCAGAGGTGCAGCCCAAACATGAAACCTGAGAGCTGAAAATTAAGGGTGAGAAAGCACATTCTGTTGATGCATGAAACAGAGAGGACACAGATCTTTTCAGATTTTTGAAACTGCAATGTTTAGAATGTGCAATGAGCATTCTGGATGACCCTGCATAAATATATGTTTTTATCTCCTCTACAGATATGGGGTGTCACTGCACCACTGATTTATATGAATGTGTAAAGTATATAGAGTATATAAAAATATATAAAGCATACTCAGTCAGAAGGATAAAAACTCCCATATTGGCTATCTGCTAAAAGTATTTTGAGAGGAAATACAAAAAGTCAAATCTGCAATTACAACTGTTTTCATCCTATTTTGGTTTTCATTTTTATCCTTTTTGGTTTCCATTTTCATCCTGTTTTGTATTACTGCTTCTTTCAACAGGAGCTCTGTCAATTAATGCCATTTCATCAGTCTGATTTGGACCTGCAACTCATTCCGAAGCCCAGATTCAGTTGCCTTGACTCAGTCATTTATTTAGAGGTGATGAGAAGAGAAGGCTGATGCAGCTGCTCTGGTGTCCAGGAGTAACAGCTGGCATTTCCTCCTCTTGAAGGGATTGCCAGGGGCAGAAATACACGGAGCAGAAGACTCAGAAATCTGCCTGAGCAGCTGTCACTGCGATGAGCAGGGTGCAGATACCCAAAACATCCCCTTGGTTTGCCAAAATCCTTGGTGGTTTTGGCACCTCTTCACTGTAAAACAGGATGGTGGCAGTGACAGCAGTGTCAGGCATTTCTACAGCCAAGGAGGAGGAGGCAAATTTCTTTTATTTTGGATATCCTGAGGTGCTGCAGGCACCACCGTGGTTGGGTTGTTCTTTAATTTAATTTAGTTCCACTGTCAAACCAATATGGAGCAACCAGATTTTCACAGCAGGGCGGCAAGAAAGAGACATGTTAAGGTTCCCAGCTCCAGGAGGAGACACTCAAAAGAGAGGTTTAGGAAAAGAGGAGAGGAAAAGAAAATGAAATCTGAGGGTTGCACAGCTGTTTCTGCATAAAATAAGTTACTAATTGGAAGTGTGCCACTCTAGAAACAAGCACCTGGGTTTGTTTTTTTTGTTTTTTTTTTTTTTTTTTTTGGGTTGGGTTGGTTTCTTCTCCCCGTTTCTAAATTTATGTTGGTGCAGCTTTCATAAAAGAAGTTTCTTGCAAAATCATGACACCAAAGTTTTGTCATTATCCTTAATGGGGGTAATATTTCTTAAGTGAATTGCAGACAACTCACTCTATTTGCAGACCTCATTTTAGAGTGTGAAGAAATTGCCTCTGCCTTGTTCTCTGCTGAAGTGGAAGGGACGACCCAATCTGGTTGTTTCCTAACAGACCAATCATTCCAATGTCTTGATGGCAATGCATGGCCCAGATGGACTTCTCTGCTATTGGATGTGGGCAAAAGATCAATTATCTTTTATTTTTGAAGTGCAGGTCGTTAGTGAGGAGTTAATATTGAAACCTCATTGACAAGGGGTGAGAAAGCTCTGCAGCTTTTCCTTTTTGGCTCCTCTGTAAAATGGTTTCTGCTGGGTATACAGATGGAAAATAAACTTCTAGGATACATTATTTTGAAAATACAAGTTTTAGGACAAAGTACAGCTTGTAAATACAGGCCCCCAAGCACAATGGGACACAAAACCAAATGTAAAGCACATCCATAAAAATAAGAATCCAGAAGAAAAAAAAAGAAACAAAACCTGAAAGTGTTGCTTTGTTTGTATAGAACTAATTAAAAATAAGTATGTAAAGAGGCACTAGTTTAAGCAAATAATTATATAAAGTTATATTCTTTACCCTGTGTTTTTCTGGAGCCAGGAAGGGACAAAAGCACCACAATCAACATGAAAAAGTGAAATACTCCCTGAAGGAATGCAAAAAAGAAATAAAAAGGTGATCATAAGTGTTGTGAGAGGAGCTATCCAATGTTCCTGGGCTGGCGCCTTTCTCTTTTACACAGCAAGAGTAAAAGGAAATTAGCAAAATGTAATGATGTGTAAGGAACAGGGTGGGGAAAACAGCAGAAAACAAAATGACACATTATAAATCAGTGACTTTCCAGCATCTGGGATAACATTTTGTATTTTCCTGAAAATACACAGCAGAAGATCATAAGCCTTCCAGGGCAAGGTGATTAGAGTGACTTAATACACAAAACTCTCCCCCGAAGAAAGATTGAGAGCACATGGCTGGTTTATTTTAAAGAGAAATATAAGAAGAGATGCAATAAAAGTATATTCCAGCAATTTGCATAAGAACTACAGGACAGAAGATCAAACACAATCACACCAGTTGTCATCACTTTTTCAGTTTTCCATTTCAGGGAGACAGCATCACTGAAAACTGACAAAACCAACAGGTCCTTTTTTTTTTTTTTGGTTTTTATTTCAAATGAAAACTTACCTTAAAGACCATTAATTTTTGATATATTTATCAGGAAGATACTTTTTCATACAAAAGTGTAAAGGTAGTCTTTGCACCTAGTGGGGACAAAGGCTTGGAAGAGGAAAAAAGGCACAAACTGCCCTAAAATGGTCGAAATGGCAAAGCCACATAGGAGCACCACCAGAGGCAAACAGAAACACCAGGATGAACCAAAACCTGATGCATGACAAACAAGTCATGTGATCACTGATTTTAATTTTTATATTAATTTTGCTGTTAGTATGTGCAAGTGTACTAGAGTATTTTTAATTCTGTTATGATTTTTGTTTTAGTTCTTCAGGTGCAAATTTAGGGGCGATTTTATGCAAGCTATCTGTGCTACAGTTCCTGAAAAATCTTTCCAATGAGTCTGTTTTGAGGCTTTTCAGAATTTGTAAAATGTTTTATGGAGCTTGAACAGAGCTGGTGTGCAAAATTAAGATGTGCTAGTATCTTATTAGGATTTTTGTAAACAAAGAAAATGTGGGAAAATGTATACCTTTTCATCTGATTTCTAAAGCTTTAGGAGGTGTAGCTTGTTTTCAAAAGAATCCTGCCTAAAATATTCAAAATTCACAGACTTTCAATAAAATGAGTGATATATAACCCAAGAGAGATCCTCCATTTTTCTCAATAATGCACATATGATCCATCAGTGTAATGAAAATTAAGCTTTTCTGACATCCAGATTCTAATTCTTGTTCTTTGCTTTCCCTTATTGGAGACATTTTCAGTTCAAAATTCATTAAAAATGTCACAACAAGTTTCTGCGCTGAAATACAAGAACAATCATTAAAAACAAATTTATCCTCAAAAGAGAAAGGTCCATATTTTGAGGACACAATTTTTTTAATGTACCCTTATGTACACTTTGAAGATTAGGAGTAGTTTTATTTTTTGTTTGTATGGGTATACAGCATTTTCGGTTTTGTTTTTTTTTCCCTCAACATTTCTAATGATGTTACCAGATTTCAATTAAAATTTCATTTTCAAGTCCTTGGTATAATGAATCTTGCATAAAATCTGTTTGTATAAACCAGACTACCATGAAGAAATAAAGTGTTTGCTGTGAGTTGCTCATAAAGTATCACTTCCACGCCATGGACCTACTTGGAATTGTGTCCCTGACTTTCTCAAAACCTGCCCATTGCACAAAACACTCTTCTTCCCTGCTGTTCTCATCTTATTTTAATTCTTTTAATCCTATTAGTTTTTCTTTGGAAAAATTTACCCCTTTTTTTTTTTTCCAACTAGAATAGAAAAATATGGTTGACTGCAATACCTGATGGCTGTTCCTCTATTCCCAAGACAAAATTCTCTCCAAATTAATTTGACCAACTAAAACATGAGAATGACCCCCCCAAAAAATTTATTTTTCTTTAGTTTCTGTGGCCTTAGAATCAGTTCCGTTCTCTCCCTCTTCATAGCTCTTGTTTTTCAGTAAATAAAGTAAATCTTACTCCAGACAACCCAAATTTTATACTTATGTAAAAAATGAATGCCATATGCCAAGAAAGAAAGAGTCCTAAGGACAGGGAATTAGTAAACAGGGGGGAAACACACCAAGAGGTACAAGATATAAGTCTGACTAAGAAGTTCAAGGGAGAGCAAAGAATTTAACGTGGAAATATTGATTCAGAACATAAGGCAAATGAAATTATTGTTCTGTAAATTTCATTATAGTAGCTAAAAAAATTCTATTAAATGGTATAAAGAAATTAAGAATTCTTTAAGAACAATAAACTAGAAAACTAAAGAAAAGGAAGAAAAATAATTTATATTTTTTTCTTTACCATTTTAATAAAAGTGCACAAAATTGCTTAAAAGAGTGAGTTCTGGGTTTAGTTTTCATTTTTCTTTTATTCTTTTACATTGTTTTTACTCTTTTGCATTGCTTTTTCCCACACAGCTGAAGGAGAATACCTCTGACTATGTATCAGGAAAAAGCAGGGGGGAGTCCTTGTAAAATCTACTAACATTAATTATTCAGCATGTGGTCATATTTATTGCAATCATTACCTCCTGTGTTTATAGCCCATGCAGTAACTCCTGGTGCTGTCTCTGAAACCAAAAGAACCAGAAATTCCCTGTCTGGCTTTCTGTCATCTTGAATCAGGTTATGTAATTTCCGTCAGATATTGCAGCATTATTGATTAATTCACTCCACTTAAATATGTAATTATCATAAAGGCATTAATTTTGTCTTTTGGAAATACAAAAAACTGTAGGTAAATTCATGTTTTAGTGAGCTACTTGATATTCAGGCTCCTAGGGTAGACAATTTAACTAGAATATGATACTTTATTGGCAAAAACCGAGCATATTACCATCTTAGCATTCTTCCTGCCTCCCATAAGATGATTACAGGTCACAGCTTTATTTGCACTATTGGTGATTTGAATTCTAAATCTTTTATATTTGGCTGAAAAGGGGCATCATGGAATAGATTGCATATATAGAAATTTGAACTCAATTTTTCTTTTGTCTCCCCTGCTAAATTGTTTGGGTCCTCATTGAACTAGTGATTTGCTTTTTATTCCACACACATTTTGGTTTTTTATCTTCTTGGCAACAGAAAGATGGTGCTTTGTGCAGTCTAAGATGAAGAGCTGTGGCATGACTGTCACATCACTAAGCAGAGCAAGCAGGGGAGTAAGTTCATTTAGTTGTGAGTAGTTGCTGCTCAACGTTTGGAGGGATAAAATACACTTTCCCCCACACTGTGGGATCACTCTCAACCAAAATAATCTCATCAGTATGCAGATTATATGCAGATTATCCACACTGTGTTTTCAAGATCCTTGATTGCTTCTTGCTATTGCTGATAAAAATGATTTTTCAGAAACTGAAGAACTGAAGAAGAAACAAGTTGATTTTTCCCTCTTCTTTTTTATTTTCTAATTTTTATGTTTTTTCCCTTACCATATTTTCTGCACCTGCAGAGTCTCTGCAAATTTTATTCCCTTTGAGCATGTTTCACCCACTTTTCTTTACTTGTTTTTTTCCTTTAAAATAACAGACCTAAAAATCTCTGCATTTTAGAATGTTTCTTCTGTATTGAAACTTCAACTATAGATTTATAAGGTGTACCCACATTAAGCCTTGCACAAAAAAAGAGGGTGAGAGCCTCTGACCTTTAATTTAGTGGTTAAGATTACAGAGTTTCTCTGCAACCAGGTGCTTTCTCTTCTTTATCTCCAAAATATTTTCAGGAATACTTTGAAAGGAAGATTTAAGTGCACTTATGAAAACTTGCCATTCCAGGGAAAGTCTAAAGGAAGTGGCAGAGCTGCTCTGGGATGTTTCTTTATTAAAAATGATTTTATTATTATTGTTATTATTATTAGTATTATTATTAGTATTAGTATTATTATTGCCAAAAATGTGCTAACTCTGAAGAGCCTCTCATTTTCACAGGGATGAAAGCAACTTGAAACTTGTCACGCAAGCCAGTCCTTTCCCAAGTGGAAAAAGGACATTTTTATGGAGCCCACCATAAATTTTGACACAGAAAAGGGATATCTTTGGTTGGGAGCTACTTACTTAAAAACACAGAGCAGGAAAAAAAAATAAGTTACTAAAAAATAGTTGACAGATAGAGTTAGGCTGTGCATTTAGTGCAATTTTAACTTCTGAGTGATAGACACAAAGGCCACACCACCCCAGCAGCTGAAAATTCTCAAGGTTTTCACCTCCTGCCCTGAAATTTTTCCTGACTTTTTGCCATGTTCACAGGGAGAGAATTTATTTCTTTATTTACATGGTTCAACTGACCATCTTTAAGGCACAGTCACCTGCATTTTAAGAAGAAAAATGTGTGAGTTTTCAAAAAATTATTCAAGCAGTCAATTCTGACACCAGCCAAAGCCACCAAGAAGAATACAGAGGGTCAGTTCTGTATGGGCAGGGCTTGTAAAAAATCAGAACTAACTCTTCAGGATTATGTTGTATGCCTTTGCTGGCTCTAGTAAATTTGGATTTCTCGCTACACAATTGTCCCTCTAAACTTTGTGTCTTGCACCATTTGTTTTAACAGTGTTTGTTTTTGAATGAATAAAAAAGAAGAAAAAATAATTTGAAAAACAGATCAATAAAACCGCTGTTTGTTTTTTGTTTTTTTTTCCTAATGAGTTTTCTCCTAGAACAGAAGAAACATTCTAAAATGCAGAGACTTTTAGGTCTTTTATTTTAGAGGAAAAAAAAAAACAAACAGTTAAAGAAAAGTTGATGAAACATGCTCAAAAGTAATAAAGTTTGCAGGGATGTTTCAGCAGGTGCCCTGCTGATAAGCTGCAGCTTAAAGTCTTAAGAGGTCATTTGCAATTCTTACATAGACCTATATCTGTGCTGCCTGTACTTTAAAAGGTTGTGTGCAACAAGGCTGAAAAAGAAATTATTTCAATCTTCTAAATATTGTTTCTGATAAAACCTTCTGAGACAAAGAAAAAAAAAAAAGTTAATTTAGTGCCTGTAGCACCTGGAACATTCTGTTGCTGCAATTATTTGTGTATTTTACACGGTCATGTGACAGGCTACTTTTAATACAGAGGATCATCAACAACTGTTTTTCCATGGTGGAGGAAAGAGCTATAGAAGAAAAAGAAGGTAATTTGAACTTCTAATGAAAATATCTGCAGAGATAGGTTCTGTTATTCTGTTGAGAACGAGCGTGTTTCTAGGACAATTTGGAATAATACAAGTTGGTTTTTTTTTTAGGTAGTCAATGGGTGTAAGAGTCACAAACATCTACCCAATGCAGGCAAATTATTTGGACATCCTGAACTAGAGGTAGCGCAAAATTAGGGAGAGAAAGGCAGGAAGTGAGCCTGGAAATGAGCAAGAGCAGGTCCCATTCCCACATGAAACCACCCAGCTTCC
The DNA here is from genome assembly GCA_013398715.1 of Nesospiza acunhae. Lineage (NCBI taxonomy): Eukaryota > Metazoa > Chordata > Aves > Passeriformes > Thraupidae > Nesospiza > Nesospiza acunhae. The sequence goes on from VZSU01001309.1 coordinate 80,429, forward strand.
AAACAGGGCTTATTGATGCCCTGGCACCTGAGCTGTGATGTGCCATTTTGGCAGCAGGACGGAAAGCAAGCTCCTTCCCACCAGAAATGCTGCTTTTGTTGGTGGTATCTGAGAGTGGCAGCCATGAAAAGCTTTTGTGCTGGCTCTCCACACCATAATTTGCCATTAAGAAATGAAATTTTAAGTAGACAGCCAGGCTTTGTCGAGCTGATCAGGCAGCGGGCAGAACATTTCCTGTTAGATGGCATAAATTACTAAAATGTTGCCTGGATTAAAATTTAAAAAAAAAAATAATTCTTAGTCACACACTAGTGAGTTTTAAAGAATGAAAATTTGCAACCTTGGCAAAAATGCTTGTCATATTTCATTTAATATGATAATGTGGCTTCATTACTTTTTAATTGAATTACACTTTGCTAAATACTTGACAGCTAAGACTCCTAATTTGATAGGGAGCCATTTCACAATGCAAGAAGTCATAAGTGATCAACTAATTGGAGGAGCTTTCTGAATGCCAAGGATTATTTAAATGAAACTCCTAGCCTATTTAACCTGCTCTTCTAATGTAATTTTGTGAACTGTGTCCAGAGAGTTTAGTAGAGTATGCTGCATTACTGCAGTGATATGGAAAGTAAGATTTCTCCAATGAGAATTCTTATTTTTTTTACTCCTGCCTTTAGAGTTAGTTACACTAGCCTTGAAAAATCATTAAAAATCCACTGTTCCACACAACTTTAAAACTGTATTTAGTGTTTCATTCAGTGGAACTTATTTTAATAAAAAGGAAGTTATAATTTAAAACTTGCAAGTGTGTGATACCGAATAACTTTGGTATTTTCATGGCATTACAATTCCCACTTGGGTTTCTTTCTTTGTCTCTCCCTTTCAATCTGGGCCAGTAAATTGTTGTGTTACATCTTTCTGTCCTTTTTCCCAAATCTGCCTTTCAGCTAAGAGCTCTCCATCTGATTTAACAGTAAAGTGACAAACTCATTCTTTGAAGTTTGGCTTTTTTTCCAGCTGTAGTTTTAATCCAGTTATTCATATTTGTGACTACACATTAGGCAAGCACGTCCTTGAGTTGTAGTTTATTAATATAACTAATATAATGCTGTCTCCTCTCCAAATGGGACCCTAATATTAAGATCTTTCTTTTTAAAGCTATTTACTTGAGTGGTCTGGCTTTTTCCTAAGATGTTAAGTATTTGGTTGTTTGCAGCAGTTCAGGAAAGAATTTAATAGCTTAAGTGCTCATTCATTACATTAAATTTAAAAGAAAAAAATCTGCTGTGGCTATTAAAGCAGTAAACCTCTGATTGCTCATCTGTAAAAGGCAGTTCCAGTCCCATTGCCTTTAATTAGAGTGGAATATTTTCTTCACCTTAAAAAGTCAAAGTCCAACGTACCCCCAGGACATTTTGCTTCATGAAATCATCAGGCGATCACAGGGCAGCAGCACCTGAAGTTGTGGTCTAAGCTTTCTCTGTAAAGATTCAAGATTTCAGATTTATTCAAGCCTTGATTTCCGTGGCTAAAAGTGACAAAAGTAACAATTTTATCACTCTTTCTACCTAACTGCCTACAAAGCTCAATACCTTTTCCCATCTCCTCCATCCCCCAGGTTTTAGCCACATTTCCTCATGAGTTCTGTTCTTTGAATACCTCTGGATATGAAAGGGAAAACCTAAAGATTTGTACCCCTGTTACTCCACCATGGTCCCCTCTTTAGTCTCAGCAAGGACAATGTGGGTAAGTTGAATTTAAAAGGAGCTGAAGCTCCAAATTGTAAGCATATAGATAATTTATGAAAACATAATAAAGTCATTCCCCGCCCATCATCAGCAGTGACAAAGTGTTTGGCATTATTTTGTCTCAAGTTAGATGTAGGTCTAAAGTTTGTCCTTCTCCTTGTTCCTGGGACAAAACAATACAATAGAGTAATGAGATTACTTGTTCTTCCATAAATAATAATGGGAACAACTTTGCTTTTATAAATGCTCTAAATTTCTCTGGCTCCAGAATACTCAACATCAAAGGTTAAAGATAACTCTTAAATTGAATTTTCACTTTGGAATGAAATATAAAAAGATTTTGCACTTGGAAGAGATTCAATGCAGTCCTTAACTGTAAAAGGTTAAACTATGCAGAAAGGCAACATTTACTGGTAGCTTTCTTTGGCATGAAGCTGGGGAGAAAGAAAATCCAGAAACCACCACAAAACTCTTCTCCACAGCAGAATTTATTTACTGAGATCTTTATAAATGTGTGTGAGATATTTGGGAATATAAGAACCTGTTACTTCTACCAGGCAAGACTTGTGTTGACACATGAAGCACAGATGTTTCCTTTAAATGATGAAAATGCCTTGAAGAACAAACCCCAAGGGAATGCAAACCCACTCCCATCAAATATTACGTCTATCTTTACACTGCCATGAAACCGTACCTGGGTACTGAACACATATTAACATCAGACCTTAAAATAAAATATGTAAGTTTTATAATATATATTTACAGAGGCTGAAAGTTCTCCTGTCTAAATGAAAGATGCTGAAAGCTGAAATCACACTGTTTGTGATGAAAGCTGTTGCACCAGATTAAGCACCAAAAAGCCCCAGCTACAGTATAATGAATTTTTGGTCATTTATTTATTATATAGTCTGAAATAACCTGATACTGGTCAATGTTTGAACTTGGTAAAGAGATACTTCATTTTCCAAGGTTTCTCCTAAAACCTGTTTCTCCTTTTGCTGTTTGTATTCCTCCTTCCAGCAGACTTTTTCAAGCTGTTAATAAATAAGACTTCACAACAAAAACCAATCACCTAATATGCCAATGTTCAGCATTTCAGGAGACAGTCTGTATGTTAATATTTTGGAATTTCATATATTTTATCTGAACTGGGAAAAACTAGCTGCATTCTTCTGCTGGATTTCAGAGCATCCACCGCAGACTCATTAAGTGTGACACCATTTCCTTTTAGGAACTGTCTGGTGTGTGACCATCCTGATCGTCAAATACTAAAGACCAACAGTAAATCAAGAATTTTTTTTTTTTTTTTAATTTTTTGATGTGCGATATTGGCCGGTGGATAGCAATCAATCATTCCACTAAAGGGGTGTAAAAACATGGCATGCATCTACATGAATTGACTCAAATTATTTTGGAGCTCTGCTGTATGAAGGGAACTTGGAGTATAAGTGAGTTTTATTGGCTGCTTTTTTGTTTGTTTTGGTTTTGTTTTTACTCACCTATATTTAATTTTTAACTTAAATTGGGTCCTTTCTTTTCCTTTTTCCTTTCCTTCTTCCTTTCCTTTTTTCTTTTTTCTCTTTTTTCTTTTTTCTTTTTCTTTTTTCTTTTTTCTTTTTTCTTTTTTCTTTTTTCTTTTTCCTTTTTTTATTGAAGGGCAGCTGAAAGAAATTTTCTTGTAATCTCATTGACGTTTTCTGTTAGAAAAGGAGATATTTACAGGAGACCTCATCTTAGAGATATAACCTAGGTGGCACAAATTTTAGTAGCAATTTTTGAATTTTTGGCCGTGGGGGACTGGTGGATTAACACCCAATTCACTGTAAGCAGTGTGTGCAATTGTTACTATCTTTAAAAGGTCATGCATTTTAAATAGACATAGATTTTTTATTTTTGGAAAAGTTTGTGCTTTAGGTGTTAATTTTTTTTTAGTTTTTATTTCTTTTAGAGTTAAAATATGTGGCACACATAAGTTTTAAATAGGCAGGCGTTTAAACCAGCTGAATATATTAACAAGAATTATGAATAATTGTGTGCTAATACTTCATCTACTTCCCAAAATTTCCCAAAGTTGCTTTTGTGGCAAACTTCTCTGTTTCTTTCAATTCTGATCTTGACTTTTTTAAACAATAATGGTGCAGAAAAGAGAAAACAGATAAAAGTGCTGGGGATCTTAGGGGGCTTTTCCAACCCAAATGGTTCTGTGAGTCTGTGACCTTATGCTCATAACCATGAAGGAGGAACTTCTAAACAAAATTAAACTGTTGAAACCCTCGTCCCACAACATAAAAATGACTCTGAAGACAAAAGACTAAATATGACATTTTTCCACTGTATGTGCAACTACAGAGATGCACAAAATCAGTCAAAACCAATCTTGTTTATGGTGAACTCCTAAATTAATGAGAGACAAACGTACAGTAAATCCATAAGTTAATGAGTGATCAGAGTAATCTCTATATAAATGTATATATACGTGTTAATATTTGGCCATGCATAGAATATTTGAGTGGGTTTATGCCATGGTGAATCTTTGTGGTCCTCAGTCTTGTTGGAAAATAGCTGATCCTTCTCAGTTTTTTAATATTTAATACTATGGAGAAACTTATATGATTTTATCATTTTTCTATGATTTCAAGGAACTTGAAAGCCACGGAAAATTTGCTTTCAAACTATACCAGTTCCTCCACATGTGTGCCTTAAATAATCCCCACTTAATGATTTCTTTGGAAGGTGCCTGTAACTATTCAATATTTACCTGTTTTTCCTGCCAGGTTAAAGTGTTGTTGAGACCTCGGCCTCTGCTGTTGTTAATTATTGAAACAAATGGATTAAATGAAGCTGGCAACTGTGATGAGCACATTAATGCTTGTGCTTGCATGAGAATTCAGAATATGCAGTAACTATAACTTAGTTAAATGCTCAATGAATAGCATGTTAATTACATCACATACTTCTGTGCTGTAAAACTTGAATGCTCATGCAGAGCATTTGAAAGACAAATCTCAGCGCTCTCAAATTATTTTATTTCCTACTGTGTTAAATTTTTTTTCTTTATCTTTGTGCATTTTCATTCCCTCTTTCAGTAAAAGGAGTTTATTCATTTCCTACTGATACTTATGGGGTTTGGGGTTTACTACCCCATTTTATTTTTGGTTAATTTTATTTTGGGGCAATTATGGGGTAAAGTTGGAAAATGAGAGATGGCAAAACAACATTTTGTTACGCTGAGACAGCTGGTTGAGGTACACCACAAAATTTTGCTCTTAGGGGAATAATAATAGAAAAAATGAAAAAAAAATGGTACTCTGTAATACAAATTATTTTTCATTCCTAAATATTTTAAGCATTCCCCTCAGACTTCTCTCTTGGCCATCCACAGTATCGTGCAGCTTTAGCATTGCCTGCCTTTCTTGGTAAACAGGAAGAAATAGTGAGGGACCATTAGGAAAGATTTGTGTGACTAGAAGCAGACACTTTAACATGTGTATTACCCAGCCTTGATCCTCCCCCCCTCCCCTTGCAACATTTCAGCTCTGGGTCCAGGAAAGCAATAAAAAAAACCATTCAAGAGGTTCTTATCTTGACCAAATTAATTTTCTCAACACGACACAAAATGTAATCAACTTTAATACATAACTTGAAAGGTTAGCTTGAAGGATTAGAGCAGTTTGATTGTGAAGTGTGCCCAGAAATCTTGATCTGAGAGAGGATGATGAATTCCTTCAAATTATTACTGGAGCAATAAAAAGCACAAAGTTGAAATGTTTGAAAATTAGGTGTGCTCACATAATTTCCAACTCATTGGTTTCCCATCTAGACAGGGAGAAAATGGCCTGGGGAATTCTTTGAGGACGTGAATCATGAAAAAACCTTCATCTAAAGGCTGCTATAGGTTCAGCTCTCTGAAAAAATTGGTTATTGAAGTCCCCTGAGGAAATTCAAAGGCTGCTGTGGTGCTGCAGGAAATGCCTTTGGATGGTAGGAAAAGTTCACCCAAGTAGATGAATTCCCACAAAACTGAACTTTTCACTCAGAATACTGTGGAGGTTTTGGTGCTGTGGTGCAGGACCATGCAGGACTCTCTGGGACACTTCCAACAGTAGAGCTTCCCTTCGAGTGCTGAGCAAGAAGGTGGGGAAAGTTTACCCAGCCAAAATGAGAAGCAGTTCTCTTTTTGTCTCTCTGCAAAACATTGATCTCTTCCACTACAAGAAGTAACACAAATGCCTCATTAACCAAATCCTCTCTTTTCAACCTTTTATTGCTATTTGACTCTATCCAAACCCAGCACTGCCTAAGTCTAAATATAAAGATGTTGAAAAGGATGGAAAAAAATTATGATACATCAAAATAGCAAAATACTTCCTTTTTTCTTTAGTATAACAATATCAAGCCTCCATGGCATCCTTCAGTCTGTCAAACACCTCAAGGTCATGTGCAATATGGAATAGATATTGCTTTTTTAAAAGCAACAGAATTTTGAGTATGGTATGATCACACCCATTGGAAATAAGATTGATGATGTCAAAACTGCAAGCCTGAAGAATCTTGTGCTGTTATAAGTCTTAGACTTATGTGTCATCTGGTGAAAAGGAAAACTCAATAATGGCCACACATTTTTCAAATCCATCCATGCTTTTAATTTTGAAGAAGAACTAGGGGTACAGAATATGTGAACTTAGAGGGAAAATTTGTCTATGTGCTATTTGTCCTATTAAACTGCGAAAACTGAGATGAAATTTCAGGATGTTTTGATTTACACAGGCATGTTTTGTAGCAGAATAGCTGCTTTCACCTTTAGGGTTGACAGATCACTGCAGCTGAGACTGGAAGTACAAGAAGACTTCTGTTTGCTTAGTTAAATCACAGAACCCTCAGAATATTTGGGGTTGGAAGGGATGTCTGGGGATGATCTGGTACATCCCACAGGAAGGTGTCCAGCTGGGGCTGGGATGTCTCCAGACAGGGACACTCCAGGCCCTCCCTGGGCAGCTGTTCCAGGGCTCTGCTGTCCCTCCATGGACACAAGTTCTCCCCCCTGCTGCCCTGCACCTCGCTGCCCTTTATTTGATGGCCACTGCTGCTGCTGCTGGCACTGGCAGCACCGAGCAGAGCCCGGCCCAGGCTCGGGCAGCCCCTGGAGATGTTTGGGGGCATGGATGGGATCCCCTTGGCACCATCCGCTGGGGCCGGCGGGGCCGTGATGGTTCCTTTCCAGATCCCAAAAGTGCAAAAGACAAACAGCAGGGGCCTGTCAGTTCAATCACAACAAATGCACCTTTACTGAGGGCCAACGGCAAATGCGATGGAGGGATCAGAAAAGGAAATAAAGGATAGAAAGAAAGAGGGAAGGGGAATATAGCTACCAACGAGACAGAATCCCCATGGTCCAGCCACACAGATTCGCCGTGTCCGTGGGGGCTCACCAGAGTCATGTCAAAAGTTGCAGTTTATACAGCCTCAATGCAAAGGAGTGGCATCTGGCCAAAGGTGGGGAAGATTCCTGGGCCATTGTGCTGAGAGCCCTCGGCCTGTGGGGCAGGTGTGAGCGAGCAAGGCCACGGCACCGCTTGTCAGAACTCGTGGGGCAGGTGCAGGCGGGTCAGGACAAGCCACCACTGATCAGAAGCTGCTCCAAGCAGCGTTCTGTGAAGGCACAGCGAGCACACCTGCAAACACTCACTGTGAGAACATCCAGCAAACGTCCAGCTCAGCCAGGCCAGGGCTCCCGACGGGGCCTTCAGGGCCCTTGCGGCCATCGTGAGGCAAATGAAGGAAACTTGGGAATGTCTCTGACACCCCTGCCATGGTTCCCTTCTGCAGCCTGCCCAGCCCGGCTCCCGCAGGCTCTGCCCAGCCCAGAGATGCTGCAGAGCCCAAATCCTCTGTGTGCCTGCCCTGGAGCCTCTGCAGCAGCTCCTGGTGTCTCCTGTGCTGAGGAGCCCAGGGCTGGAGCCAGCCCTGCAGAGGAGCCTCAGCTGGGCAGGGCACAGGGGCAGCATCCCCTCCCTCACCTGCTCCCACCCTCGGGCCACCCCAGGGTCCCCCTGGTAGTAAAAGATTTTAAAATCACTAAAAATTCGGGGAGTTAGAAAGAAAGGCTTAGTAGGCCCTGGGAAAATATTAAAGGTAGGCCCTAGGAAATGTTGGGCCTTTTGTTTGCTAGATCATGTGATACTGCACCTGTGTAGTCAGGATGTGAAAAATTATATAATTGTTAGATGTGATTAGACATAATTATTGTTTAAAGAATCATGAGAAACTATGTTAAGGGTTTGAGGGGGATCACGAGAAATCCATGTTTGGATGAAATCAATGGAACAATGTAAATTTAATAATGAATATGTAAGTTATATAATGAGATAGAATATAAAACACGTTCAGCTAGAAACCACGTCAGGTCAGATTTGGGTCTGTACCCCTGACACCCAGAGCTCTTCAATAAAAGCTCCTGCATATGACCATTCTGTGACTGTGTGTTCCTGAACATCAACACCCCTGGCCCTCCTGGCCCCAGGACCCTCTCAGGGCCACCTTGTCCCCAGCAGCACCCCCAGGTCCCCCCCAGGCTGTGCTGGCCCTGGGGGTTGTTCCTGCCCATGCCCTAGTGGGAAGAACCTCACTGGGTTTGCCCCCTCCCAGCTCTGCCCAGTTCCCTCTGAGCCCCAGCTCAGCCTCCAGGTGGATCAGACTCAGCCCCAGCTCTGCATCATCATAAATATCAACATACCTTGTCAAAAATCACATCAATTCAGACTTCTCACTGAAATAAAAAGCCACGCATACTAATGAAAATCGAGCAAGACGGTAGATATTGAAATTTCCATTATTGTTAAAAACAGATCGTGTAACACCACTTTTTAGATTGAATCACTTTGTTTAGTGCACATGATTCCCCTGTCTTTTTCTAGTTATCCTGAGTTATCTCATCCTTTCACTGAACTATTGAAATGCAGCAATGAAAAGTTCATATTCAGCTCCCCTTTTTTTTTTGGTTCTTCCAAGGAACAGGCTCATGGGACCAATGAACAAATATCAACATTTTACATATAAGAAACTCTTTGAAGAAGGCTGTAGAGATTTATCATTTTTAAGTAGACACATTTAAGTAGACACCTTCCCTGTCCTGTTTCATGGGCATTGCAGCTGACATGGAAATTTGCATTATTCTGTGGTTCCAGGTGAAGCTGGAGTGGGAGCTAACCGACAGCAGTAAATCCAGAAGCCTAAATATGACTAAAATGTCTTAAATAGGACTTAATGACTTAAAATTCTGTTCTCATTACTTTATTCTCTCTCTTTTTTTTCTGTTCTGTCATTTTATTTTCTCTCTTGTAACCTTTTGTGTTTCAGTTTTTTGTGACTGGCTAACGAGCCTAAGAGCTTGACTTTTAATTGTTAGCACTTCAAAATTCTAAATCAGTAAAGATCTCTTTGATAATACTAATTTAGAGGTTAATTTAAGGTTTTGTAAATGGCCTTTTGCCATACCTGTTTGCCTTTTTAGGATCTAATAATGACTCTAAGAGTTAAGAGGGCAGAAATAACAAATAGGAATATCCTGAGAAAAAAAGGATGAGAAGCAGACATCAAGATTTTTGCATTCTACACATGAGGTATAAACTCTGGCATATAAATAGATAGTAGAGCATATGTGTAAGAATGCATGGTACTTTCTTAGTAAAGATACACTAATAGTGAAAATTACTTTTTATTTCCATTAAAAGGACATTAAGTGAATATATTTTGACAAATTTGGTCCACCATTTGGAACACAAACACCTGGAAACCTAACAAGCTCAAATTTAAATAGAACGACCATGCAATAGCACCACAGTTTCCAAATATGCCACATAATTAGCTACTGCATAATTAGCTGCTGCAGAATTGGGTGTAAACATGGTGTGCCTGTGGAAGAGGAGAGGACATGCTTGAGAATTCAGTTCTTTCAGATTGAGCTGAAAAGAAGTAATTTACCAAATTATGAGTAAGCCAGACATTTTATTTCTGGAAAGAAAGAAACAGATCCAATGTTAGTCTGTGGAACAAATCTTCTGTATAATTCTTTAAAGGAAAGTGCCATACTTTTTTTTTTTTTTTTTTAAATGAAAAAAAGGAGTGGTATATATCTTCAAGCTCCTTGTAAATTTTCAGAATTAATAAGCAGAATTTACTTCAAAGTGACAGATTCTTTTTTTTTTTCCTATTTTTAAAAATAATAGGACAAAAAATTCTGCTGTGAGGGGTGGGGAGGCCCTGGCACAGGGTGCCCAGAGCAGCTGGGGCTGCCTCTGCATCCCTGGCCGTGCCCAAGGCCAAGTGGGACACTGGGGCTTGGAGCAGCCTGGGACAGTGGAAGGTGTGGGAAGTGGAAGGGAGTGGGAATAGAGGATTTTTAAAATCCCTCCCAACCCAAGATTTCCATGATTTTGTGAATCCTGGATGTGACTAAGGCAGCCACCTTTCTGCCCTGCTGAAAATTGGGCACAATCAATGTGTTCCAGGTCTAACATCCTAAGGATGTGTCAAACAGTGTGGCAAGGCATGTGGAAAACTGGGTTTCTCCCTGCCTAATTTTAGACAAGGACATGAATACCTCCACCAAGGCATAAAATTGGGACTGAGACCTACTTGATATGAGTTAAGAAGATGCCTGGCACATGTAGGCAACAGTTTTACAAGACAGACACAAAAATTGCTTGGATTTCAGCAGATCATCACTAGGAGATGCCACTATGAGATATCCGCCTTGCTAAGTCTTTTTTACACGGTCAGCAACCCAAATTATTTCTGAATTCATTATTTGGAGCCATTTTCTATTTCATAGAACCTGACTCCTGAGCTATTTCTTCCTCTTGTAGCTGTCTGCCCAATCAGCTAATTAAATGTTATATTCAATCTACTGCCTAATTTCCAAATAATTTATTTCCCTGCAGAGCATCTTCTCTCTCAGAGAGCTTTATGCCACAGAAAAAACATTTGCTGTTTTTTTTTTTTACAGACTTAATTCTCCTCAGTATCTAAGACTATGTTTACTGCTGCTCAAAGAGTACCCAATGTGAGTTTAGTTTGACGAGATTAAAGCGGAATGAATTCAGTCTTCAAGAGTTCTCACATAGTCACAGGATTACAGACCGCAAAATTTTGGGGAAGTGATAACAATTTTGTGTTATTGGTAAGAACAGTTGTTTTGTTTTCAAGACACTTTAATTTTTATCCAGTTTATGGCAGCCGTATATACTTTTAAAAATGAAAAAAAAAAACCCACAAGTTTTATTAAGAACATTAATTTCTTTATGGCTTCCTTTCCTCATAGCAGAAGGAAACATCCAAACAGAAAGAAAAAGCAATAAAAGTCCAGAAAGATAATGTGGACCGGCATTATTATGCCTTGACAATGTTCTTGCAATGAGCAGATAATAAAACAAACACCCATCAAAAGACATATACAAAGGGGCATTTCCTATTTATGCAAATAAGGATCATGTAGGGAATGATCAAACCACCCTTCCTATAGAGTGCCAATTTGTTAAATGGAACAGATTGAAAATAACAGGTCATTTCACATAGGCATAGCTTATTCCAAACCAAATGGGATCACAAGCAGCAATTTGAAAATAGCGTGTCATACATTTCATCACCCTGGCACACACACCTGTAACCAAGGCACTGGGAGTGTTAATCCAGTGTAAAACCTCCCAGTTTTCCTTCTTAATACAGACAATTTTATATTTCCAGAGAAAAGAGGGTCTTTGTTTCCAAGCACCAGAAAAGTTGTCACATAATTTGGAAAGCTCACAGCACTTTGTAATGGTGCCAATTTTGTAGGAAAAGGAATAAATTGCACCATGTGTTATTTACAAAAATAATTGCATCTATGCCTGGGTTCTTTTCTGAACCAGGTTTAGCACCTCAGGAAAATTAATGAAGCAGCTTCATTTTGCCTGTGTAAGATTTTTCAGAGAGAAATGTTCTTTAGTAATGAAAAAGACCTGTCTTCCTCCTCCAGAGGGAAAACAGATGCCTACTCCCTATGTCCTGTGAGTTGTTTGACATGATGTATTTTGATTGTTGGGCAAAGATTTGACACATCAAGCACATGCTGATAATATTGATCTTTAGTGAGTCCCTCTTTTTCCTTTTTTCTCTTTGCAAAAGAGCTTCTTTATTTTTTTTTGTTTTGTTTTGTTTTTTTGGTTGCATGTACACCTCCGGCATAGCAAGAAATCTCTCTGTGTTCACTGCCCAAATCATTGATGGCTTTATGTGCAACTTTCTGCTTTTCCACTGACAGGATAAGACCTATTTGTCCTCATCCTGGGGTCAAAAGTTTTTTTTAGATTTATCAGGAACCTGCAGCCTGATCACAAACCCCTCTTTGGCATCAGAGAAGGTTCTCACTGCCTCAGAATCTGCCTTTTCTCTCCCACACCAGCAGAGTTCAGAGGGTGAGATCTGGCTGTAAATTTATTCCCTGAAAAAGTGTTATTTGGGAACTAAACAGAGCTTTATGCAGGGCCACAGCAATCTGTGAACTTTTTAATTTCCTTCTCTTCTGATGCTTGAAATTTGACTTTTCAGGCCATGCCCAACAGGAACAGAAAGGGTCCTACATTAACAGAACAAAAATGGGTCACTGAAAGCAGTAAAATACCAGAGTTTTGTGGTTCTTTACAGGGCCAGTGGGGCCCATGTTCTATAAGATGGTCAGTGAAAAGTGTGGGTATGAATAGCTCCCTTCTAGCCCCAAAATCAGTTTGTGAAACCAACAGAGAGGGCTCTCTTTGGAGGTGTGGCCTTTAGGAAAGGTGTAGAGCACTTGATGAAACTGTTTTCAGCAATGAAATTATAGACCATGGAAAACCCAGAGTCAGAAGGGATCATCCACTCCTGGCCCTGCACACCCCAAATATTTCATCCCATGTCTGAGGGCATTGCCAAACGTTGAGATGGACACCAAAATCCTTGTTTTGAGCGATTTGCAGCTGAAGGAACCCTGGTCCATCCAACCTCAGATGTCTGAACTGAAGCACAAATCTTGCAGTAGTTTGCTTCCAAGCTTTAGTCCAAAACTTAAGCTGAACCAGTGCTCAAAACCTCACAGGAGGCTTAGGAATGATCCTCAGAGATGAACAGAAAGGCTTTAAAGACTTTAAATAAGCACCTCTGGAAGTCTCTAGGCTGATGGACCAAGATGAAGTCTCAGGCAGAGGTGCAGTTTTGGTGATGGTCACAGGGGTCCCAGGACAAGGGAATAGATGAGAATCTTTACTCCACGTTTCAGAAGGCTGATTTACCTTTTTTATTACTTATATTATATTAAAATAAAATTATATGTTAAAGCTATACTAAAAGAATAGAAGAAAGGATTTTATCAGAAGGCTTGAAAATAATAGAAAGGAATGGAATGAATAATAATTCTTGTGACTGCTCACTGCCTCGACAAAGGTGGCTGTCATTGGTCATCAAGTAAAAACAATACACATGCTGGGTAAACAATTCTCCAAATCACATTCCAAAGCAGCAAAATGGAGAAGCTGAAGCTTCTCAGCTTTTCAGGAGAAAAGATCCTGGCAAAAGGATTTTTCATAAAACATATCTGTGACAGTGCAGTTTCACCACCTCGATGATGACGGTGCCTGCCAGGGTTGTGTGTGCTCCCGAGGAATCCTGAGCTCTCCCTGAGAAACAGGAGATGAATTTCCTCCTCTTCTGGTGTCCCCAAAACTTACTGGCTGAAACTGTGTTTGCTCTGGCTCAGGGTCGCCATCACATGAAGTTTTATGTATGAAACACAGGACTTGAAATGCTGCTTTCAAAGACAAAAACCCCTGCTTAAAACCTTCTGGTTCTCACAGCAGAGATCGAATTGTTCGGTCCTCACACAGCATCTTCGTGTCTTGCTTTTCTTAATGTGGGGAAAGCTAATGCCAGGGCCCAAGAGGAAGTTTAGGGCGACAAAAAGGAAAAATGGAAGATCAGTTATAGCCCATTTATCTTTCACTAAGGGGCATAAGAACTTCTGAAAAGCAGGGCAGCCATGGGGGCAGAGTAAGAAGGGAAGAGCAGAAGATTAAATGGAATATGAAGGAGCAGGAGAAACACTTCAGGGTGCCACAGGGTCTTTGGATGAGACCCCTCTGTGGTATGGGCTGGAGGGCAGAGCTGTCTTTTGGCCAACATGTCACACAAGCTGTAAGCAGCATCTCCACTCAGCACCTGATGAGCTTCTGGAGCAAAGCTGACTTGACTGAATGTAAGAAACTTAAAAATAATAACTGTTCTATGAAGATCACTGAAGGATTTTGCACACTCTGGTATAAAGAAGCTACAACCACCAAAGCCCACTCCCAGAACAATGTGCCTCCTGTTAAACCAGCTGGGAGGAAATTGAAATAAGTTAAAGGTGGCGCTATTTGCCAATGAGATCTAAGGAGGAGTAGAGAAGGCTGGGCCCAGTGGTCTGGATAGCTCAGATTTTAACTTTATCCTGCCACTGGATCACAGACATAATGAGCACCTTTCAACCATGGTGACTCTCTCCCCTTTCCTCTCTCCATCTCCATCCCCACTCTTTTCTATTTCTATTCCCTCTCCCTACCTCACATTTGCTGTTAAATAAAATCTGTACAACTGAGTTCAGCATATGGTCTCGTTTGCACTTGAATTCAGGCAGAGGCCTCTCTCTCTCTAATAATCATCAGATCTTAACACTGAATGCCAAAAATGAACTTTGCACTGAACCCTGAGGTCCAAAACACCTCAGTATGAATGGAAGGAGTGAGGTGGCTCATTTGAAGGTGCAACATGCTCTGAATGAAAACTCATTTTAGTGGAAACAGACAAAAAAGACTGATGCTAATTCAAACTGTGTGATTTTGTGGTTTCTTTGTTGGGTTTGTTTTGTTTTTGTTTTTTGGGCTTTTTTTTGGGGGGTGGGAGTTTAGCTGGATGGTTGGTGTTTTCTTGGGTTTTGGGGTTTTTTTTTGTTTGTTTTTTTTTTTTTTTTTTTTTTTTTTTTTTTTGTTGTTGTTGAGGAAGGTTTTTGGTTTATGAGTTTTGGGGGGAGTTTGTTTTTATTGGGGCTTTTTTTGATATATATATAAAATTTGGGGATTTTTTTTTTTTTTGTTTAGTGGGGTTTTTTTGTTTGTTTGGCCTTTTTTTGGTATATAGAAGATTTCTTTCCTCACTTCATCATCTGTTCCTCATTACTCAGCACCCTTGGGAGCCATCTATCCTTTAAGTCATGGGAATACATCTCAACCTTCTGTCTGCCTCACATGACTCAGAAAAGTCCAGCCTTGTATAAAATGAGTGTGCAATAAGGTTAAAAAAAAAAAACCTAAGAGATGATATTTCAGGCTTTCTAAATTGAGAAGATTGGAGAGATGGGGGAGAAGAGCTTTGTTATCTCCGTGGAACACGAGCTTCTGTAAGTTTTGATCTGAGCAATTTCCCTCATTCAAATTAGATTTTTGTGGGCATGTGATGTACAGAGGATTCCTGATGTGCTCGAGTCTGTTTAGCTTTTTTGCCTGTGAGCGAAGTGTGTGATGAAATGTCTTGGATTACTGTGAAAAGAGATAAAACTTTATTACCTTACATCTAAAGTTAGTTAGCAAAGCCTGTCATTTCAAACAGAGAGGAAGACTGGAGTTAATGAGCTGCTTCAGCATGATGGGTGCCTTAGAAAGAAGCTGTGTTTTCACAAAGTGAGGGGGAAAAAACTATCACAGGATCAGTGAGAGGCCCCATAATTAATAAGGCACAAAAGCACAGTGCTGCTTAATGTAACATAAACAATCCTGAACTGTAGACATTGTCAGCGTGGGCTTCCATTTGCAGAGAGTCACTCACTGCCCATGGAAAATCATGAATTACCAGTCTCATCAGGACCCAAAAACGGCACACATGTGGAATTGCTTCATTATTATGCAGTTAGGAAAGTGATGCTCTGTTGCTGTTCGTGGCTCTGCTCTGCCCTTTCAATTACTTTAAGATTAATTGTGTTGATGCATCTGTTTTGTACACCGAGTTGGAACCAGGCTCTCGCAGCACTCAGCCAAATATTCAGCACAGAACTAAGGCTTAAAGGCATCCTCAATGCTGAAATTGTTTGGAGTTATAGTCAGCACACTCCAAGCAAGCAGGAGAGGAGGAATGTTAGCTTGAGAGGCTGCCTTTAAGCTGCAAGGGCTTTATTTGCTCTTTTATTTCATCATACATGCTGATGCCTGCACCCAGTTGCTTCAGCAGGCTGAGCAGTTACTCAGAGAATAACAGATTTCCTGAAGGAAAGAAGCAGCATATTAAAACCATTCATTAAAGAGGTGTTCTGCTCATGTCTAGGAATAGCAGCCTTTTCATTACACATATGTGAAACAGAGCCATAAAGGCAGAGCACAGGCTGGAATGCTTAAAGGGATGACACAAAATTATTGTTTCACCATTGCTCCCCTCAGTTACATGCCTGGTACTGCTCAGTGCAGCACCAGCTTGAAGCAGGGAGAAGTAAATATATAAAGAGGTGAATCTTTAGTATCTAAAGAGCCAATTCCACATAAATAACACCGCCTTTAATATTGAATTAACTTTGTTTGGGTTCATTCAAAAATTATTTTAGCTCCAGGTACATCTGAGAAGATGGAAGGCCTGGAAAATTTCAAGAAATGGCTTGAACAAGAAGTGGAAATAATATCAAAAATGCTGTGATGGTTTCTTGAAATATGAGAAAGGACATTTAGAAATATCCATGTACACATTAAGAAACATATTTGAGATTTAAAGATGTTAGCAACATCCACTCGTGGAGATATTACTTGAACAAAATGGTTGGGAAAAAGCAATTTTAAAACCAGCCGAGCAAAGGATATGTTTCAATCCTTTCATAAGGTATATGAGAGGACATGATAACAAGATTGTTCCCTTCCCAATGCTGATCTTAAATTTTCCATGCACTCTTCCCATTTCTGTAAGTAAATAGGAAAGAGAAATTAACAAATAGAAGCAAAAAGCATCTCATGCAGGAGGTTTTAAGAAAAGTAGCACACTGAAAAGAGATAAAATCTTATTGACAGACTGCCTATTTTATTGATAACTGGTGATTTAACATTAGAAAATGTGAATTTAGGCTTAGAAAACTTAAACACTTTACTATGAAATGACACATTTAAGTCCTTATCTCCAGAATTTTCAGTTTAGAACTTGGTGCAAAGCCTTGAAAAAATCTGTGGTTTTGACACAGCCCTTCTCTTCTGAAACATCTGCTAGTAGAATTATAAATATGCTCATGATGGTCTTGTAGAAGTTGGGAGATGCTTTATGTGTGTCACAGGGAATCATGAACTGATTGGCTGAATTTTTTAAATTGTTGCTGCCAATTTTATTGTCTCTTCTTATCTTGAAGTGATTGAGAAGTGGAAAAGAAAAGAAAAGAAAAGAAAAGAAAAGAAAAGAAAAGAAAAGAAAAGAAAAGAAAAGAAAAGAAAAGAAAAGAAAAGAAAAGAAAAGCCAAAATAAAACCACAAAGAAACCAAAATAAATTGCCCTGATTCATGGCTTTCTGAATGTCTTTCCTTACCACAAATTATTGGTTTTGTACAAAGTGTTTTCCCCATTTGCATTAATAAATCTAAAGTCAAACCCCGAGAAAGAGATCTGAATAGGACACCTGGACTCAAAGAAAGAATCCTCAGACCTTGTGTTCAAATCAGCACAAATTTTCCACTGCTGAACTCTGAAGACTAATTTTCTGATGCTATGAATGATTGTCTTTAAATAAGTATATAAATATGACCAGTTTGATATTTATTGATCTGAAAAATTTAAGTGGGAATTAAATATTTCCTTCCCTGAATTGTTTCCTGAGGTTGTAAGATTTTTCTAGTGATTACAAATTTTAAACTTTAACATAAAAGAAAGTTTATTCAAAAGCCTAAATTATTCTAGTGAAAAGAAAGTTCAGTGTGAAGAAAAGCTTCATGTGCTTTGATGGTCTGATGGAGGAATTTAATGTTGACAAACCTTAAAACCCATACAGATGGAATTCTTGTTAAAAGGGTTTGGGGAATATTTTATACATAGTGAATTTTCAAACAAACTGGAATTTATTACACAAAGTCCTTGGGAATAATGATGTTTAACAACAGCAGTGTTATATTACTCCATTATTCTGGGAAGCAGCATCATGAAATTCACAAGCATCTTTAATAAAATGCATAGATAAAAACCTTTGCCCAAGGCTTTAAAGGTGTAGGGAGTTATTGGTTTGTTTTTTTTTTTTTTTATTTTGTGATGATGGAAAACTTCCTGTCCCCACTTCCTCAACACCTCTATTCCTCAAATTGCTTTTCCCCTTCACCACTCACTACAACAACTTTTGTTCTGGGACCTCAATGAAGAAACATGAAACTCATGCATTGTATGGTATTGCTTTAACAATTTAACCATTTAAAAATAACTTTCAGGCGAGGGAAACCTTGTAGAGACTTCAAAATTGGTGAAAATACACATTAGAATAAAATGTAGAGCAGTTGCATTAGAAAACACCTTTCCTGAGGAAAAAAGGTATCAAAGTTGCCTCCCCAAAGAACTTGATTAGTTTCTGATTCCAAATTTTTCTAATCTGCTATACTTTCAAAACAGTTCTTATATACATTGCAGCTGATATTACTGCATTTTCTCATAAAACTATAACTGACAAAAAATTCAGAAAACATACAAAAATTAATTATTAAAATTAATTATTAATATTTCAGAATAAAATATTTTAATTCAGTCAGTATTGCTATTTATCACCAATAGTAGCATACAAATATTTTATAGACACAAGTGAGCATTAAACAGGAAATGTCAGATCTTAGTTTCTTCCAGCTGTAATTACTGAAGACAGTAGCTCACAGATGCTTGAAAGTTTGAAGTGAGCATGCAGAATGAAAAAGTTTAAAAAGCATTTTCTCATTACCTCACTTAGGAAATCATTTTAAGTCCCAGACACATTTTCATAATCTTGAGAAAAGAAAAAAAAAAAAAGGAACATTGAATTTGAATTTGTCACTGAAAGTCACTCAGATGTAAATTTTGTTCTATTCCCTTCATACTTTGAGGGACCAATCTCCTTTTTTAGTGTGATGCTGTGAATTAAGAGCAGGATGAGAAACAAACAGAAATGTAAAATTGGTATGAACTGACTCTTCTTGCTCTTTGGAATTTTTAATCCGTATTCTGATTTAAAAGTTCTTTAAGTAACTTGACACACCTTTCTGAGAGGGTTAGAACAATGAGAAAAAACTCTTCTCTCTTCTCATTATCAGCACCATGGCATAAGTGGAGGCAGCAATTTCCACTAGAAACCTGTGTATTCGCAGGTAAAACAAGGTGAAATACCCATTTTGTTTCATTGCTTGATTTCCTGTGCACACAGAGGTATAACAGGGCTTTTATATTTCTTTTTTCTTTTTTTTTCTATTTTTTTTAGGGGGGGGGTAATTGGTTTGGGCTTTTTAGAGTTTTTGGTGAGGGGTTGGGTTTGGTGGGGGTTTGTTTTGGTTTGGGTTTTCTTTTTTTTTTTTTTTTTTTTTTTTATAAGCCCTCATTGTCATCGGAAGCCTTCTCTGAGCAGAATCTGAAATCTTTGGGTATAAACAAAGATATTTTTCTGGGCTACAAAGTTTACCAATTACTTCAGGCAAATCCCATGTGTGGGATCACCACCACAAAATGCAATATTATCATCTATGATGTGCCGATAATCACAAACTCCACTGGGGTACTTTGTTCAGCTTTGTCTCTGTTTTCATGCAAGGGTTTTTGGGTGCAGTACAACCCAATTAGTGGTAATTTGGAAATGATCCCACGTGTGTTTGTGGCTGAAAAACCCTCAGGTGCTTATCACAGGCAGTGGAATTCACAAAATGACACGAAGCTCAAGTTTAAAAGATGTAAAACTGGGCTGAGGTGCATTGCATTCCCCTGGCTAAGGTGCACACAATTAAAATGCTGTTTTTTCTTAATCTGCAACCAAAACTTCTCAAACCTCAAAGACTAAAGAACCCTGTTTGACCAGGAATGGATGCAGATTTTAATATATGCAGCAGCATTCTCAGGTAAGGAAATGGGGCCAGTTTTCTGCAGGTTTCTGGGATAATAAGAAAGTATTGAAACAATTTAGGAGCCAAATCATCTTTCTAGGACTTTGCTACTTGCTCTAAATATGGCTTGGATGCTATTAAATGTTCTTTATTTACACAGGCCTTATTGAAGCACAGTAAAATAAAATGCTTTATCCCAGGCTTGTCTTGGCAGATTGAGATCAGGGAGACTGGAAAAGACAATTTCCTTTTTATTCACAGCTCCATTTCTGGATGATGACTCCATGTGTTATTGTATACCTTCGATAAACATCACTTTTGAGCTCCAGAACTGCTGCTTAGATAGAGATGAAGAATCAGAACAGCTCCAGCAAGTGTTAAAAACCATGAAAGCTCTTGCCATGCAATTCATCACTGCAGCTATCATCACATCTGGGCACAGGGCAGGAAAATATTGGAGCTGCAAGTAAAATAGAAAGGTTGCTAACCAGCCATATCTTCAGGGATAGATTCAAAACCACAGAAATACAAATTTTCAGCTCTCTGAAATTGCAATGCATTGGGATTTGAGGGGGGAAATCTGACGATAAAGCACACTGGCCAACGTGCAAGCAAATAAAGGGTTTCAATTTTCAGATTACATGTGCCTAGTTTGTTGCTTAATCATACAGAGACTTATTAAAAAGTTGCAGTATTTAATTATTGCAGGAATAATATAAGTATGGTCTGTGCAAGTGTGTTTAAGCTCTGTGACCCAAACCTATCCCAAATATGTGGCACCACCAAAACCAGTCTTTTACCCAGTCATGCTGAGGTCACAGAGTCATCTCCACATCAGCCTTTTATATATTCAGAAAGGAAAAAAGAAAAAGCAGGAGAAATATTCAAGATGTTGCAAAAAATGTGAGTTTTTAGAGTGCATTAGGTGTTACATTAAGTCATAATTTCAGTTTTAACTAAGACTCTTAACCTGAAGGATGCCAGCATTACAAAAAAGATCTCATTCTCCTTCAGTCCCCCCTCAGAGAGTACCTTTTATTGGATGAATTTAACAGAATGATCTGACCTAAAGGATCAAGACAGTTTTCCATTTTCCCAGTTCTTTTTTTCCAGAGAAGGACAAAAGTTTCTTTATTATAGATATGGCTGCAGAGTTGTTCAGCTATAATTACACCACAGGGGTTAGAATAATGGGTGTTGCCTAAGAAGTGTTTCATCCAAGTCAAGGTTGGTCAGAAATTGCAGTTTAATCTTTAAAAATGAACAGCAGCCTGGAGGCTATTGCAACCATTTTTGTGGATATATGTGTATCTTATCTAATAAAAGATAATTATCATTGATTACATTGCCTTTAAAATTACAGCAAGAAAGAGATCGATTTAACAGCATATTAGACAATATGATTTTGACAAAGCCTCATTTGCAGCCAAATCTTTCCATTTTACAGTGACATTGTGAAACACAAGTACAGGACTTCTCTAAATTATCCTGCTTGGAATCTCCAAAGTGCTGCAGCAACATCTGAGTTTAAATGTACAGAAAAATGAGCAGGAATAAATAACATGTTTGCCCATATCTTCAGTAGTCATATTTTGAACAACTTCTAATAAAGAGATTTAAAAAAATTTATACTTGAGGGTGTAATATTAAGGCTCAAGGGTAAATGTACATCAACATTATATTTCAGTTATTATGCAGGTGTTTATGAAAAATATGTGTCAATAATAATGAACTTATTTTGCTTCCTGGACCCAGACAATATGAGAAACACCATTAAATTAAGTGATTATCCTCAAATATTTTTTTTTTTACTCCAAGTACATTTTTGTGATTTTATTTATTCAACTCATAATTCCAGAATTTTTTTCTTCCTGGAAGTTCACACAGAACCCATGATTGATTTCCTGTGCAACAGAATCAGCTCTAAAAAGGAACTGCACACACCTGGAGGAAGAATTTAACTACACTCCTGGCTGCATCTTTGTCCTACAAATGAATCAGAAATTAACTTGAATTGACAATTCATACTGAATTGACTGGAAATGTCTTTTTTTTTAGGCTGCGGGAATGTTTGGCAATCCCTGTGTTCTGCCTTCTCCTTTTCTGGGGGGGAAAAAGGAGTTGAATTTTGCAAGTTCTTGCTGTACAAGTTTTCCCTCTCATTGTCATTTTCCAAGGGAAGAGTAAAACAAGAGTGCAATAAAATAAGAAGTACACACATTCTGAAATTGCACAAACAGATTTTGCTCCATGAGAGATAGCTAGGCTGAAAGCTTGCCTTCCAAGGATTTCAGAAATTGTCCATAAAGGCTCCTATTTTTCACAAACAAGCAAACAAACAAAAAAAACATTATTTCCCAAAGCTGCTCATCTATGCTCAAATGCTATCCTAAAATACCATCTGGTTGTGCACATCCTTTTTCTCTCATATTTTCCTCAGAAATTTTCATCCTTTCTGGGAGATAAAATGTTCAGAGAGTGGGATAACTTTTCATAACTTTTCAGGTTCACCAAAGCCTGTGAACTAGGCTCCACCACACTGTCCTTAAACAGGAAGCATATAGTTTAATTACTATAAAATTACTAAAAATTACTAAAATCACTATAAATTACTAAAAATTGAAACTGCCTCCCTTAAAGAACCAGTAAACAGTCAAAACTGTCCTCATTGAGAAGTTATGAGAAAATAAAAATTTGATATTAAGTACCTAGAGAAGTGTGGTTTTTTGGATGATCCCCTTTCTGGTATACACAGGGAGTTTATTATGGGCGCTTGAGCAAATAATTTAATGGGAAGTAAAATATCATATTATGGGATCTGCCTTCTCCCCTTTTTGAAAGGCACCAAAGTTCATTGTGAGAAAAATGTTTTAGACACCTCTGTACCTTCAAGTGAACAAGAGCTAAAAGTAAGGAGAAACTGCATTGAAAAACCAGTGGAGTCATAAAAACAAAAGTGATGTCAGAAGTTTCGACACACCTTGATCCTCTTTCCCACTTGATGCAAAGATGTTAATTTAAATCTTACCTGGAAACTTTATACCCTTACTGTTCTTTACTTTTGTAATAAAATTATGGTTATTGAATTGTAAAATGCTGCACTGCAGATATGGGAACTATTAATCTAATTTTATTGTTAGAAACCTGCTATTTGGTTTTTCCATTACCCTATATTTTGTAGATTTCTATAGTTATGCAAACCTTTCACACAGCCAAAAATTTTCTATTGATTTTGCAATAGCTTCTCTTTGGAGAAGAATCCATCAAGCAAACAAATAAGTAAAGTAGCTCAGTTGTGAAAGTACAGAAACACTGAAGCAAGTAGAAAATAACTTTTCAGAAAGTATAAAATTAGCAGTCACTGCTTGAAATGTGGGTTTCTTTGCTCTTTTGTTCATGTTCTGATGCTTCTCTTTCCAATCTCCTTGTTTTTTCTTACAAAATGTTAAATAAAATTAAGCATGTGTTTACATATAGGTCCAATCTTTTACTTCCATCAGCCATTCTCCTTATCAATAATCTGCTTATCGGGTTCAATGCCAGTTTTTCCTTCAGAACCATGATTGCAAACACCCAAACATAGTTATTGCCTCAGGCTATAGTCAGAAATCCTGCTTAATTAATAACATGGATCCAAGTGGATCCTGTGTGATCTCATCACTGTTTGAAGGCCAAGTTTCCAAAAACTGAGATTTAAAGGAGGGGACAGAAAAAAAAGAAAAAAAAAATAAAAGAAAAGAAAAAAAAAAGGAAGCAATATAAGGGGACAATGAAAAATAAGGCATATTAACTAATAATTGCATAAAACTAAATCTGGCCTGATTTGCTTACTCCAGTGATTCTATCAATATGGATTTTGATTATTAGGAAAGAGAGTTTGCAGTCACAAATCTGTTTGCACTGCTCTCAGCATGCTAGGCACATTTACCCAGCACTGGGACTCGTGACAAAATCCAGACAGTGATCCTTACTCCTGGCACCTGTCCCTTAATCCTAAACAGGCTGGAAATCAACAACATTAGGGATTATAATTCCTGTGAACAAACTATTCCCAACGCTGGGGTTTGTATTTCACTTTGAAGCAAGATCTCACTGTTTAAATATGTGTTTTTATTTTTCATTCCCTGGGTTGTGGATCTCCTTATTTGTTTTTTTGTAATTGAATGTCTGGGGCTCTATTTGCCTGTTTACACAGGTGGAGCACTGTGTGTTAACAAGAAATCTCTTCAGGGATTTTTATACTTCTTCTGTAAAGACAGGGCACAGAATTTATTAATCTCTCTCCTTTATAAATGACCACTCATTTGCCCAGCAGATTAATTAATGACAGTCTGAAACAAAAGTGAATTTCTGGTGCTGGCCTGTTCTCAATGCATTGTGTGCTGTGCTATCAAATATTGCTGCATTTTATCCATAATTTTCTAATATTACAAAAAAATTTCTAACCAAACCTTATCAGTTTGATCTCCAACGTTTTTACAAGAAGAAATCCTTTTTCAACATACACATACAAATTCTTGGTATTTTCAAAATCAGAGGGAATTAAGGAGATCATCACTTTTCATTCCAGCGGAAAGGACTGCAAATTAAACTCCTAGATGATGTAATATAAAGTCAAGCAAATTGATTTTGAGGTCAGTTTCTGAATTACTCATAACATTAAGTCTCAATCTCAGCACTTTTCCTGTTAATAAGCAGAATTCGTATTTATTTCTTTTTAACAGATAAGGGTTTATTAAAAAAATATTTAAAAATAAAAGTTTTTTAAGTATCTGGATGCTCCAAGGTTCTTTACAAAGCATAATCATTGCAAATGTGCTTTCGAGTCAAAATACCAATTGTAGGCTAATAATAAAAATCTATCAGTGCTGTTATATATGTTTTGGATCAATTTTGTCATTCTACTGAAGCTTCAGAGGAGTTCTCCAAGTGGGACTAAAAAAATGGTCCTACACTAAAAATCTGTGAGTCTGAATATGGAAAACTGTTCACAGCCTCAAATGTTTCGTACTTGTTATATTGCAGTGAAACCTGTAAACAACTGCAATCTCAAAAGTATCTGACATTTTAAGAAAATCAAAGCCATGACACAACCTATCAACATCTTTCTAAAATTTAGTAGCAATATCTAGAGCTCTATCTGTAATTCCCAGGAAAAACTGCTGCTTTTCTCAGGACTACAGCCCAAATATTTGGTATAGTATCTCCTTCTATGATGCATCAAAGTGTGTTGGGATTTTTTTCCTTAGTTTTGAAACTTTCTTGGTGTTTCGTTGCTGAGTTTCCATTAGAAAGGTGTATAGAACAGCTCTGGATATGCAGCCCAAGTTTTTTGGAGTTTCAAAGTGAAATTTATATTTTTTTCTTTCATTTTTACATGACTTTCAACTCTCATCTTTTGGAAAGACACATGAAAATGGAAGTGATTTAAGACAGCTGAAGTTTTACACTAAACCAGATATTCACTTTTTCTTTTTTCAAACAGCCTTCACCAGAATTATTCTTGTGGTTGATGGTGAATACACAAAATACCATTATCAACAGCAACTGTGATGGCAGCCTTGTGGATTCTCTGCCTCAGTTGGCAAATTGTAGATTTTTAATTAAAATTTTCTGTTTTATAAGAACTTTAATATTACAGGTCACCAATGAAGAGAAAGAAAGTTATAGATAATTCAATTCACCTCAGCTTGGTTGGCCAATCTGATAAAACTAAAAGACCCTCAATATTCCAAAAACTTATTAAAAAGATCCTGAGAATTAGGGAATCATGAGAATTTTCACGCATCTTAGATGCCAGAAAAAAACAATTTTTGAGACACCACATAAAATGATCTATCACTTAAAGGACACAACAGAAAACCTGAAATTCTGGTCCCCTTGGACTAAATGTGAGCCTTACCATGGATTTCCAGATGGTCCAAATTCACTGTTGATTATCAAAGACTTGTTTGCAAGAAGGCGACCCTAAAAGTTCTTGTTCCATCATCTTCTACCCCTAAGGAGTAGGCAAGAAGCATGAGATTCTGGCATTGAAAAAAATGCAAAGGGTTTTGCCCAGTTTTTGCTGAAAAGCCCTCATTTGGTTTCAGGTGAAATGATGCCCCACAGAGACAAAATTAATCTGCCCCAAGCCACATCCAACCTCACCTTGGACACTTCCAGGGATCCAGGGGCAACCACAGCTTCCCTGGGCAACCTGGGGAAGCCCCCACATCAAGAAACATCCCCAACAAATGTCAGAATACTGATTTTACACACAAAATTGACCATTTTAAGAGTTACATGTTCAGATGAGTGGGCAGAGCTTGTCAAACGTCAAGCTTGAGAGGGAAGGTTTCTGAAACACCAACAATTAGCTCAGTTTGTCCATCTCATTTGAAGTCCTGATCTTAGCTTGGAATGGCTGATGTGAGTCAATACTTTGACGGAGAGATGGCATTTGTTCAATTCAAATAACACCCATCAGGCTGACTTCTGTTCTAAAGCTCCCAGAGGTTAATTGAACAGATATGAAGCATAATCCAGTCTGAAATTGCCTCTGCTCTGCCTCAGAAGTGCTAAGCCTTTGGACTTAATTTAAGACTCCTCTCTTTTGCGCATTAGACAGAGTCGTGGAGGAAGTTTAAAGGAGGAAATGTTAATAAAAGACAACTTAATTGTAAAATTTGCATATGGTGGGGAGTTGTAGTACAACAGAGTTTAATGGTATCTCTATCAATGAGACTCAGGTATTTCCCTAGTTAAAATAACAATTCC
>VZSU01001309.1:107048-119313 GCA_013398715.1 Nesospiza acunhae
CTGCTGAACTGGAGAGTTGGGTGGAGACAAACCCAGTGAGGTTCTTCCCAGCAGGGCATGGGCAGGAACAACCCCCAGGGCCAGCACAGCCTGGGGGGGACGTGGGGGTGCTGCTGGGGACAAGGTGGCCCTGAGCTGGCAGAGGGCCCTGGGCCCAGGAGGGCCAGGGTGTGAAAAATGCCAATCTCTTGTTATTAAAATTTTAAATGTTTAATAGTAATAAAATGGTTATAAAAATAACAATGCCATTAGAGTAATAATAATTTGGACAATTTGGATTAGGACAATATGGGACAATAGAAACAAAGAGTTATGGACATCCAGGTACCTTTTTCTGGGCAGCATAAACCCGAAAAAGGACCCACATTAACAGAGGATTAACCCTGAAAAACAATAACCTGTTGCATTTTCATACACTTCATACATGATGCATAAATTCCATTCAAACACAGGATTCTGTCTGGGCAGTGTCACCTTCTTCCTCTGAATCCTGATGGCATCTCCAGGGCTGAGCAAGATGGGAAGAAGTTCATTTCTCCTGGTAATGGGGCAATAAATTACCTTTCTCTGAAAGATTCAGGTGTCCTGTGGCTGCTATCTCGGTGTGAGTCCTTTCTTCAGGAAAAAAGTGTCCTACATAGCATAGTTTCTATTTTAACATTTTCTTATAACGTAGAACTATATTTAACATACTACTTAAGAAAATTAATACAGCACAACTTTCTAACAGAACACATATAATATTAGTTTTAATATTTCCCAAAAGCCAATCATGAAATAAGCATTTTTCACAAGGAGGACCCTGGGGTGGCCCGAGGGTGGGAGCAGGTGAGGGAGGGGATGCTGCCCCTGTGCCCTGCCCAGCTGAGGCTCCTCTGCAGGGCTGGCTCCAGCCCTGGGCTCCTCAGCACAGGAGACACCAGGAGCTGCTGCAGAGGCTCCAGGGCAGGCACACAGAGGATTTGGGCTCTGCAGCATCTCTGGGCTGGGCAGAGCCTGCGGGAGCCGGGCTGGGCAGGCTGCAGAAGGGAACCATGGCAGGGGTGTCAGAGACATTCCCAAGTTTCCTTCATTTGCCTCACGATGGCCGCAAGGGCCCTGAAGGCCCCGTCGGGAGCCCTGGCCTGGCTGAGCTGGACGTTTGCTGGATGTTCTCACAGTGAGTGTTTGCAGGTGTGCTCGCTGTGCCTTCACAGAACGCTGCTTGGAGCAGCTTCTGATCAGTGGTGGCTTGTCCTGACCCGCCTGCACCTGCCCCACGAGTTCTGACAAGCGGTGCCTTGGCCTTGCTCGCTCACACCTGCCCCACAGGCCGAGGGCTCTCAGCACAATGGCCCAGGAATCTTCCCCACCTTTGGCCAGATGCCACTCCTTTGCATTGAGGCTGTATAAACTGCAACTTTTGACATGACTCTGGTGAGCCCCCACGGACACGGCGAATCTGTGTGGCTGGACCATGAGGATTCCGTCTTGTTGGTAGCTATATTCCCCTTCCCTCTTTCTTTCTATCCTTTATTTCCTTTTCTGATCCCTCCATCGCATTTGCCGTTGGCCCTCAGTAAAGGTGCATTTGTTGTGATTGAACTGACAGGCCCCTGCTGGCATCCCTTCCAGCCCCAGATATTCTGTGGTTCTGTGATATGTAAGGGAAAGTGTGATATCGTCACATTATTTTTTTTTTCTATTATTATCCTCCAAACTAAAATCACAGATACCTTTATATCAATTTAGAGTGGGTCTATAATGACCTCCATCTCTCTTTCAATAACAACCACTTGCAGACTTTTTTTGTTTTGGATGAAAATTAATTAAGGTATGCTCACTGTGTGCTTTATTCTGGAGGTAATTATGAGGCAGTTGGGAACTTTTTTGTAGGGCATTATGCTCAGTTTTGCAAAATAGCAGCCTGTGTTGTAAAAAATGAGCAACGTTAAACATGCTGTGATTTTTTTCCTTTCTGCCAGACCAAATAAAGTTAGATTTATCTCTAGATTGTAGCAGACTTGTGATAAAGACAATATAAGAAGACAGTGTAAAGTGCCTTGTCAAAGAAAAATATTGTATTAGTTGGAAAATAAGATGATTTTGCAAGGAGTGTGGCTGCAATCCTACTGAAGATTGCTTCATGCTTACTGTGAGAGCTTCTCTGATTGATTGCATTTCAGCACTTTTCAGTTTTAGGAAATTTCACATTACTCTTGTTTCTAAGAAGAGAGGAAGTATATAATTCTATCTTTCTGCAGTGGTTATTATAAGCTCCACAAGTATGTATCTTTCCCCCCCCCCCCCTTATGTTTGACACCAATAAGATTGTGGAGAGCTCATGCATTTCAAGAGAATTAAAAAAACCATCAAAATAAAGAAACCAAAATTATATTCAAAAGGATTCCTTTAGTTTGCCTTATCTAGAGGACTTCTCTAATCTAGAGAAAAATCATCATACAGCCTTATTGCTCAAGTAACTTTTATTTTTCATGCTCCTCAGTAAGCAATCCTGAATATTTCTGTCTGGGAGTAAAACCAAAGGTCTTTCTGGACATTTGTCAGTCTGAAGTCAGCACTAAAGTCACTGCTCAAATATATTTATGCTTCAAAACACTCATTGTGCTGAGATTAACTGTAATTTTATTTTCCTGCTCTTAAATGGTTTCTCTTAAATTTTCTCTTCCAAATTTTATACCTTCCAAATTGGGAAAATGAGATCAAAATTGGAAAAATGAAGACAAGTGCTTTTGTTTATGTGGTTTGGGGTATCATCATCATCCTTATTGTCATTATTATTATTATTATTATTATTATTATTATTATTATTACTATTACTATTACTATTACTATTACTATTACTATTATTATTAATGTGAATGGTAACCCCATGGTCCATCTAGTTTTCATGGCCTGGGTACATAAGAAAGACAAATCAACCAAACAGATGAAAATTAATTGCAATCCTTGTATTTGCTGAGATATTCCATCAGTTTTGTCGCATTTCTAATGAAAAGTCATTTTCACCCTGAAATCTCAGCAAAATGTCAACAGAAAGTGAAAACTGTCTTGCAATGTTCAGCGGCTTCCAGGAAATATTTCACACATATTTAAATATTTACATTTTTAGCTGTAAATGCCATAATCTTATATTCCTTAAGTCTGATCCGGAATAATAAAATACAAAATACATGGGATTTACAAATTAAAATATCCAAGTCAGGATATCCAAACTGTTTTTGTCATGCAGGCTCTTTGGTTATAGCCAGCTCCAGTGTAAATCAAAATTTCCTAATCTCTCAACAACCTTTGGAAGTCTGCTCTGGAATTTTAGTTTCTGGATGTAATTTTGTTTTGAATTGATACTGTCTCTGTTTTATATCATGTTTTAAAATGCTTCTGAAGTATTTTTATTTTTTTTTTTTAATTTATTTATTTAACACTATCACTTTAAACTGATCCAGTCTCCTTTGACATCTCATCCATTGATAACAGCATCAATGATGCTGTAGAATAAAAGCAGTGAAGTTTTAAAAAAATTTTTATAGCGTTAAGTTTTTTGGCATCTGGCCTTCCTAGAGAAGTTAATTGCAATTTACAACTTAAAAAGGTAAAAGTAAAGGGCTCCTAGATAATGCTAACGAAAAAGGATATGTAATATATTTATATTTGCTACTTGTATTAGTTCTTAAAATAACTATTACAAGGAAAGCAATTATTAAATAAAATTCAGTTGCTATGTAAATGGGAAAAGAGAAATTTTATTACGTCACTTGCAATCAAAAAGAAAAATAAAACAACCAAAGAAGCAAAAAAAAAAAAAAACCCAAAAAACCCAGAAAAAGGACTATACCAGTTTTTCAAGTCTGCAGTAACAGAGAACATCCACACCAACCTGCTTTTCACAGAGGAATTTCCAAGTTATTGACTATTCTTGATGATTTTTCTGCGTTATTGACTATGCTTGATGAATTTATGATTGTGTCCTATGGTACTGTAATTCTTCAGTGCTGAAAGAAAACCGAAGGCAGTTAAAAACTTTGATACAGTTTTTAAAAATACATAAGAAATTGACAACCTTCAATGAAGAAGAATGAACACCAGCTAGATAACTTCATTGTTTCTATTGTAATTGGTCAAAATATCTTAATTTGGGATTTAGAAATACCTGTTTTTCCAAGCTCTATCAATATTTTTCTCATGCTTTCCAAATAATGGCTTGGATGTCAAAAATAAATAAATACATAAACAAACAAACAAATATTTAATCCCTTCTCTCTCTACATTCTAAGTTACCCAGAGATGTCCTTTTTTTTATTCTTTTTCCTCAGCAGCATGTCTAAAATTTGCTGCTCTTCTTAGGTACCATGTTTAGACCCTACCATTTTATACTCCAGAAAGAGCAAAATCCCCAAATAAATAAAATTATTTCATTTTGGTGATAATTTTTGCCACTCTACCACTCTTATGCTGGTATTAAAGCAGGTTTCAATCTAACTTTTCAGTCCCATATTTTGCCATCAGTTTTATTCATGGCCTAATAAAAGGTGCCTTAATACTGTCTATATACAATTTTTCAGGCTATGGGGTGATGTAATAGGACCTTTTTTCCCCTTTTAATTTTTTTTTTTTTTTTAATTCTATGAAGCCTTAAAAAAGCCAAGTCAGGAGCAAGGCAGAAAGAAAACTTTGTATTTATGATGTCTCTGATCCTTCTTGATGCTCCAAGTTGTTGAATTAATATTATGGGAAAAGGTGCTCAAGGCAGTGAAAGAAGCAAATATTCTTGCCCTAATCCCAAAAGATGCTGAACAAATTTCAGAAGAGAAATATACATGAAATGGCAATTTCTATCTGGTTCTGCATAAGGGAACTGTGATGGGCAAGGTTGAGGTGTTATTTATAACAGAAGGATTGTGAGATGGGCTGTTTTTACTTTTTCCCAAAAGAGAAATCCCACTTACTGCTGTTCATGATATTATCTTTCTATCTCACGTATGACTTCTGTTTAATGTAAATGTGGCAGATTCTGTTTCTCAGTTTCTGATAAAAAGAAGAATTTCCACTGGGTAGATTAAAGAGTTCTGCTATCATGGTTCAATATTACTTTCAGAGTCGAGGGACTGTGCTGGTCCTATCTGTAACCTGTTCTTTATTTAAAGAGAAATTCTGGCTGTCTGAAATAATGTTTTAGATCACTATAGCTCCACAGCAACATTGATTTGCACTTCTGGGTGAAAAATGAAAGACAACATTATGCAGCATAATTATGCTGATGCCTCAGCTGAGCTCCAGCACATCTCCTGTGGGGGTTTGAGCATCAGAAGTCTGAACAAAGCTGGGTTGAAAAATAGCATGGCTGGTCCCTTTCATTATGAGCTCAATTCCTGATCCTTGCCTCCTGAATGCGCTGAATCTAATTCAGGCTTTGGTTGACACGAGTGGTAATTGCTTACAGAGGCTGGGGATCATGGGACCATGACAGGAGGGAGAATGTTAATCCTTAAGTACTTTCTGAGCATTCCTGTCAGCGGATGGAAAAGGGCACCTCACCCTACTGAAGCCACTGAGATCTCTTGGGTCTTTCACTCAGGAAACTGTGAAAAAAAAAAAAAAAATCATTGAGATATTTCCAGAAAAAACATTAAGTCTGATTTTCTATATTATTTCTCTTGAACTTTATAAATGTGGCTAACAGTTAAGCAATGTTGCTTTCCATCCACTGCAGGAGTTAAAAGGATTCTGCCCCCTAGGGCTTTAAAAGATAACAAAATATTGTGTATGCCTGACTTCCCTCTCTGGGTTCAAAGGACCATGCTCTATCAATATGTTCATCCCAAGAGTCAGGTGCACAGAACTCATTTTCTCTCTGAGACCATTCATGAGACATCATTGCCCCTCCAAGCAATTCAGTGCATACATGGACAAGATCAAGGTAAAAAAAAAAAAATAGAGGAATAATTGTGCATTATTTAAGCTAATTTCAGATTTAGCAGTTGAAAGACACTCGGAAAAATTCACTTTACTTCCCTGCTAAGAGAACTTGTCAGAACCTCAAGTGACAAATGCAGTCTTAATCTACTCTGAGGTAGATAGAAGCTTACCCTTGACTCAAAAATATGATGAAAAATGTTTTCAATTTCTTTCTGTTTTGCAGTAGAATTCAGTAACTTACTGGGAGCTCCCACTAGGCATGTCTTTTCCTTTCATCAAGTCCCAGTCTTGCTGTTTTTAAAAGTATTGTACATTTTAATAGAATAATGTGAGGAATATCCAGTGCTTCTGGCTTTGTCAATAGTTGGGGAATGATTGAACAGAATCCAAGTTTTAAATCTTTTCATTTCCATTTTTTCACACTGTTTTGTTAATAATTGACCAGAAAAACATTTCATGTTCAGCCCTCAGTATTGAATCTTCCCAAATCCTGAAAGAGTTTCTTTTAATTGACTGTTCAGCTAAAATACTTCCAGTTTTTATTTTGATTCAGCCACAAAACTATATTTTAAAAAACCATAGTAATTATAATATAGTTTGAATATTCTTTTTTGCAAGACAATAAATGCTGGAAATAATCAACAGTAATTCAAAGACAATTCCTTTCTGGTGAATGAAAAGTTTGAAGTAATCAGAACATTCAATGTGAATTTGTCAGATTCAGAGATTCTTGAGGTGACAGAAAATATGGAGGTCACTGTGTCTTTCTGAGCTGGGCTTGGGAGCTTTAAGTTTTTTAGTGTTTCCACATTATCAGGATTGTGGCAAAGGACAGCCTAATTATTGAGAGGTTATTTGTTTCACTTGATGCTGTCAGAACTCTTCATCTTTATTTGATCTGAGAGGAAACACAAAATAAAAGCTAAAATAAATTATCTAAGTGAGCAATTAAATGAAAATTCAAGAGCTATATAGGCAAAAAATATCCTCATTGATGAATTTTTCTCTCAGTCTGTCCCAAACAAAAGAGTAATATAAGTATCATAAATATATTTTGTCAAAATGTATTAGAAAAAATAGTTTCACCACCTCTGAGATGCTGAGCTTTCTGTTTATCTGCTCCAAAAATCAGACTCTAATTGGAAATACTTTTTTAATACAATTACACTTATATTGAAAACTCTATCTATAAAATATTGAAGAGAAAAATTCTCACACTTTTCCATTTCATACTGATGAATCGGGGCTTAGGAAACAGGCCAGAGTTTATTCACTTTATATTTTGGAAAGATCTATAAGCATTTATTAATTTTAATGGGGTTTAGGTGTTGACTTGGTTTGTTATACTTTACATTAGGAGGGAAAAAAAAATAACAAAACAGTGCATGTTTTCTGATCTGCCAAAACCATAATGGAATACATTATTTATCTGGTCCAAAGAAGGGTTGAAGAATGACTAGAAGAGGAAAACATGTTCAAAACTATGGCTCCTGTAAATATTTATCTGACAACATGGAGGATAGGAGAATTATTTCTGGACCCTGAACTCATGTGGGAAATAAGAAAAATCAGGAAATTCTCAAAAAGAATTTAAAAGTCATTAGTCAGATGGAGAACACAGTTTTGAAATTATCAGAGTACACAGGAACCAAAATCACCAGGCTGTGTGTTAGCACCTGGTGAGCAGCTGCCAAAGGAATCCTGTTCAAAAAGAAAAAAAAAAAAAAAAAGAAGTTATCATTAGGGAGTGATTTTGGTACATTTGGTTTTCACTATGTGCTAGTGGACTTATTTAAAAATCCATCTGAAAATCTTGTTCCAGGTCAGGAATCTGTTGACAAAAGATCTGAACATGGAGAGAAGGAGTAGGAAATTATTTGACATTGTCCTTCTTAAACAATCTGTTTCAAGAAGAGTCCAAACTTTAAAGAAAGCCTGGTTGCAGCCCTGTTTTCACAGAGATCTTCACCTCTGACTGAAGAAGCTGACAAAACAGATTTAACAGGATAATATGTACATTATGACATTTCTTTTCATCATCTGGAGCTCCCACTTTTCTCTTNCACAGGCATCAACACCCTGGGATCCTCTCCCTATATCTGCTGCCCTTTTGCAAAGGTCACTGTGTCTAGCTCCTCTGTGCCCTTGCTAGGAAGAAATCTGCTTTTTTGGCAGTCTAGTATGGAGAATTGGGCATCTGGTGGAGTGAGGGAAAACAAAATATTTGATGGGAAGGGAAATGAGACCTCTTACCATGAAAACAGGCTGTGGAGTTGGAATGTGCAATGCCATTACAGGTAAAATTATATTTTTGTGTCTCTCTCAGGGAAAATGTGAGGGACCACTCAGGGAAAACACAGTTCTTAATAAGAGAGGAAGTGGCAAACCCAGCGAAATGTCACAGAGCTCTCACAGTGACATGAGTGGGAAAGGATGTAAATTTACCACAGAGCACCTGCTTCCACCGTCCCCAGATCACACCAGAGATGAATTCACGCTGTCACTCATGCACAGGGTGAATTCCTGAGTCTCCCAGAGCTGCCAGGAGAGCTTTTTTACCTCCATTATGCCCACTGTGCTCCAAAATAAAGCTGTTTTCAGAAGGCAACACCCATGACAGGCGACCTGTGAAACTGAACAACTGAAAGGAAAAGAAGGGAACTCCCATTCCGTATCTGCTGGTTGTTACATTTGCTGTGACACTGCAGGGATTATTTTATCTTTCACCACAGCTCTACAACATCTTAAATATGAGACACCAAGCTCTGTGCCTTGCATTTTTTACCAGTAAGTTTTCTTGCACCAATAATTATTCAAAAATTTCTAAATGTGAGTGGTTGTGAGATCACCAAAAGTCATTAGAAAACCCTAGTTGCTTAGTTTAACTATTTGCACACCCACATATGCTTTTTATTCATATAATAAATAACTCCTTCACAGTAACTTAGTGGCTTTTTTATTTCCATGTTATAGTTTCAGTAATTTAATCATTCATTATAGCACTAAAACAGGATGGCCACATGTCAAGGCAAGGAGATATAGGTTTATGGCATGCTAAAGGTCACTGAACAATTATTGGGGTTACTAATTGACTTTAATTTTTTATAGTTCTGTCAAAAAGTTGTACTGCATATGTGGCATGCATGCTGCATAAAATGATTTAGCTACTGGATCACTTTCAAAAGCCTTAAAAGAAAACACTGTCTAGACAAAGAGAGGACTATAAAATGGCCCTGCAAGATTATGGTTAACTTTAAGGTTTAATGACATGCTTTCTACACAGTATTGCAACCAAAAGAAAAGCAAATTAATGACATTAAGGTTGCTGTCACCTGTAGTGGAGAAGGGCTTCTTACACTTCACACTTTGCTCACTCTTTTATTTGAGTAGCATCTCTTAAAATAAACCAGAACTGAGCCAAGAAAATTTGACATTGTAACTACAGTGTGCTGCTAATAATACCGAATAGATAAAATGCAAAATAAAAAAGGAAAATCACATTCTTTTAATCTTGGAACTGCTTTTGTAATTGCTTGTCTGTTTCCCATCATTATTTTGTTTAGATTTCTATTTCAGCAGATAATAAGATGAAATAAAAATGGTCCAGATTACAACTGTTACTCAAATGGGACAATACTTTATTTTAAAAGTTGTTCAGGTTCCTTTAGCCGGATTATTCCTACAGCACATTACTTGTTAAATGGAATTGCTTCTTCTTAGCTCTTTTTTACTTAGGTGGTTTTCCTCACTTACACACACATGTAACTCCTAATTTTGGTGGGATTCATGATTTTAGCTACCAGAAGAGTGGTGCCTAAATCTGTGCCTAAAAATCGTGGGTTTAGGCTCATTCCAACATCTGAAAGGTGACTCTGTCTGGACTTTGTGTCAGAAGGAGAAATGCATCAAATCTTGCTTTTTATGGCCTGCAAATCTGAAAACATGATTTGGAAGGAAAACATGGCAGGGTTAGAGGGCAGAAGGAGCAGAAGGATGTTATCCACCCCAGACTGAACGAGCCCAACACTGTCTGACATCAGCTCAGCTTGAAACCCATTAAACTGTCTGGCTTCGCCTGAACCACCCAAGCTTTATAAAAAGGTTTTAAAGGTCTTTTTCTTGCCCTGGGGTGGTAGGGAATGTTAAGAGCTTGACTTTTTTGCCTCTACAGTAGTTGGATAGCAGGTTTGTGTAAAGTTTTATCAGTTTGTAGTTAATAACCTGAGCAAAAGCCCGTCTGCATTGCAGGACTGAGATTTCCAGGAAAACAGAGGCAAGTAGGGTTTGAATGTGAGATGGATTCAAAGCTGATGAATTAAAAGCTGAGAACTTAAACTTCAGAATAGTTTTATCTTGATCTGACCAAAACAACCCTAACCAAACCTAACCCAACCCAACCCAATCCAACCAAAGCAAAGCAAAGCAAAGAAAAGCAAACCAACAACATCCTCTCTAAAAAGGGCACACTACTAAATTCATATCTACATGTGTAAGGGTTTCACAAGTGTAAGAAACATGAAATAAAACTTTTTTGCACCGTGGATTTCAATATTGCAGACACAATATTTTCAACAAATGAAACTTTGATGGGAAACCAACCTGCAAGTGAAAGTTTGAGTCAAAGGACTCAGGATAGAATCAAAAACCAGAATGAGTTCTGAAAATTAGTCAAGACAAGCTCCTTGATGAATGCATTGAAAGGATTAAACATTCTGCACTTTAAATTACACTGGCTCGTAAATTCAGCCTTTCGGATCTGACAAACACTTCTGGGCTGTGGCTGTTCCTGGAAGTTTTACTCATGGAACGCCACGAGGAGAGTTTGAAGAGCTGCCTGCTTCAGGAGAGGGGAGGATGGAGTGCCAGCAGCCAATGAATGATGGAGGAAGCAAGTTTGTGAAATGGAAAGTAAAAACCTGTGCATGTCTACAGTGTGACAAATAGTGCCACTTGGCAGGCAAAACATATGATTTCCAGTAAAGCAGATATAAATATATGGACTTGGGTAACTTTTGATGGAGCTGGAGACACCAGCAATAACAGCTGCATTTCTAGCATGAGTGTGAATGGCTTCTCATTAAGCCTAGTCCATTAGCAGTACTACGACAATTTTTTAAAATCAAATTCACATTAATCATGTAACACACCACATTGTGATATGTTTGATGTGCTCTTCAATTTTTAATTTAGATTTTTCAATCCATTTATCAAGGAAGACCTCAATTCAAAGTGAGTATTTCTTTTCTGAAGAAGAAAATACTTTTTGTGAATTAGAAGTTAGCCCTTAGAGTTTTTTTGGACCTTTATTTTGAAATTTCCTCTAGATTTTTTCTTCAATTATAAAAACAAAATTATTGGAAAAAAATCAAAGTCAGACTGACATTCTAAAGCACAAATGAATAAAAAATACATGCACCAAAATAATGCATGAATAATGAATATTTAATTGTAGCTCTTTGGATATTGGATTTCTGATATAGGCCTATTTTTAAGGCTATGCTGCTATTTTCAGTTCTCAAAATTTGCTGATTAATATTTCTTGCTCGATTGAGTCAATGGTCAAAATGTAAGCTAATAGGATCATAAGTTCTTGGATTCATTTTAAATCATGATTAATAGAAGTTATATTCATGCACAAGAGAATCAATTTGTGAACTCTTAATGGATCATATCCATTTAGTCCTAACTTTGTTTTTCTCCTTCAAGGAGAAAATATATTAAAGCCACTTAGGGTCAATTCTGAATGTTTAAGTATATTTCCAAAGTAGATAAAATGCCGCTTCCCTTCAGAAAGATTTGAGATGAATCATTGTGGAGCTAGATCAAGCAGATAAGCAACATTTAGAGAATTTTTTGCCCTCAGAGCATCCAACACCCTGGCTGGTTTCCTGTTCACCTGGAGAAGAGGAATTTTCTCTGCACCACAAAAGGACTGGTCCTCTTGAGCATCCCTCCCTGCTCATAGAAGTGTCACTGTGATATTTTATGAGAATCCTTTCGCTAGGATTTTTCTCCTGAGAAGCTGAGAAGCCTCAGAAAAGAAACGTAAACAATAACTATCTGGTGGCTGTGGAATGTGGTCTGGAGATGGTTCACCAGCAGGTGCATCTTTGATTGGTCTCATGTGGATTGTTTTTACTTGATGACCAATCATGGTCCAGCTGTGTTGAGGTCTGAGCCTCAAGTTTTTATTATTCATTTTCTTGAGGCTCTGAGCCTCAAGTTTTTATTATTCATTCCTTTCTAGCCTCCTGATGAAATCCTTTCTTCTATTCTTTTAGTATAGTTTTAATATATAATTTTCTTTTAATATAATATATATCATCAAATAATAAATCAGCCTTCTGAA
>VZSU01001309.1:127878-144634 GCA_013398715.1 Nesospiza acunhae
CATGGCTTCCCCTCCCCCTGCCCAAAATCCTCTCAGGCCTTCTCTCTCCCTCCGTTTCTCCTGGGGGGGGGCTGCCCAAAATCTTCTCAGTGCTCTTCCACCCTTCCACCCCTCAGGGTCAGGCCTACCTCTCCCGGCCGCATGGCTTTTCCCCTCCCCCTGCCCAGCCAGTAGCTGGGCCGGGGGAGAGACCTAAACTCTTCCCGCCGGAAACCCAAAGAGCCAGCTCCCAGGGGACAGCTCTGCTTTTAACCCCTGTGTTCTCAGAGGCGTAACCAATATCCCAATGGTCAAACCAGGTGCCAATTTAAAATCTGGACACCTAATTGGTGGCCACAGAATATCCCAGAAAATGTACTTCCTTTAAACCCACGACATCTGGCCTGGCTGCAGCAGCTCCAGCTCCCTCCAGGTCTGGACTCCTTCATCCTCTCACTCAGAGTTCAGCCTCTTGTGCAGCCTTGGGTGAGTGTCACAGCAGGCATCTGCCACACTCTCTTCTAAATGACTACATTTGTATGAGAAAAAAAAAAAAAATCCTCAATCCATTAACACCAGAGGAAGGGGTAAAAAAGAAGTCAAAGAGGGCCAGGTCAGTCAGTCATCTAAACATATGCACAAAAATACTTTTGTTTGCTGAAGGGAACAATTCAGCCTGGTTTCCAAGCCACAGAAAGCCACCTGACAACCTTAATTGTGCTGCCTGAGGTGAGAGCAACAAAGAGTAAGTGCTAAAGCCAAAGTTGTCAGCATTGTTTCTTGAGTGAAAGTTTATAACAGTTTTTTTTTCCATTCTTTTTTTCTTCTTTTCTTTATGCCAAAAAGGAAAATGCCTCAGTTTAACCAGAAAATATTATCTGAAGACTGCAGTGTTTTTCCTGTTGTTGAAATACTGAGCTGCTTTTCAAATTCTTTATAGAAGCTTTCTGCAGTTACAATTGTGAAATAATAAACACATGTTTTCTGTGCTGAATCCCTTTAAGTAAATTGTTCTAAACATCAAACCATGTTATTTCACATTTGCATGCCCACATTTTTCACCCACGCCACCAAATTAAAATCTGAATTCAAACCCTGAGACCTAATAAAACGGAACTGATAAAGAAATTCATTTCCAGATAATACGTTAATTAACTAAGAATAGTAAATGTAATAAATTAACCATTTGTTCAAGGTTAATTAGACCAGGTTAATTGATTGTAAGGCCATTTATTCTGACTGCAGGGTCTCTGCCATGATTCACTTAAAAATATCCAACAACCAGCTTGACTTTCAGTAGTAGAAAATGTCCTTTCAGTCTTTGGGTTCTGCTTTATCTATTTGTAAGCAACAACTTTTCTAATTTTGCTTAATACCTCACCTTCAATCCCAACAGATTCTGTGATATCATTAATTTCAGGCTTCAGACAGTTCAGTTCTTTCTCTCCTTCTGTCTCCAAGGACCTTATTACTCATTTCTCTAAAAAGAAAATTGACAAAATTTAATATTAAGTCTTTTCCCATCAATATCCTCAGCCACCTCCTCATGTCTTGCTTTTCTTGAGCTGTTATTGCACTTCTCTTATCTTTCAACACCAATGCAGTATTTGTCATTTATACTTTTTAAAAGATTTTCACTTACACTAATGCCTTTTTGATTCATTTTATCAGTGATTTAGAGGAATCCCATAAAGTTACATCCTTTCTGCTTCTAGGCACAGAGGAAAAATATCAACCTCCTGACACTTTCTATACGCCTGAAAACCTACAAAGTCTGACCCATAAGCTGAACAGAAATAAAATATCTTTATGGTGCTCGTGTCCAAGAAAATCTTGCTTTGATACAACACAGCTTCTCTGTAGTTCCCCTTATTTGTTATTGCTGGGTAATTGACAATGCAATCTAATGCATAATGGTTTTAAACTGAAAAAGGGAAGGTTTAGGTTAGATAATGGTAAGGAATTCTTTGCAAGTTGGACAGGGCTTGGAGCAGCTTTGTTTAGAGGAGGACATCCCAACCAGGGGCAGGGGGTGGAACAAGATGCGTTTCAAGGTCCCTTCCAACCCAAACCATTCTGTGATTCTGTGATTTCACAGTTTAAAAGTACAAGTGCATATTCATGCACTTCTTTGTCTGCGCCTTTTTCATTTTCTGAAGTACCGCAAAGTCTTGTAGTTACAAGCGCATTCACAAAAGTTAGATGGATCCTAAAGCAATCCTCTTGTGTATTTTACTGCTGAGGAACATCCTGGACATCCATCAGTATTTAGTGAGGCAAATTGCTGATATTCTCATTCATAGTTAGTGCAGAAATAGATTTTTTTTCCCAGCTCTCTTGAGATTGATGCTGCTTCTACAGTTTGCCTGCTCTTTCTCTGATCACCATGTCTCTTCATGTTTAAGGAAGGAACATTTTACTCCATTTTACTCTGTTTCTCTATTTTGACCAGTGGTCCTAAGCTTTTCACAGAATTATTAGGATTGAAAGGAACCTCTGAAGATCCTCTGAAGCTCAAATCCTCTCTGAGGCCTCCCCTGGAGCCTCTCCAGCATCTCTGGTCTCTCCTGAACCGTCAAAACCAGAACTGAAGTCAAATACAACAGGATCATTAGCAAGATACAACTTTTGGTTTATCTTAAGTTTTAGTTTCCTTCTAAATCTCTAGAAACCTCTTTGCTGCCTGTTTTCACCAATAACTTTGGATTGAGTTTTCTAACCTTGTAAAAAAAAAAAAAAATCGATCTTCTGGTATAAGTAAAGAGCTTTCTACAATTACGTTACCATTCTCTGAAAATATCCTTCCATTACATTTTAATCCCAAAAATTCATACTCATCAAACGCTAGAAGACCCAGGGAGAAGAAAACATATTTAGTTTAAAGTCAAGAATCAAGCTGCTTTGACACATTTTTGTGCTTTTAATTTTAAACAAATATTTCCCTATGATTACTTAGTCTGTAATGTTTTATTTTGCGCTGCCTTCACCTCATCACTCTTAAATTCTTTGTCTGGTTTCCAAAATACTAGTTAGCCATTTCAGAGGAATATCTCTTCTGAACATGAGGACATGCCCTTGAGGAAATCCATGGAAATAAATGGATTTTCAATGGCAAGGGTTCAATCAATTCCCATGCAGCTGGCATATCCTTTCTCCACAGATAGGTGTGTGCATTTGTATAGATACAGATGTTTAACCTTGTGCATAAATACTACACTTCTCACTGATTAAAATAATTTTTCTGAATACTCCAGAATAGAAATTTTAAAGTTTAAACATTTAGTACTTTATGAAGTCATAAACTTAAGAAATTCAGCTGTAGCTCCAGCTAGTTGTTAAATGTAGTGTGCATTTCACGAATCACAGATTATGCCTTTTTTTTTTTTTTAAGGGTAGATCCATTTTATTTTCTTACACCTGTGCACTGCAGTTGTTCCCGTTTTTGCCTCTCTCAGACAAGCAGGTGACAGGTCACAGAGTGATGCAGTTCAGAGCTGTGGTCACCAAGCATTCATCAAGGACTAACTGAGGTTTACACTATTCTACTTTGTTTAATGGAGTCTGTTCAGTTCTAAAAATTTCCCCAATCTCCCTTTTCTAAGGAAGACTGGGAGCTACCCTAAAGTAGATTTGTAGCCTATAAACTTCAGTTCTTCTGCTCCTGAAGGAA
Source organism: Nesospiza acunhae (assembly GCA_013398715.1). NCBI lineage: Eukaryota > Metazoa > Chordata > Aves > Passeriformes > Thraupidae > Nesospiza > Nesospiza acunhae. The sequence goes on from VZSU01001309.1 coordinate 131,528, forward strand.
CGAAAATCCACTCTCAAGGTTCCAGCAAATTCCAATTACCTTGCCAAAGCCATTTGTGTTTCCCACAGTGAATCCCAACCACAGAATTGCACACTGATATGACACGAGGGGCATTTTTTTTGAGCATTTTAAGACCTGACATGGCATCTTATCAGTGATCAAAGCAGAAATGCTTATGCTGCTCACATTGTGCCTCATTCATAGGCTTATACCTCACAGCCATAATGTGATATATAAGGAACAAAACACAGAAAAAGTGCAACCCACCTAAGTTGTGATCCTGCCTAAAATTCAGCCTTGTAAATAAGGGGATAATGTGCTTTTTCATTTTGAGAGGAGGTTTCAATTGATCTCATACTTAATGTCATAATTTAGCCCAGGGGAACTCAAAGTAAAATTTGTCAGGTTTTTTCTTGTGTGGTTTAATAAATATAAAAAGGCAACTGTGAAACAAAAATATTTTCTTGATGAGACAGTTGGAAGTGAGGGGACCTAAAAAATAACTTTTCTTCTGTGTCTTGATCTTGTTCTCTTTTTGTCACTGTATTTTGGCTCAGTAACCTTCAGCAGTTTCTTGATCTGCAATACTTTGTCACCACAGCTTATTCAGATATTTCTCTAAGCTTGATGGTGGAGCTGTGTCTTGATTCTAACATTGTCTGCTTTTAGTGTTGCATAAACATTAAACCCCAAAAAAACAAGGATCTGCACTAAGGATCAAAATGGCTGTTCCTCTGTGAGCAAGAGAGATGCAGCTTCTTTTTACAAATAAACAGCTGGGTGTTTATTTGATATATCTTGATGTGATGGGTTTGAAGTCACTTGATGCAATTGGAAAACAATAGAAGTCTTAGGACAGATTGTGCCTATCAGAACCATTGTCTCTGGATAGCACAGATCTCAAAAGGTAAGATTATACTGGTTTTGCTTTGCTTTCTTTGGTGAAAAATTGTTTTACTCTCAGTCAGGAGGTTCAGTGCCTCTGCTGAAGTGTAGAAGTCATGTGTTTTATAATTTTAGGACTTCAGAAGCTCTCCAGATGTAAATTTATCCCTGACTTCCAAGCCTCAGAGCAATCTTGTATTGCTTACGAAATAGCAGACATACCATTTCACCCTGATGAATTTATTCCTGCAGTCTTTGTCATATTTCTCATTTGTTTCATATTCACATAAGCAGGACCCTTATGAATCTACCTTAAATGATTTTCAGGAAGATTTATACTGTTCATTTGTATTTCCATATCGCTGCTGGGACGAGGTAATTTGCCAGAGGTAAACAAAAAGGGTACGTAATAGATTGCTCCTAATTATTATGGACAAACCAATCCAATCAAAGTGTGCAAAAAGAACAAAGAATAAATGAAAATTATGAAAGAGAGCTGGCAGAATTCATTGAAACCTAGTGAGATTTTTTTTTTTTGGTCTCAACAATAAGGCTAATCTTCCATTATGAAAAGTGTAGGTGTTGGTAGATGTACACACAATAATTTTCCTATTATCTTTTTCATTATTTCAGCAGAAAGATGTCCTGTTGCAAAATGATTAACATTTTAATCTCTGTCTCCTCCTTATCTTTTAAGGATAACATGTAGGCTGAAAAGAAAACAACTTAGAATCTTTGTAATAGTCTATGTCTTCCTAAACTTTTTAGGATTACCCTCAAATCAAGGACTACTGCAAAGTTAGATAACTGAAGCTCAGGTCCAATTTTCTGATTGTGCTCTGGAACATGCTATGGAACATTTAATCTGTTTGGCACAATTGTAGAGGTACAAAATGCATTATTTTAATGTATGTTCAGTTGAGCCTGGGAAGAAGAGAGGAGTTCAGGGAAGGTATTGAAAGTTTTGAGGTTTTTTTTGTTTTGTTTTGTTTTTGATGGAGTTTTTGTTTGTTTTTTTTTTTTTTTTGGTTTAGTTTGGTTTTTTGTTGTGGTTTGGGGGGGGAAGTTTTGTTGTTGTTTGTTTGTTTGTTTGTTTGTGTTTTTTTAGTTTTGTGTTTGTTTTTTTTTTTTTTTGCCTGTCATGATAATTGCTGAGGGAGTGACTTTTTCCTGCTGTTACTTAAACCCACAAGCCTTTTGTTATGTTATGTCTTGAAAAATTGTAGAGGGGACAGGTACAGCAGGGTCAACCCACCAAAGTCTGGAATACCCTTGAAACAAACAGTGCAATGGTTATTCCTAATTATGAAGTCTATTAGTGTTAGCAAAATAAACACATGCTATCCCATTTAATTTTTTTAGCCCCAAAACATCTCCTTTTACTAAGTGACGTATGTGAAATAGAACAACAAAATGGAAGAGCAGAGAATTTCTCACTTCTATATTACTTTAGAATAAAGCTTGAAATTTTTGTGTTGACATGACATTTTGACATATGCTATCTCAGGTCTTATCTGATATATAGTGATATTTTCTCACTTCAGATGAAGAATTCTAGTAAATCCCTGAGGAGCTGGGTGTTATCAACCTAGAACAGCAGTAGAGTTGGGGAAGACTTGGTGTGCAAGTCTGAAAATTAAAAGTTCATAGTTTATAAAACACAAAGTTTTACCTTCCTTGCTTTGAAAGTTTCTGTTTTATTAGACCAGAAGTGGAGGTTTTCAATAGATACCTACACTCTCCATGCATTAAATGTGTCTGTCCCAGTATTCAGATTTTTAAAATACAATCAAAGTGAATCCAAATTACATAAATACTACAGGAAACTACCACTGATGATAAATTTATATATTTTCTCTGTTTATACCTTCGTTTTCTTTGTGTGGTAGTTGATTGCGTGGCTTTCTTTGCCACCCCTGGAATGAAGAGTTTTGGCCTTCGTCAAGAAAATTGAGGGTGGAGAAGTTGTGGTGAGTTACTGGGGTCTTTTAGCAGCAAGAGCTGCACAGTGCCCAAGTTAATTCAAATAAAGGGTCAAAAAATTTCCTTGTTATTGAGAGGCATCACAGGCTAAAGCAGCTCATGCCTTTAAACCCTGAATTGTGTCTTCTGTAATGCTGTAAAATCTTAATGCAGTCTAAATAACTTATTTTGCTTATTTGACTGACAATCTCTAATGCTTTCATTGATTAAATTATGGAAATTTATTGATTCTTTAAAAGACACATTTCATCAGGTGCCCTGCAGTTTAAAACCTGTGTCCCGTTCTGTTTCCTGTCTCCAAACACTTAATGCCTGTGTGTCTGCTGAGTTTTCCAGTTTTCAGTGTTTCAATGGCACAATTAATAAATAATCTGAATTTCTACATTAGAAAAGGACACTGCAGTGCATTTCACTCTGACTGACACAGCAGACCTCTTTAAAAAGGGTTCCCACCTGCCTTCTCATGAAATGGGCAAAAAATAATCAGGCAGGACTGTCCAGGAGTCGCTGAAATTCATAAAGATCTTTATCACGATGTTACTCAAACATTTATAACACTATACCTGACTAGTTATAAAACATAAGCCAAAATCTGTGAGGAAAAAATAAAACTCAAACCCTGATGTATACCTGAAGCAGTCTCACATAACTTGGGCTGCAGAAGTGCAGTTTTCCTAATGAGCACTTGCGATGTTTAACTGGAATTTATCTGGATGCAGCGGTACACATCCCGGCAGGAGGCATCTCACTGCAGTGTTAAGACTTGGAGTGACACATTTAATAACATCCTTCCATAAATTGGGAACAAAGCTGCTCTGGAGATGGCTCCAAAGTGGCCCTGCCAGGCTGTAATGCTGCAGGATTAGGGAGACTGATACTTGGCACAAAGCAAACTGAATAAAAGAAATGTTAAGCTGGGGGAAGTTTATTGTACTGATGCATTGTGAGAGAAGCGTTAAAGTAAACCTCAATTTCTTCTTTATTGATCTTTACAGAAACTTACAGAGTGCACAGCTTTTCCTGGGGTATATTTACCCCACCAGTCACAAGTTTCTGAGGCAGCATGCTGATTTTTGGTGATGGTCTCTGGTAGCTTGTCACTTGTCCTACACTTCAGGAGGCAAAAATGGAAGGAAGAGTTCTGGCCATCTGTAAAGGCAGCTGGGATTCATCAAACTCACATCACCATGAGAGTTCAGGCTTTAGTACAGCACTAAAAATAACTAAAAAAAAACTCCCCAACCTAAACCCCACAGATTTCCACCATGAATTTGCTCTTTCCTGAAACATCAGCCTTCGCCCACTTCCAGAGGGAATATGTGACCCCTGCACGTTTTGTGGTTGAAAACAGTTAAGATTTGTAACAAGGGCAGAATGTTTTGCAGTACGTAATAGATATATATCCACTGTACAGCTATTTTCAGAGTGAGACATAAAACCTGCAGAGTACTGGCAATTAGTTTTGGCTTTGCACTTTATGGGAACAGATTTAAGTAGCTCATCTCTCTCCTTAAAGCCTCACTTAATTTGCTGCTGGAACTTTGCAGGGAAGTTCTTCCCTCCTGCTTTGGTCTGGCTTTTCCCCACTGTCCTGTACAGTGGGATGGGTGGGAGGTTCCTTTTCCAAAAAAAGTCTGTCAAGTGTGTTGTGTCCCTGCCCCAGGCACCAAAAGGTTTTTGGAGGGTGTCCTAAATGCAGGATCTGTAGGTGATGACCCCTTCCGAGCTGGTTCTTCTGTGAGCCATGCACAACAGAACTCATTAAAGAGGGTCCTTACCAATCTATTTGCTGAAATTTATTTCCCCAGAGATGCCATCAATACCTGAGGTGGACAGATCCCCAGAGCCACAGGTCTTTAATCTATACTTTCTAATCTCAGTAACAGTGCAAAGAGAATTGAATTCTGGGTTCTGGAAATGTAATGGCCATGGGAGATGCTTCAAAACATTAACTTTTCCTTTAGCTGAATACTTGTACATGAAAACAGACGCGAGGTTTCTTGCACAGCATTAAATTAGGCTATTAAACCAGGATAAATCCTATAAATACTTGAATGTTCTTTAGATACTTCATTCAAGGAAGAAAATTAAATAATGGTTCCAGACATTACATTCAGAGATTTGCTTCCATGCACCACGAAATTAAAAGTATTGATTGTCCAAGTCATTGTACCGTGACAAAGGTCAGAATCTCACCCCTTTTAATCTGGTTCAGCCCATTTCTTTGCAACTATTAAATTCTGTCACTAGCTGCTTATCAAAATAGACTTTACTGAGTTATAATAACCCATAGAAGGATGCTTAGAAGTAGGGTCAGTTTGCTCTTCTGACTTTCAACACTTGTTTTCATGGATTTTTTTTTTTTTTTTTGAATCCCAGTGGTTTTTGCCTCTGAATTTATATTTTGACTATAACAATTGTCAAGATAGTTTATTCATTGTGCTTTGAGTTGATTCTGAGGCAAGAGGAAAGTGGAAAATATTAATTTATGTAGATTAATGCTTCCCAGGGGGTGCTCATGAAACTTTGGACAAATGTGTCAGTAATCCTCCAACTGGCACTTTTGCCTGCAGCCCTGGCTCTGAAGTGGTGGCAGGAAAGGCTGTTCCTGCTGGTGGTGTCTGTGGTTGCATCAGGGCAGACAGGACCTATTCCCTGCTGCTTTTTGATTTGCAGCTGCTGTGCTCCCTTTGCCAAGAGGGCTCGGAGCAGATAAAGCCTGTTGAGAGAGTTAGGGGCTGAATTTAAAATTTATCATCTTTGAATTTACAATTTGTCATCTATGCATAACCCTTCTCCATTATTTTTCATCTTTTTTTTTTTTTTTTGTGTGTTGGTGGTGTTTGTTTGTTTGTTTGTTTGTTTGTTTTTGTGCTTTGATTTTGTTTTGTTTCAGCCTTGGCTGTTTATAGATGAGGGAGCTGGAAGTGCTGATGGTGAAGTGAGCAACACCTAATTCTGGGGTTGCAATTAAGTCAAAATCAATCAATTTGAGTCTTAGGCTCAACGTTCTAACTACAAAGCTACCCAGGCTTAGTTTCCCAAAGCTCTTCTCCTCCTACTGCCTTGTGCTGCTGGCAGAAGAAACTTTATCTGGAAGCATTGAAGGTGTCCAGACATATGTGGGTTAAAATCTTCCTGTTCCCCTGTGGTTTAAGTGTGGTTTTTATTTCAATTTTTCAATTCTGTTTTGTGGCATTCTAGGGAATCAGCTTCCACCAATTACAAAATTATTCTTTCTGAAATCAGGATACATAAAGAGAATCAGAGTTTCAAAGGTTAAATAGAAGACTGAGGAATATTGGAGGAGTTGGCTCTAATATGCTGTGAAAGATATGGTTAGGTTGTTTTTGTCCTAATCTTATTTATTCTAAGTTTCCTTTAGTCAAAAAACCAGAAATTTTCTGGGGGGAAAAAGAGCCAACATGATTAAAAAGTGATAAATGTGACTGGATATAGTGTTATGAGTATTATGTTCCCACTGACTGATGGGAGATCAATACTTTCAGGTTTTTTCTGCAGGGAACACCTAGAAAACACAGCTGATTAGAGGCTTTTGCTAGTCCTTCTTTTCAGTGGTATTTGCATAACTGCTACCTTTAAGATCCAATATTTTCCTGTTTTCTTTCCCTCACCTGTGTGTTTTGTACTAACTTGGAACATTATTGAAATACTAGATTTATTTAATTTGCTTGAATTTTGATACTTATAAGATACATGTAAATATTGCAGTTTTGCTGTTAGTAACCTGTTGCTGTGAAGATTTTAACACCTGCTTGTAATATTCCAGTCCCTTTTATCTCATTTTCATGCTAATCATGTCAGCTCTGTCACCCAGTTTCAGTGACTGACACCTAAAATTAGAATTCCTGGAGTACTCTAACTTCCTTTTTTTTTTTTTTTTAAATCTCCCACTCCTTCTTCAAAGGTTAGTTTCCTTTTTAAGGAATAAAGGAAAAAGAGGGTAGATCCAAAGGGGTCTTACTTTGTAGTGTAAGACAAAGACAAATTTTAAATATTTTACTTGAAAATAAAAAATCACAACACCTTCTCTTATGCTACTAGATCCTTTTTAGTTTCCTAACTAGATCATGAGCAACCTCAGATCCACAAGCCCTGGGAGTGTAAGGCAGGGAAGGAAAAAGGAGGTTTTAATCCCCTCTCTCCTCTACCGAGGGAAAAACTGAGCTCATGAAATGAATCTTCTCTCCTCTGACAAAACAGGACTGCTGTGTATACAGACATAATTTTATTTTTTGTTACATCTACTGTGAATATTTCATGTGGCTACAGACAAGTATTTAGGACCTGGCAGGTAAAAAAAAAAAACAAACAAAAAGAATTGTCAGAAGAATCTTTTAAATCTTTTATTCCTGTGACTTTGTGTGCTTTCTGAGGTGCTCTGAGAATAAAAAAGGAAACTGATAACGTGGGGAGCAGGGAGCCTGCCTGACCCAAGCCCACTCCTTCAGACTTGAGTATTTTTAACCAATTACTCTCTTTTTCCTCCAGGCTGCATAAAGCTGCAGGCCCATAGGAAACTTTGCTGGCTGCAGCTCAGTGAGAATCCTGCTCTGAAAGAGCAGCAGAAAGCTCAGAGTGCCTACAGGTTAACACAGCATCTCTGCTGGGTCCCAGACAGACACCTCTGATTAAAAATTAAAAAAAAAAAAAATTAAATAAAAATAAAAAAAACCAGCCAAACAAACAAAAAAGTAAAAAGAAAGCCAGCAACAAAATATTTTTTTTCTTATTTATAAAATTACCTGAAAGCTGCTGTGTGAGATCAAGCTCCTCAGTGCCCAACCTGGGAGCCCCAAGTGTTTCCAGAATTGTGGAGCTGCAGTTTTAAAAATCTTAAGAACTTTTTTTTTGGGACTGGGGGAATTAGGTGCTTGCACTAGACCTTAGCCTTGAACTGGAAAAACATTATTTATGGAGAAATGAACCTTCTCCTTAATTTGTAAGTGCTGTTTCAATGCTATTTTTCTGTGCAACCTGGACTAGTCTTATGCCTTCTTGTTTTTAATGTATTGACCTCTACATATATATAACATATAAAAATAAATTGTAAATATAATATATTTCTATTTTTATATATATATATATATATATAAAATTGTAAACAGAATATATTTATATTTTCTTACATACATTGTATTTCTTTTTATAGTTTGGATGGTGTTGTGTCTGCTACAGGTCATGGAATACACTTATTTTCAGTAGTGCTTAAGGTCATTCAAACACTGGGCTTCCTATTTTATTAATACATATTTTCAGAGTTCCACACCTGTTTTCCAGAAGGCTTATCTTTCCTACATAAGCCTTACAAAACTAAAATAAGTTTAAGAAAAAGACACAGGCCTGTACCTATTTAAAGTTCAGTTATCTGAAGGTTTCCTCCTTCTGCCCACTGAAGGCCAGTTTTCTGTGAAACTTGGGCATTTCCAGTTTTCTACAAAGCTGCCTGCAGGGCAGATGGAACATTAAAAATGAGGCTTAAAAATCTCTGTAGATTTTTTTTTAACTCCCACTTGGGCTGGCCATAATGCAGCATTCACAGCCCTGTTTTAATATTCCTACAGACACATGTTGCCATCAATATGGATAATGCATTTTACACCATTAATGCCACCCTGAAATCCCATTAAAGCCCATCCGAGGTAGTTCCATACTGGCTCCACCAATTCCAAAAGTAACAAATTATTAAGAGTTTTACTATTTCCAGGCAGATCGTGATTTCAGATTTCTCCAGCAATAAAATTCCTTGTAAGGGTTGGAAATAAAACCCTTCTCTCACAAGGGTAAAGCATTGAAAATAGAGAGCTGCAGTGCAAGGTTCCAAGAATTAAGTTAAGCATGGGAAGTTAAAAAAGGAGAACAGCACCACCTGAATATCTTTTATAAGGAAAGAAAGCTCCAAATTTCATTGCACCGTACAGAGAGGATTTTGAGGGCTTTGCTCTCAGAGTTTTGGAGGATGAAGCAGAAGAGTTTTATGTCAGCGAGGATACTGTGTCAAATACAGAGTGGTGCTTCTGCATTTTGGAATGGAAATGTAAAATATTACTGCTCCTGTGGCAGAGAATCATTTTAGTATGTTAGATTTAATGGTGCCAGCTTTACTGCCCTGGACTATTAAGGGAATCTATAGTCTGATGGCTTATCATTCAACTTTTATTAGCTAATGGCTGATGCTCCCAAACTGTATCTGTGTGAAAAAGGGAGTAACTTGCTGTTTTTAAGAGTTCATGAGCTTCTGAAATCACTTTAGTGAAATGTTCTCCATATCTGATCGAATTAGTTACCAAGGCCAGAGTTTATTACCATTAATTTTATCACCAGCACTCATGAAGGATACCTGTGGGTAATGCCATCATGGTTCCAAGCAGCAGCAGAATATCAATATTCTGTTTATATGTCTGATTTTCTGCTGCTGGGTATGCATGGTTAATTAACCTTTGCGTCACATAATTTAATTTAATGGATTTAAAGCAGGACAACTTCGGGTTGTGGGGAATAGACAGCAGCTTCACAGTTCAGAGAATGCCACTAATGGAATTCAATTAATATATTAAAAATTGGTAAGTAATAGTGAGGAGCCTGCCCTGGGTGAGCAGCTTGCCCACTCTTAGCACTTGACAGAAGTCTTCTAAAAAGTGCTAATCAATAACCTCAAAAATACCCCAAAACTCTCTGTGCACAACAGAAGCTGTGCTCTGCCAGACACACCTGATAAATTTTGCCTCTCACGTCCAGAGGTGGAAACAATGCTGCATCTGCAGGTAATAATCATGACAGTTCTTATTTAAATTAATGCATTTGCATTAAAAAAAAAATCCTGCTAAGGGAGCAAGTGCTAATACATTGTGGTGGTAAGTTTTTTTGGTTTGGTTTTTTTTTTGTTTTCTTGGGGTTGGTTTTTCTTGTTTGTTTTTGTGGTGTTGTTTTTGTTTTTTTATTTTGTTTTGCTTCATTTTGTTTTTTTTTTATAATTTGAATTTTTTTCTAAACTTTTAAATTTAAATTTATCCGCATGCTGCGGTATTTTTTAATTTTTTTTTTTTTCTAATTTGAAATTTAATTTAAAAAAAAATCCTATTTGAAATTTAATTTATTATTTTCCTAATTTTTCACCTCTTCCACAGCAGAGGAGCTGAGGCAGTTTGGGGGATGGATAGAAGCAGCTGTGGCTGGCGGAGGGTGCAGTGCTGTGGGGTGCTCAGCTGCACAACAATTTCCGTGGGGTTAATTAACACCTGGGGCTGCAGAAAGCACTGCTGGAATTTCAGAACATGCTCCAAGGAAATCCTGCCGGCCAGGAGTTATAAACTGAGTCAACTCCTCTGCTTGAAGCTCTCCTTGGAAAACAGAGGAGGTGGGGGATTCTTGTTTTACAAGGGAAGGATTTGTCTGGTAGAAAATAATGATTTTATATCTGGATATTGCATTTTACTAAGACAAAAACTTGCACAAGGATGACAGTATGAAAATATAAACATTTTTCTCCTCAGAAAAAAAGAATTCCTTGCTGCTGTTGCCCTTTGATACTTTCTCAGGCTCAGCTGTGCTGGGTATTTAGATATACTATGTTATCGCTGTATAAATTTTTTCTAAAGAGTGATTTTTCCAAAGCTTAAATGTGGAAATAACTCATTGTTAACTCCTTCAACAGCCACTGATCAATCAGAAGGTTGATATCACTGGTATCACTTGCCCTTCTGTATAAAGTTGTCATCAGATATTAAGGGTGAAAATAATTTTCTTATTATTTTTAATCCCTTGAGTTGAAGAATGCACAACAAATGGCATTTTTTTTCCAGAGACTTAGTGCAAAGAACAAAGTCTTGGTGTGCTCAAACCTGATGAAAATATCTAAGTCTACTCAAATATGTTTTAATTCTGTCTATTTTTATACTCAGGTTTAAGCATATACAAATCTGACAAGAATACTGCTGCAAATTACACAGATTGGAGCACTTCAGTATTTATTTTTCAGTTTGAAATCAGCTGAGTTCTCTTCTTCCCCCCATGCCTTTAACATCCTCCCTTTTTCAGGTTAAAGACAAGTAATGCTTTAAGTTGCAGAGTAACATTTCTGACTTGGAACTCTTTAGGCACCAGTTGTGAACAATTATCTTATTCTGCTGGTTCCATGTGAAAATTCTAGCGGCTGAATGGGTACAGAAGCATTAAACCAAATAAAAATCTTTCCATAATATGGTTTTACAAACTGTGGACCAAGAAAGGCTTTTTGTCTGTCAAACCCCCCTTGTAAAAGCACAACACTGCCATGTGGGCTTGTCTTAATAGTTTTTTTAAAACTTAAAACTTCCCCTAAATCCCTCTGTCTATGAGCAGCAGTGTCTTGACTTCCCTAATGGGTCGTGAGCAGCACTTTAAATTCTTTAAAATATTTCAGAAATTGTGCTGGGGATGCATATTGCTTCAGAGAACACAGTTTGAACAAGCTTCAGGAATGAGAGAATCCTTTTCTGACTGGGTTAATGATGGTGGCCATCATGAGCTGGTTTTTTTTGTTTTTTGTTTTTAAATGCCTTAGTTGCCTTCTGATGACCTTTCAAAGATGGTAAATATTCAGTATTTTGCTTTGCTTTATCATTCTTCAGTGAAATTTAATTTAAGTATTGTGTTTTCCTAAGAAAAAAATATTCAAATGAGAAATTACAAAACCAAAAAATCACTGCTGATGCAATTTCTAAATAGAAATAAAAGAAGTAGCATTATTCAATGTCAATTAGAGGTATGTAATCCTTAGTTAGAAGGATGAGTGTGTAATTTTTTCTTTACTGGAAAATAACTCACATTTCTCTACATTTGAAAAACTCAAATTATAAAAAATATTTCAAATGTATATATTTGACAGCTTAATAGAGCATCTTCAAAACATGCTTGTGTTGTGGGACTCGTTGACAAGCTGAAAAGTTTGTGGCTGTTGACAGAAAATTGAAAAACCAAAATGAAAAGCTGGTTGAAAAAGCTCACTTTGGTCAGCACGGAGATCGCTTGAGCACTCTCAATCAATGTAGTTCAAAGCCACCAAATCAAAATTCCTAGAAATTTTAACTCCTCTGATTTAGCTATTTCAGGCCATGAAATCATCATCACTTTTGAAGCAAGGATGGGAAGGGAGCAGCAAAACATCTGCTTCAAAATTCTGTTGTGACTTGGTGGAAATGCTGTGAGGGTGAACTAAATATCAGGTTTGCCACGAGGGTTTTGTGGGGTGAAATCCCACACTCCAAGGAATTCTGGAGGCTGTGGTGAATGCCCACTGGAATCCCTTCAGCTGCGTTTTTCTGGGGGTTTGGCTGCTGGAAGCTGCTGCTAAAGGAAGTATTTGACATAAAACAGCCCTTTCTGGGCTCCGATGAGAGATTTTCAGTTAAAAGAAACAGATTTAATGACTTTTTAGGAACGACTTTGCGGTGCTGCTGCTGAGGGGTGCATTCACAGACAAATATGGCACTGATTAAAAAATGAAACCCACTGCCAACATCAGGGAAAAACTCCCTGCCCATTTTTCTTGACCCAAAGCCTCCCTTTTAAGCTCAGCTGTCAACAGAAGGGGACATGAAAGAGGGTGGGAAAGGAAATAAATCAGCAGCTCCTCTTGTCTTATGGATGTCCTGGGTGGAGGGATGATGGCTGCAGCCTGGTGTCAAATTTTGGGCCGTCCTGTCATCCAAAGAAGCCACTCTTTGTCTCAATTTAGTGAAATTGATTAAAAAAATGAGCGTGGAGAAGAAATATGGTCATGTGGTTATGGGCAGCAGTGGCAGCAGTTGAGTGAGAGATCTGTGGTCTTCTATACAGCTTTTTTTTGGTCCTCCATGCATTCTGAGGAAGCCAAGGCATGAAGGCTAAAAGGAAAAAGATTAAATATTTCTCAAGCTTGCCACAAAGCTATTTTAGTCTGGGCACTGCAGTGGTGCGCATGTATTCAAATATATGTATTTAATAAAACTACTAAAGAGACACCTCCCATTGTCTCCCTGTTGTTTGCTCTTCAGCTTTGTAAAATAATTTAAGGCAAATTCTCATGTTATAAAACTAAAGGCAGAGTTATTTCAAATGCTCTTCTAAAACTGCAATGCTCAAAAGCTTAAATTAGTGCTGATTACACAAACCTCTCCTGTAACTGAAACTCAACACTGTGACCAATGAAGCAAACATTCTCACTAATTTACAGGTGGAAAGTAGGAAATTGAGGCATGG
>VZSU01001309.1:145530-157161 GCA_013398715.1 Nesospiza acunhae
GCCCATTTTTTGACAAATTTTATTAAACAGGTTCATAATTTAAAAGAAAATTCACATGTGTTGGAGTTCTATGCAGATGTGGCCATTTTTACATGTTTTGATAAATTGGCTTTGTGTAGGCCATATAATAATTCAGACCAGAAGGACTGAAGATTCAGGATTCCTTTAATGTGAGACATCAATGGGTTTTTAAGTATCCTATAGATCTTCTTTAGACATATTATTCCATGTCCAATCAGCAAGTGTGGCAGAGATAAAGACAAAGCAATTCAAAGAATGATTCAAAAATAATTAAATAATGTATTCAGTATTGTGAGGAAAGTTTAAAAAAAAAAAAACCAACAAAAATAACAACAGGTAATATTAGGAGAAGGATGCTTTCATAGATTTAAAAAAAATTACACTCTGTGCATCCCTGGAAGAATTTTCTAAATGCTCCTGGAGCTCTGGCAACCCCAGGGCTGTGCCCATTCCCTGGGCAGCCTGGGCAGTGCCCAGCACCCTTGGGAGGATATTAAAAACCCCATGAAGCCCCCCTCAGTCTTACACAGGTCATGAGGGTGTGATGAAACAAACCCATCCTCACATCAGGCCAGGGGCGTGGAAAAAAAGCAGAGTTCATCCTTCAGGTGAATGCATTAAAATGTACAAACTGTGTTAAAGTTGCACCAGAATTCATGAGGATCAGTTAAATTAATAAAATGCAGTGAATCAGTAAAGTAATGCTGTGGCAATTAGGAAAAAATTATATGGAGCATTTTGAGCAGGAAGACAGAGAATTCACTAATTACTTGTGCTGACATTGCATTGATTTTGATTCATGTGCATTTTTGTTCTGGAAATACACTAATATCTAGCAGAATAATAAAACAGAGTAGCCATTTTTTGCTCATATTCTGTAATTTTTCCTTTTTGTCTGAAGCACTGGAAGCTTCTTTCAAACCTATGAGTACAGGTCGATGTTAGGGAATAGAGCCTGTGGTAGGACACTGCTGCTGCTGCTGTGAATGATAAATTGATTTATTTTATGAGTCCTGCCTGCAAGTTCAGGGTCAAAATCATGTCTGCAATCTGAATTGTCTGTTAATGAAATCACTGGGAGATCCTGGTGAATGAAAGGGATACATGAGGAGGTATCCAAGACTCTTCTGACTTGAAATTAAAGATGATTTTAGTTTGCTGAAATGGTTAGTGCCACATTTCCAGGAAAATAATAAAGACATCACTTTGAACTTAGATTAACCTTTTCATTTTTTACCAGCCTAAGAATATTGTATTTTATATTGGAAACAGTAGGCAAGTCATGTTTTTGCTCGAAGGTGAATTTAAAGGGAAAATTGGTATCAGAATAATTAGGAAAATTATCATCTTATAACCATCCTTAAATACTTTCATGATAATAACTGAGATATCTTTAGGGTATTATTAAATCAGTAATGTTACGAAGCACACGTAGGAAGCAAACAGCCCTAAGAGGATTCTTTCCAAATGAACAGATCCATTTTTATGATTGCAAGCCTGTAAAACTTTCCTAGCTTTGTTGGTTTCCTAAAAAATTGCAACTTCAATAATTTCTGTTTCACTTTATTAGCACTCAATAAAGTAATGAAGAGGAGTGGTGAACTGAAATATGTATCTGAGTCTCAGGTACCTGGTTCTTCAGCTGAAAGCAAGTACATGGAATATTTGACCATTTGGGGAAAATAAAAACCCAACAAAATCTTGGTATCTCTCAACTTAAATGGGAGTTTTTTGCCCACAGTTATTTTTCCTTTCTTTCTAAACATGTGGTATGTATTTTCTAAATTGCTACAGATGAGGGCTACATTTAAAATGTGTGATATTACTTGTACCAAACTGTGGTTAGGAGGAAATGTTCTTGATAGTGTATTTCAAACACAATTTCTTGTTAGATTTAATCTTTTTGAAAGACCTCTCAGATGTTAAAAGCATTTTCTTTATCGTATAGAAATGACTAATCTTAATTTCATTTAAAAAAGCCCCTTGTTAAGTACTTTCAACAGGAAACTTATGAAATCTGTGCCAGTTAATGAAGTTGTTCCAATGGCCCTTTGAGTTACACAACATTTAAAGGGAGGTATTCCAAATTATAAGTGAATATTGTCTACCATGACTTATCAGTGCTACTGACATATTTTGTGAGGACTCACCATTGTGCTTCACTGATTCTGTCACACAATGCCAGGGGAAGTTTATAGGGTTTATTCCACCCTTTGGTGGCATGTCACAGTGAAGTCATCAAAGGACTGATCAGAAAAAGTCTGTGCAAAAGCACAGACCTGGCTTGCAAGATGTGGCAGGGGGTGTGTGTTCAATTTCCATCTGTCAGAGGTGGGCAGTTATCCTCTGCTCATGGGGCAGTGTTCCTTATCTCTCCCACAGCCAATCCTCCCTCCAGGAGATCTCTGATGTCCATGGGCCATTAATTATTAATTACCTTCTGTCCATGGCCACTGAGTGTCCCTGCATGGCTGATCCAATTCCATCATCCCATGGGGAGATGCTCCGCCCAGGGCAGGAGCCAAGCATTCCTACCTGGATCCAATCTGGGGTTTGGCACAGCACAGCAGCCTCTGCCCCCTGCATTGCCAGAGGAGCAGCTTTCTGCTGCCCTGCATTGCCAGAGGGAGCCCAGGCCCATCTCCAGCAGCCCTGGAGCTGCAGAGGAAAACTCCCCCCTTGTGCAGGATCCCTGCTGCAGCAGAACCACAGCTGGCACTGCAGGAGGGCTGAGCCCCCATGGGATGGGGCTGTGCCATCCCCTGACACACAGGGGGCAGGGCCTCCTCTCACTCTGGCAGTGTTTTTTGGTACTATTGCCTTTGTATTTTTAATTTTCCTAGTAAAGAACTTTTATTCCTACTGTTAGTGTTCAGGCACACACAATCACAGAATGATCATATGCAGGTGCTCTTATTGAAGAGCTCTGGGTGTCAGGGGTACAGATCCAAATCTGACATGGCATGATTTTGAGCTGAACATGTTTTATATTCTATCATTATATAACTTATATATTCATTACTAAACTTAACATTGTTCTATTGCATACATTGATTACATCCAAGCATGGATCTCTCGTGATCCCCCTCAAACCCTTGAACATAGCTTCTCATGATTCTTCTAATGACTAAACAATAATTACATCTAATTACTAAGTAATCATCACATCTAACAATCATATCATTTATCATATACTGATTACACAGGTGCAGTTTCACATGATCTAGCAAACATAAGGCCTAACATTTCCCAGGGCCTACCTTTAACATTTTTCCAGGGCCTACTAAGCCTTTCTTTCTAACTCCCCGAATTTTCTATGATTTTAAAATCTTTTACTATCACTACTCCCATATCTTTACCCGAGAGCCCCTTAATTTCACAATTACAGTAATTCAGAGGGAGGCAACAACAGCAGCTCCAGGCAGGAGAACATTTCCTGTGCTGCTTCATCAGAGCTTGAACTCCGATGGAAAGTTCAGCACTGTGAGCCAGGGGCACCGAAAGAAAACTGCAATATTCTCTGAGCATTTCCTCTCCCCACCAACCAGAGAGAAATAAATGTCTGCAAAGCTGTGCCCCAGCATTACAAGAAAGGGCTGGCTTACATAAAGGTGCTGGCTTTGGAAGAAATGCCAAATATGCCCAGAAGGCTGGGGCCAGGTGCACTTTCATGACCTTTGAATGATTCATGATCTTGAAAAGCACTTGGGAGATCACCCAGTCTTTAACTTAAAGCTCTAAGTGTGTTTAGAAACGGTTTGTTTTTCATTCCACACAAGTTTTTAGGCATAAATATTTATTTTCTTGAGAAGGTTAACTGCCTGGGCTTTTTTCCCCCTTAAAACTGTCCTTAGAATAATGCTTTCCTAGTTTACTTCAGGGAAATCTAGTCAAGTCTTTGTTAGTTTTGGGGGAATCTCTTCTTCTCAGAAATAATGTCTCCTGATTACATCATTTGCTCACCAACACCAGCAGCTGTCTGAAAACTACATTCTGACTTGTGCACATTGAATTTTGTTAATGAAAAGAAGATAAAATTATTTAAAAAATGTTATTATTGCATTTTCTTAAAGACAAGTGTGTAACCAGTTAAAAAACCAACCAAGCAAGCAAAGATATTTTTCAAAATTTGCATTAATATGAGATTGCAGATTTATAATTAAACAAATATTTGATCAAGTAGCTTGTCATGGGAATCTGTGCGTTCAACACTTGCTGAAATGAGATTACTTATTTCAAATGCATTTTCGCATCTAAAAGATGCTTGTAGAGACTTCCTTAATTTTTTGTTTGAGAGATCTCTATTCTCTGCGGCTATTCCCAGTTAAGAAATTTTCCTGTAGAAACAAGATTAAAACTTAGCCATGTTCTTCATAAATTTAATGGAAAAGCAGGAGCAAAATTCTTATTCAACTGGTCTCAAAAAGATGCAAATTAAATAAGCTTTTATTTATGAAGAGTATTTTTTTTTTTGTTAAAAGTCACAGTGGAGTAGGAGGTTTTGAGCACAGCATGAACAAAAGCAGTTGGACAAAGTTACTGACAGCTTCTTGCAAAAGGTTATTAATAAAATTGTAAAGAATCTGAAAATCCAGGCCCTTTGAAAGGGAAATTTCATGTATATGCTGATGCTGAGGTATCATCAGTGGATTACCATAGTTCTGTAAATAATTTTGGGTTTTGTTACCATTTTTTCTTTAAGTGTTCAGGATTAAATGATGCTAAAATGCATGTTGCATGCCCACACTTTGACTATTAGTCATTTAATAAGTTTATGGTTATTAGGAGAAAAAGAGATAATAGTTAATTACTTTTTCCCCATCCTCTTAGCAGTCTTCATGAAAATAAATTAGGTCTTTAAAGAACATGTTATCAAGAAGCTCTGCAGCTCTCTGATTATAAGTAGGCAAATAAAGTTCTAATTAAAAAAACCAAACAGTGTAAGACGCAACAGGTTAAAAATCTGAAAGCTTCTTCTTAATATAAACTTTTTGTCAAGTTTCTTTAGGGTTGGAGTTCTGCCTGGTTCTTCCTTTGAGAGCCCTGTTTTGTTTAAATAATACTTCTACATAGAAATATTTCTGCATTTCTTGTCGGAAAGTATTTAACTCGCAACTTCATGGGAAACTGTTTTAAATATATTTTATTTTACTGGGCTGTTTTGCTAGCAGGCTTTGCATTTTTATGTGGATCAGCTGTGGTAAGAAAAATGTCTCCATCACCACGGGGAACTGGAAGAGGTCATCCAGAGATTGCGTCACCTCCATGCTTGGAGTTTTCCAAGATTCAACTGGGTGACACCTTAAGCAACCTTTTCTGACCTCAAACTGAGTCCTGGCCTGTGGAAAAAATCTGTCACTGACAAATTTTGACAATATCTATATTGTAATTAATATTAAATAATTAAAAGGGCTCTGAGGAATTATTTATTATCGATTGTGACAAGTAACAATTCCCCTCATCAGAAGTCCCTACATGTATAAGATGAAAAAGACAATAAAATATATTTTAAACATAATTACTGAAACCAATTTATTTTCTTTCTATTAGTACTGTGATAACAAGACTTTGGCAGCTTGCAAGATTTGCCAAAGCAATACATGGCTCTTTTTTACAGAGGAATTATTGCATTAAAAGTTAAATAGGCAGCACTTAGAGAGAAAGGATGAAAAGAGAGGAAGAAATAACTTTCTTGTTAAAAAGCATTTAATTATGCAACTACTGTCTGAAAAATTGCTGTGCTTCAATTTTGTAAACGTGTTAGCCATCATTATTTTAACATCTTGCATTAGAAATTAGTACAGGAATATTACACAAATTAAATAATATTTGGAGCCTAAATAAAGCTTTGTTAACAGAGCAGAGTGTACTGCCCTGCTGTGTTGCTACAGCTCAGTTTATATTCAAAGAGAGTTTTAGATCAGATTAGGACACTATTTATACTTGTAAAATATCAATAAATTATTGAATAAGTAATGATGAACTTAATAAGGGGAAACACTGAATCTAATACGAAACCCCTATTCATAATAGATTTTTATTTAAATAATACATCTTTATCCAGGTATTTCAAGGACTAGTACTTGAGATAATTCAGCTATTAAACGTAAGCTTTTAAAAAAATATTTACTTATATATATAAATGGATGTTAGTGGATATGTTACAAAATCACAAAAATTTAGATTTTCAAGGTTGAATTAAATCAGAATTTAAAGCATGATGTCAACCATCACTTGGATTTGGGTGTATGGTAAATGTTATGTAACTTCACCAGCTTTTTAAGTGGGTCAACTTTATATAATAGAACTTGGAGCTGGGTTAAATCTGAATGATATTGAATCCATTTCAGAAAAGTTTCATGTGTCTTTAGCGAGGAATTTGGTTCTCCCAGTTGGAAAAAATTCCTTGGATTCAAGGTGTTCCAAGCCTACCAGGTTCAATTAACTGTGATGTGAGGAAAGAGTTTAAGTTGTGAATCTTTAGTTTTCTAGAAAAACGAAATATATCAATCTGAGCAAATCCTTGAGCAGAGTTTTAGATCCCTGGCATCTTCAACAGAAGCAAAAATACCTTTTCTGCCTAAACCAAGGGAAGCCTGCATGAATTCCACCTGTGGATTTGAAGGAAAGTGAGGTGACCTAAGTTTGTCCCTTCTGCTTAAAATTTAGTATTTCAAAGGTGTGTGGCATGGAGGAGTGAGCCTGTTATATATTAGGCAAGAGAAACATAATCACTGGTGAAGAGAAAGTCCTGAAAGTGACTGGCCACTTGACTTCACATTTCTAACTTTTCCTTTGTAATTTCTTCCTCATTATTCCACATATTCCTATGACAATTTTTATTTATTGAATGATACACATACAGCTTCAATGGCCATATCAATTCAGTGAGTCATCTAAATCTTTGATTCAGTATGGAAATACTTATTTTATTGTTGTTCTTTTGGTGTTAATAGAGAAAAGATATTAGATAGGGCTACAGGGTAAAAGTTCAAGTGGCGCAGTTCTGTTAAAAATTTTACAAACAGCTGGAGAAATAAATTTATTTAGAACATACAGGTGACTAATCTTCCTCTTTCGCCTGGACTGTAGATCAGAGATCACCAAATCAGCAGACAGAGGAAGGTAGTTCTACTATTTAAATACACAGTATTTTCCCCGAATCATTTTTATGAGACCTGTAGCATCAGCGCATAAAATAACCCTTTCCTTTGTATTTTGCAAAAAATGTCACATTTGGTTTCTTGCCACTAGGTTGGAGCACTGCAAGGGCCATGCATTTCACTTATTCCTGAAGGATATGTCTGTTTTGGTTTTTGGTTTTGTTTTAATCAGCCTCTGAATAATAAAGGTTCTCTTTTAGAAAAACGATCATTATTTGTCATCGTTATTTTCTTTTGATTAAAGTGAACATGATCTAAATATTCATGACACTCATTTGACAAAGTGCACCTAAAACCATGTTGCTCTAAGCTTTGATAGATTATCTTTATTAATTGCTCAGAGGTAATTAGAATTGATATATGTAGAAACAGTTTCACATACTCCCTAGCTGCTATAATGGAAGAAGTGTATGTATTTTTTAAGCATGATTGAACAGGAGTAAAATAAATTTAAGAATTAATCACTCTGATATTCAATCCAATACTGCCTGTTTCATATCTTGAAAAATCTTAAGAATCCCAAAATTAATTTATTGGCATTTGACAGAAGTCTGGGAGTGAGAACTCTTCCTCTGCATGTGGTATGAGACTGCTTTGATTATGGTGAACTGCAGCTGAACAGAAATACATTGCCTTTAATGTTGATAATTTAATTTCTTGAAATAATAATGTGAGTTCTACAAGCCCCCTGTTCCTAAATCTGAGGTACTCTGCTGCCTGTTGCTCTCAGATTGACCTTAGTAAAACTTAATTTTTTATGACAAACTGGAAATGATATTTTTTTTGCTAGAAAGAAGATTCCAGCCATTTTCGTGCAATAAAATCATGGGATGCCATACCTCAGGCAAACAAGCAAATAAACAAACCTACCTAAAACCAGAACGACAGCACCAAAACCCCACAAAATCTCCCACATTTAAAGCATCAAATCTGAAACTGCTTTCAAGGGCTTTCAGTGCCTCAGTGCAGGTTTTAGAAAAACTTACTTTTTAAACAGAAGGATGCAATTAAAGAAATAGAGAAATGGCAAAAATAGATTTTTAGAAAAACAGAAAAGGTCTGTGGCTGGGAGGATGTTTGAGAAAATTCTTACTTTTCTGCTCTGCCTTATTAGTTCAGCTTTCTCCTATGTCTTGTGCGCAATGCGTTATTTTTTTACCTGTATCTCATGTTTTAGCATCTCAGAAACCTCCAGGTTTGTTCTAATAAACTCCAAAATTTGTCTTCACAACCGTTCTCTTTAGCAGTCTCTGCTGCACTCTCTCTCAGAGGCACTGCTTTGAAGTGAAGAGAGGAAAGGAGTTAAAAAATAAGGGTACTAAATAAAAAAAAACGTGCTGCATTATAATCTACAAATAAGCAGATGTAGCCTGTGCAGTGCAATTTTGATTCCTTTTCCCTCTGCTGAGTGTTGAAATCCAGCTTTTCCTTGTCCTTATGAGTTCCTTGTCAACTGTGTCATGTCCTGCTGCAAGATGCTGACGTTGCCTCCTCTCAAAACTCTCCTGCATTAGCTACAGAATAATCCCAAATATCTACAGAGTTATCCCAAAGAGTTTCACCAGGAATAGATCAGGCTGGAGGGATTGCTTCTCTAGTCCCAATGGCTGCTTTTTGTGTGCGACAGAACAGCTCAAACATTAATTCAGGGTACAGCCAAAACCTTTTCAGAGATTTATAGAACAGCTGAGAACTTGGTTCAAGACCCTTCCCTGAAATGGGCAGAGTAAATTTGTTTATTCTCCTTGTTTATTTTTAATGTCCTAAAAACTTATTGTATGAGATGCATTTTTTACCTAGAAAAAGCATCTTTATTTTGACCAGGACAACAAGAAATCATGTTTTCGATGTACAGTTTCTTTACATATTTTAAAAATACATTTCTCTATCACGAACTTTGCACGTTCTTATGACAGAGTATTTATCACTTTCATTGAGCAGTTTTTTGTGCTGTCTGGAAATTATGGGATCTGGCTAGGAGAAAAAAATTATGATAGAACGTAACTAAAACTGTAATTATTATTCTGAAATTAAAACCATTAATGTGTTTTGTTCTGAAATTAACAATTCTTTTTAGAGAAGCATTTATTTGGGAAAGGAAACCATTGTTTTATAGATGGATCTGTTTGTTGAAAGAATTCCAGAACCCTGCCCTTGTTTCTGAAAGATGGGGCTGTCTTCGTCGCATCCCAGTCCTACATGGAGGGGAGCACAGAAGATTCATAGATGCCCATGGACAAAAAAAGAACAGCAAAGGCTAAAAAGGCTCCAATCAAACCTGCCAAAAGTCACAAACTTTATTAGAAAACTGGACACTTGGCATGGAGATTGGTGTACAATTTCCCCTGTGTAAAAATTAGAATAGAATAAAAATAAATATGGCAGAGTCTTGGTTTGGAAAGACGGGTGTCTGCTGAGGAAGGCAGGAGCCTCACTTGAAATGGAAAATGTAAACTCCCTCCCTCTAAATTATTATAATTTTGAAGTTAAAGGGCTCTCAGGCAAAGATACGGGAGTAGGAATATCAGTTGTTTATTTGGGAAGAAAATTTTAAAAACTAATGCAGTAAATCAAAACAACCCTGCCAGAGTCAGAGCATGCCCTGACCCCATGTGTGTCAGGGGGTGGCACAGCCCCATGCCATGGGGGCTCAGCCCTCCTGCAGTGCCAGCTGTGGTTCTGCTGCAGCAGGGATCCTGCAGAAGGGGGGAGTTTTCCTCTGCAGCTCCAGGGCTGCTGGAGATGGGCCTGGGCTCCCTCTGGCAATGCAGGGCAGCAGAAAGCTGCTCCTCTGGGAATGCAGTGGGCAAAGGCTGCTGTGCTGTCCCAAACCCCAGATTGGATCCAGGTAGGAATGCTTGGCTCCTCCCCTGGGCGGAGCATCTCCCCATGGGATGATGGAATTGGATCAGCCGTGCAGGGACACTCACTGGCCATGGACAGAAGGTAATTAATAATTAATGGCCCATGGACAGCAGAGATCTCCTGGAGGGAGGATTGGCTGTATAAGAGATAAAGAAAGGTGCCCCAGCAGGTTTTAACAAGTGGCCCAATTAACAGAAGATAATTGCACAGCCTCTAACAGATAGGAATAGAATACACACCCCCATTTCTAACCTAAGACAGAGAAAAAATGAAAGGAGATGAAATAGGAGAGGAAAGGTGATCACCAGTCCCGTGTCCAGCTGACAGCAGGTCCAGGGTCCTGGGGTTCTTCTCACAGGTAAATTTTACCCTCCCTGGGATTCTTGCAGTTCATGTGACTCATGAAAAGGAGTTAGGATTGCAGTCCAGTCTTCTGGCCCTTTCTGGAAATGGGTCAGGGGGTTTGAGGGTCTTTCATACATTCAATTTGCACGGGAATGTCAAGATCCCTCCCCAGGGAGGGAATCCTCTGTCTTTTATCAAACACATTAGGGGTCATGTGATCTCTTCTCATGGAGAGTTTCCAAAAAGAGTCTGGGGCAATTTTGGGGTTCCTGGAGTCTTCAATCCCCCTCTGTTGGTGTTGCCCCCTCACCATGGACCAGTACAGGAAAAAGAGCACCAGAGAGGTGTTGTCTCACCTTTCTAGGCACAACACCCCAGTTTAACTTGACCACTTGCATGGCCGTCAGCGCTTGAGGATCAGCAACAATTTTAACTCCTCACTGCCCAGGGTCCCACAGCCCTCAAGCCCTGTAGCAATTTCTCCTGGACCTCCTCCAAGTCGCACATGCCAGCACCCCCAGAGTGACATTAGATTTAACAGTGGTTAGTTGGGAAAAACCTTCTGGTCATTTGGCTTTTTGGCACTTTTTGAAGGATATAATTCAGTTTATGATATTGAACATGCAGGGGTATGGAGCAATATATATTTTTTTTTACAACTTTTCAACTTTCTGGAATTACTTTTGAAAAAGGGTGGGTTACAACTTCATAAAAATACTATTTCTTCTCTTAATTATATGCATGTTTTTCTTTAGTATTTTAGTTGTGTGTTCTGAACACTTTGGAAAAAACTCTATTGCAGGAGGCAAGTTTGTCCCAAATAAATGACAAAATGCAGCTCTTAGCTCTTCCATGTTGTAAGAAAATAGGGCTCTGGAGGTTCTGGATATTTTGTTGGACTTTCAAATAAACAAGATGCACACCATTCGACCAGGTGACCACGGCCTGCTTTCAAACAAGAATAAATATCACCAGAAAAAAATACCCAGCACACTTATACAGCTCTACGTATAGACACAAGAATGGATTCCTTGATTTTTCCACTCAAAAAAATGAAATTTCCAAATTAACAACCCACCCCACTCCCCGCCCCACCTATTGCAAATAACAGAATGGTTCATGGCAGTTGCAAATAAATGCTAATTATTAAAGGGATAGCGTCAGCACCAGCTGTAATT
Organism: Nesospiza acunhae; assembly: GCA_013398715.1. NCBI lineage: Eukaryota > Metazoa > Chordata > Aves > Passeriformes > Thraupidae > Nesospiza > Nesospiza acunhae. The sequence continues at coordinate 157,103 of VZSU01001309.1, forward strand.
AAAATATAAGTCAAAATTGCAAAAGCAGAATTGCAATTGAACAGGGATGTCATGTAGGG